>OZ024814.1:70616743-71216743 GCA_964017055.1 Chloromyia formosa
GGTATTCTAGGCTTAGATTTCTTTCAAAAATATAACTGCCTTCTTGACATGGGAAGAGCACCTAAAATGATCATAAATTTCAACCAGGTTCATGTAGAAGTACCAATTTCATTAGGACATTCTACAAGCATGTTAACAATACCCTCAAGGTACGAGGTTATACGACGAATTCGAGTAAATTATAACGAATACGAAGTATTGATCCCCGAGCAAGAAATTTATCCTGGAGTATTTGCAGCTCGTTGTATAATATCAACGGCAAATCCTTTTGTAAGAATTTTAAATACCCAAGACAAGACTATCGAAATACCATACCCGGAGCTTAAAACTGAATCTCTTAGACATTATGAGATTTATACCTTTGATACTGTAGGGAACGAAAGAACGAAGCTTGTGCTTGAACAACTAACGCCAACATTTCCAGAGTTTGTAAAAACCGAGCTAACTGAACTCTGTACAAAATATTCAAACATTTTCGCTATGCCTGATGACAAAATAACCGTGAACAATTTTTATAGGCAGAAGCTTCGTGTGAAGGATGAGACGCCAGTATATGTCAAAAACTATCGGATTCCACATTCCCACAAAGAAGAAATTAATAAACAAATAAAAAATATTAATCCAAAGTCAAATTATTGAGCCGTCTGTGTCTGAATACAACAGTCCAATTCTACTGGTCCCCAAAAAAAGTTTGCCAGGTTCAGAAAAAAAACGTTGGCGATTGGTTATCGATTACAGGAAGCTGAATCAGAAGCTTTTATCTGACAAATATCCTCTACCCAGGATCGATGATATTTTAGACGGTTTAGGTCGTGCGAAGTACTTTTGCTGTTTGGATTTATTTTGTGGATTCCATCAGATCGAACTAGATGAAAACTCCAGAGATATGACCTCTTTTTCAACAGATGAGGGTTCATTTCGATTTAGCAGACTGCCATTTGGCCTGAAAGTCGCTCCGAACTCATTTCAAAGGATGATGACATTAGCATTTGCAGGACTAACTCCTGAACATGCTTTCATATACATGGATGATCTAGTAGTTTTTGGTACATCCGAAAAGGATATGATTGAAAGTTTAGAAAAGGTTTTTAAAATTTGCAACGACAAAAACCTTAAATTAAACCCTGAAAAATGTTTTTTCTTCAAACATGAAGTTACATACTTGGGTCACAAATGTACATCTAATGGCATTAGGCCGGATGATGAGAAATATAAAGTTGTTCTGAATTATCCAGTTCCTACAGACGCTAATTCCGTTAAAAGATTTGTAGTTTCGCAAATTATTATCGGCGATTCATAAAAATTTTGCCGAAAACTCATATCATTTGACCAGATTAACTCGTAAAAATGTTCCTTTTGAGTGGACTAACAAATGCCAAGAGTCTTTTAATTACCTAAAGCAATCGTTGTTGTCACCGAAGATACTGAAATATCCAGACTTTGGTAAAACTTTTTACATAACCACTGATGCTAGCAAGATTTCTTGCGGAGCCATTCTCTCGCAAAACGACCATGGAAAGCAAATGCCAGTAGCTTATGCTTCAAGAGTCTTTACTAAAGGAGAACAAAATAAAGCTGTAATAGAACGAGAACTTTTGGCAATTCATTGGGCCCTGCAACACTTCCGACCATATATATATGGGAAGAAATTCGTAGTACAAACTGACCACAGACCCTTAGTCTTCTTATTTTCAATGAAAAATCCATCATCAAAGTTGACAAGAGTTCGTTTGGACTTAGAAGAATACGATTTTGAGATACAGTATATAAAAGGTACTGATAATACAGGTGCAGATGCTCTTTCCCGTATTGATTTCAAGGAAATCAAAGCAATACCTAACATGTCAAAAGAGGTGTTTGTTGTACAAACCAGATCATCTACTCGAAAAAAAGAAAAAGAAACTGAAAAGAAGAATTCTTCAAAACAAAACTTGACTAGCAACCAGTTTCATAGTAATTCAAAAGTAAAAGTTTATGAAGCATTAAAACTAGCTGAAGTTAAAAATCTTCCATATTTACATTTCGAGCTTACAAAACTAAAACCTAGGTGTATATGTAAAATAAAATCAAAAATAATATTTTCAATCTATTTATCTGAATATATTACTAATGGCGAACTCGACGTAAATCGTGTTATGTCTGAACTTCGAAAAGAAGTCGGTAAACATTCGGTTAATAGATTGCAAATTTCACTCAACGATGAAATATTCATGAAAATAAAAGTAGAAAATTTCAAAGAAGTTGCAACTAGAATTCTAGATAATGTTATAATTGCTCTAACACCACACAGAAAGCGGATATACTGTGACATAGAAAAACGTGTTTTATTAGAAAAATATCATGATGACCCAATATTTGGAGGTCATTCAGGATACAAAAGAATGCTCGAAAAACTAAAATCAAAATATATGTGGAGAAATATGACTAAAGATATTATGAATTACGTCAAAAACTGCGAAAAATGTCAAATTTCAAAAGCCTTAGTCAAAAACAAAGAAAAACTGATCATGACACCTACGCCCCAAAGAGCGTTCGATATAGTAGCAATCGATACCATTGGACCACTCCCAAAATCGGAGTATGGAAACGAATATGCTGTTACTATCGTTTGTGAATTAACTAAGTATTTTGAAGCAATACCAGTCCCTAATAAAAAAGCAACCACTATAGCTGAAGCTATATTCGAAAATTTTGTTCTTATTTATGGACCCATGCGGCGTGTGCTAACAGATTGTGGATCAGAATATAAGAATGAGATTTTGAAGGAAGTTTTTAAATTGCTAAACATAAAACATTCAACTTCTACTCCTTATCATCATCAGTCCTTGGGACTTGTAGAGCGTAACCATCGAACACTTAACCAATATTTAAGAACATATATCAATAACGCTCATAATGATTGGGATACTCAATTAAAATATTTTACATATTGTTATAATACAACGCCCTCATCTGTACACAATTACTGTCCTTTTGAATTAATTTTTGCAAAAAATCCCTTATCATTTGATTTCGTTGATGGTGAAATAGATCCGGTATACAATATTGAGCTGTACTATAAGGAGATTAAATTTAGATTACAAGCTGCTCACAAACGAGCTAGAGATTTAGTATTAGCGGCAAAAGAGACCAACAAATGTTATTATGACAAAGGGTCAATTGAATTAAATCTAAATATTAATGATCTAGTATTAGTAAGTAAAGAGCCTAGACATAAGTTGGACCCGCTATTCAAGGGACCGTATAAAATAAAATCAATAGATGCTTCAAATTGTACTCTAATTGATGAAAACGATAAAGAATTTACAGTACATAAAAATAGAATTAAAAAATTTAATCGTCTATTTTACTTTAGATTTTATGTTTAAGTATTAATATAGAAGAAGAGCGCTCTTCAAATTAGTACCCTAAGTTATTTTATGCAATAATTCTTCTTAAAAATACACTTTAGAATTAATTTAATTAAATCAATTAACTAAAATAAGAATTTGTCTAGTATATACTAAATTTATTATAGTTTTTGATTTCATTCAACACAGAAATCATTTAGTAAGAAATTTTTACTATATCATCTAAACAATACTGAATTAAATACTGCAAAATTACAAAAATCTGTAACAATTATATGTGAATTCATAAACAAGCTTTGTAACAAGTGTAATTACTAAATTCGAAAAATGTCTGATTGAAAATTGGATGTAATTTCAATCACCGAAAGGAGGGAGGTGTAATGCTCTCTCAAATCGTTCACTTCGTTCCGAACCGTCGACGGGTCAACAACTTTGTTGTAAGGCTAAAATAAACCCTATCATTAAACGATTAAAAGTTTTAATTATTAAGGGGAAAGAATCCTTTCCTTACAACATGAACACATCCACACAGCCACACATCCACACATCCACACATCAACACATCCAGACATGCACATGCACACATGCACACATCCACACATCCACAAATCCACACATCCTTACATCAACACATCCACACATCCACACATCGACACATCCAAACATGCACACCTGCGCACATCCACACATCCACACATGCAAACATCCACTCATGCACACATCCACACATCGACACATCCACACATCCACACATGCACACATGCACACATGCGCACATCCACACATCCACACATGCACTCATCGACACATCCACACATCCACACATCCACACATTCACACATCCACACATCCACACATCCACACATGCACACATCCACACATCGACACATCTACACATCCACACATTCACACATCCACAAATCGACACATCCACACATCCATAAATCGACACATCCACACATGCACACATCCACTCATGCACACATCCACACATTGACACATCCACACATCCACACATGCACACATGCGCACATCCACACATCCACACACGCACTCATCGACACATCCACACATCCGCACATCCACACATTCACACATCCACACATATACACGTGCACACATCCACACATCGACACATCTACACATCCACACATTCACACATCCACACATCCACATATCGACACATCCACACATCCACACATCGACAAATACACACATCCACTCAACCACACATCCACACATGCACACCTGCGCACATCCACACATGCACACATCCACACAGGCACACATCCACACATCGACACAGCCACACATCCACACATCGACAGATCCACACATCCACAAATCGACACATTCACACATTCACACATCCACACATACACACATCCACACATCGACACATCCACACATCCACAAATCCACATATCCACACATCCACACATCCACACATGCACACATGCGCATATGCACATATGCACACATGCACTCATCGACACATCCACACATGCACACATCCACACATCGACACATCCCCACATGCACATATCCACACATCCACACATCGACACATCCACACATCGACTAATCGACACATCCACACATCCACACATCTACACATCCACACATCCACACATCCACACATGCACACATGCGCACATGCACACATGCGCACATGCACACTTGCACACATGCAAACGTCGACACATCCAAACATACACACAACCACACGTCCACTCATCCACGCATCCACACATCCACACATAAACACATCCACACATCCACACATCCACAAATCGACACATTCACACATCCACAAAATCCACACATCCACAAATCCACACATTCACACATCCACACATGCAAACATGCACACATCCACACATGCACACATGCGCACATCACACACGCACACATCCACACATGCACACATTCACACATCAACACATCCACACATCGACTTATCTAAACATCCACAAATCGACACATTCACACATCCACACATTCACACATGCACACATCCACACATGCGCACATCCCCACATGCACACATCCACACATCCACACATCGACACACCCACACATCCACACATCCACATATCGACATTTCAACGTATCCACACATCCACACATCAACAAATCCACACATGCACACATGCGCACATGCACACATGCACACATGCGCACATGCACACATGCACACATGCGCACATGCACACTTGCACACATGCAAACGTCGACACATCCAAACATACACACAACCACACGTCCACTCATCCACGCATCCACACATCCACATATCGACACATCCACACATCGACTCATCGACACATCGACACATCCACTCATGCACATATGCACACATGCGCACATGCACACATGCACACATCGACACATCCACACATGCACTCATCCACACATCGACACATCCCCTTATCCACACATCCACACATCGACACATCCTCAAATCCACACATCCATTCATCAACACATCCACAAATGCACACATGCGCACATGCACACATGCGCACATGCGCACATCCACACTTACACACATGCACACATGCACACATCCACACATGCACACATGCACACATCCACACATCCACACATCCACACATCCACACATCCACACATCCACACATCAACAAATCCACACATCCACACATGCACACATGCGCACATGCACACATGCGATCATGCACACATCGACACTTCCACACATGCACACATCCACACATCGACACATCCCCACATGCACATATCCACACATCCACACATCGACACATCCACACATCGACTAATCGACACATCCACACATCCACACATCTACACATCCACACATCCACACATGCACACATGCGCACATGCACACATGCGCACATGCACACATCGACACATCCACACATGCACACATCCACACATCCCCACATCCACATATCCACACATCCACACATGCACACATCCACACATCCACAAATCCACACATCCTAACATCAACACATCCACATATCCACACATCGACACATCCACACATGCACACCTGCGCACATCCACACATGCACACATCCACACATCCACACATGCAAACATCCACTCATGCACACATCCACACATCGACACATCCACACATCCACACATGCACACATGCGCACATCCACACATCCACACATGCACTCATCGACACATCCACACATCCACACATCCACACATTCACACATCCACACATCCACACATGCACACATTCACACATCGACACATCTACACATCCACACATTCACACATCCACACATCGACACATCCACACATCCATAAATCGACACAACCACACATGAACACATCCACTCATGCACACATCCACACATCGACACATCCACACATCCACACATCCACAGATGCACACATGCGCACATCCACACATCCACACATGCACTCATCGACACATCCACACATCCACACATTCACACATTCACACATCCACACATGCAAACATCCACACATCGACACATCTAAACATCCACACAATCACACATCCACACATCCACATATCGACACATCCACACATCCACACATCGACACATACACACATCCACTCAACCACACATCCACACATGCACACCTGCAAACATCCACACATGCACACATCCACACATGCACACATCCACACATCGACACAGCCACACATCCACACATCGACAGATCCACACATCCACACATCGAAACATCCACACATCCACAAATCGACACATTCACACATTCACACATCCACACATACACACATACACACATCCACACATCGACACATCCACACATCCACAAATCCACATATCCACACATCCACACATCCACACATGCACACATGCGCATATGCACACATGCACACATGCACACATCGACACATCCACACATGCACATATCCACACATAGACACATCCACACATCCACAAATCGACACATTCACACATCCACAAAATCCACACATCCACAAATCCACACATTTACACATCCACACATGCAAACATGACCACATCCACACATGCACACATGCGCACATCACACACGCACACATCCACACATGCACACATTCACACATCAACACATCCACACATCGACTTATCTACACATCCACAAATCGACACATTCACACATCCACACATGCACACATCCACACATGCGCACATCCACACATGCACACATCCACACATGCACACATCCACACATCGACACACCTACACATCCACACATCCACTTGTCGAAACTTCCACGCATCCACACATCCACACATCCACACATCAACAAATCCACACATGCACACATGCGCACATGCAAACATCCACACATGCACGCATGCACACATCCACACATCCACACATCCACACATCAACAAATCCTCACATCCACACATCCACACATCGACACATCCACACATCGACTCATCGACACATCGTCACATCCACTCATGCACATATGCACACATGCGCACATGCACATATGCACACATCGACACATCCACACATGCACTCATCCACACATCGACACATCCCCTTATCCACACATCCACACATCGACACATCCTCAAATCCACACATCCATTTATCAACACATCCACAAATGCACACATGCGCACATGCACACATCCACTCATGCACATATGCACACATGCGCACATGCACACCTGCACACATCCACACATCCACACATGCACGCATGCACACATCCACACATCCACACATCCACACATCAACAAATCCTCACATCCACACATCCACACATCCACACATGCGCACATGCACACATGCACACATCGACACTTCCACACATCGACACATCCACTCATGCACACATGCACACATGCGCACATGCACACATGCACACATCGACACATCCACAAATCGACAAATATCCACACATTCACACATCCACACATCGAGATATCCGCACATCGACACATCCACACAAGCGCACAAACGCCCATGCACACATACACACATCCACACATCCACACGTCCACCCATCCACACATTGACACATCCACACATGCACACATGCACACATGCAGACATGCACATATCCGCACATGCACACATGCACACATTTACATATCGACACATCCAAAAATGCACACATCCACACATTAACACATCCACATATGCACACATGCGCACACCCACACATCCTCACATCTACACATCCACCAATCCACACATCCTTACACCCACACATCCACACATCGACACATCCACACACATCCATATATCCACACATCCACACATGCACACATGCACACATCCGCACATTGATACATCCACACATGAACACATGCGCACATGCACACATGCACACATGCACACATCGACACATCCACACATCCACACATCGACACATCCACACATGCACATATGCACACATGCAGACATGCACACATTCACACATGCTTACATGCACACATCCACATATCGATACATACAAACATGCACAAATCCACATATTACCACATCCACATATGCACACATGCGCACACCCACACATCCACACATCCACACATCAACAAATCCTCACATCCACACATCCACACATCCACACATGCGCACATGCACACATGCACACATCGACACTTCCACACATCGACACATCCACACATGCACACATCCAAAAATCCACACATCCTTACATCCACACATCCACACATCGACACATCCACACATCAATAAATCGACACATTCACTCATCCACACACACACATCCACACATGCACACATACACACATCGACACATCCGCACATCGACATTTACACACATCCACACATCCAAAAATTAACACATCCACACATGCGCACTTCCACACATCCACAAATCCAAACATCCTTATATCCACACATCCACACATCCGCACATCCACACATCCGCACATCGACACATCCACACATCCACATATCCACACATCCAAACATGCACACATTCACACATCCACACATTGTTTCATCCACACATGCACACATGAACATATGCGCACATGCACACATGCACACATCGACACATCCACACATGGACACATCGACACATGCACACATGCAGACATGCAGACATGCACACATGCACACATGCACACTTCCACACATCCACACACCGAGACATCCGCACATTGACACATCCACACACGCGCACATACGCCAATGCACACATGCACACATCCACACATTGATACATCCACACATGCACACATGAACACATGCGCACATGCACACATCGACACATCCACACGTCGACACATCGACACATGCACACATGCACACATGCAGACATGCACATGTCCACACATTCAAACATCCACATATCGACACATCAAAACATGCACACATCCACACATCGACACATCCACACATCCACACACATCCATATATATACACATCCACACATACACACATGCACACATCCTCACATTGTTTCATCCACACATGCACACATGAACACATGCGCACATGCACACATGCTCACATCCACAAATCGACACATCCACACATGCACACATCGACACATGCACACATGCAGACATGCACACATGCACACTTCCACACATCCGCACACCGAGACATCCGCACATCGACACATCCACACACGCGCACATACGCCAATGCACACATGCACACATGCACACATCGACACATCCACACATCGACACATCCACACATGCACACATCCACACATCGACACATCCCCACATCCACACATCCACACATGCACATATGCACACATCCACACATTGATACATCCACACATGCACACATGAACACATGCGCAAATGCACCCATGCACACATCCACAAATCGACACATCCACACATGCACACATCGACACATCCGAACATCCAAGCATCCACACATCCACACATCCACACATCAACAAATCCACACATCCACTCATCCACACATGCACACTTGCACACATGCAAACATCGACACAACCACACATGCGCACATCCACACGTCCACACATCCACACATCCACACATCAACAAATCCACACATCGACACATCGACACATAAACAAATCCACACATCCACACATCCACACATGCACACATGCGCACATGCGCACATGCAAACTTGCTCACATGCAAACATCGAAACAACCAAACATGCACACATCCACACGTCCAAACATCCACACATCCACACATCGACTTATCCACACATCCACAAATCGACACATTCACACATCCACAAATCCACACATCCACACATGCGCACATCCACACATCCCAACTTCCACACATCGACACATCCACGCATCCACACATCCACACATCCACACATCAACAAATCCACACAGCCACACATCCACACATCAACAAATCCACACATCCATATATCAACACATCGACACATCCACGCATCCACACATCCACACTTCCACACATCAACAAATCCACACATCCTCACTTCCACACATGCACACATGCGCACATGCACACATGCACTCATGCACACATGCACACATCGACACATCCACACTTGCACACATCGACACATCCACACATCCACACATGCACATATGCACACATCCACACATTGATACATCCACACATGCACACATGAACACATGCGCACATGCACACATGCACACTTCGACACATCCACACATCGACACATCCACACATGCACATATCGACATATCCACACATCCACGCATCCACACATCCAAACATCCACACATCCACACATCAACAAATCCACACATCCACTCATCCGCACATGCACACATGCGCACATGCGCACATGCACACTTGCACACATGCAAACATCGACACAACCAAACATGCACACATCCACATGTCCACACATCCACACATCGACTTATCCACACATCCAGAAATCGACACATTCACACATCCACACATCCACACATTCGCACATCCACACATCCACACTTCCACATATCGACACATCCACGCATCCACACATCCACACATCCACAAACCCACACATCTTAACATCCACACATCCACACATCGACACATCCACACATGCACACATCCACACATCCACACATCGACACATCCACACATCCATAAATCGACACATTCACACATCCACACATTCACACATCCACACATGCACACATCCACAAATCGACACATCCACTCATCGACATTTCCACACATCCAAACATCCAAACATTAACACATCCACACATGAACACATCCATATATCCACACATCCACACATCGAGACATCCGCACATCGACACATACACACATGCACACATGCACATATCCACACATTGATTCATCCACACATGTACACATGCACACATGCACACATTCAAATATCCACAAATCCACACATCCTTACATCCACACATCCACACATCCACACATCGACACATCCACACATGCACACATCCACGTATCCACACATGCACATATGCACACATCCACACATTGATTCATCCACACATGCACACATGAACACATGCGCACATGCACACATGCACACATCGACACATCCACACATCGACACATCCACACATGCACACATGCACACATGCAGACATGCACACATCCACATATCGACTTATCCAAACATGCACAAATCCACACATTAACACTTCCACATATGCACACATCGACACATCCACACATTCACACATCGACACATCCACACATGTACACATGCACACATCGACACAGCCACACATCCACACATCCACACATCGACACATCCACACATCCACATATCGACACATCCACACATGCACATATGCACACATCCACACATTGATACATCCACACATGCACACATGAACACATGCGCACATGCACACATGCACACATCGACACATCTACACATCGACACATCCACACATGCACACATGCACACATGCACACATCCACATATCGACTTATCCAAACATGCACAAATCCACACATTAACACTTCCACATATGCACACATCGACACATCCACACATCCACACATCGACACATCCACACATGTACACATGCAAACATGCACACATCGACACAGCCACATATCCACACATCCACTCATGCACACATCCACAAATCCACACATCCTTACATCCGCGCATCCGCGCATCCACACATCGAAACATCCACACATGCACACATCCACACATCGACACATTCACACATCCACACATCCACAAATGCACACATCCCCACATCCACACATGCACACATCCACACATCGACACATCGACACATCCACACATCGACACATCCACACTTCGACACATCGACACATTCACACATCAACACATGCACACATCCACACATGCACACATGCGCACATCGACACATCCACACATGCACTCATCGACACATACACACATCCACACATCCACACATGCACATATCCACAAATCCACTCATGCACACATCCACACATCTACACATCCACACATTCACACATCCAAACATCCACATATCGACACATCCACACATCCACACTTCGACACATCCACACATCCACACATCGACACAATCACACATCCACACATCCACACATTCACACCTGCGCACATCCACACATGCACACATCCACACATGCACACATCGACACAGCCACACATCCACACATCCACACATCGACACATCCACACATCCACATATCGACACATCCACACATCCACAAATCGACACATTCACACATTCACACATACACACATACACGCATCCACACATCGACACATCCTCACATCCACAAATCCACACATCCAAACATCCAAACATGCACACATGCGCACACGCGCGCATGCACACATCGACACATCCACACATGCACACTTCCACACATCGACACATCCACATTTGGACAAATCGACACATTCACACATCCACAACATCCACACATCCACAAATATACACATCCACACATCCACACATGCAAACATGCACACACTCACACATGCACACATGCGCACATCCACACATGCACACATCCACACATCCACACATCCACACATCGACACATCCACACATCGGCACATTCACACATCCACACATGCACACATTCAGCCATGCGCACATCCTCATATGCACACATCCACTCATGCACACATCCACACATCGACATATAAACACATCTACACATCGACACATCCACGCATCCACGCATCCACGCATCCACACATCGACACATCCACACATCCACAAATCGACATTTTCACACATCCGCACTTCCACATATCGACACATCCACACATCTACAAGTCCACACATCCTTTCATCAACACATCCAAAAATGCACACATGCACACTTGCACACATGCACACATCGACACATCCACACATGCACACATCCTCACATCCACACATCCACACATCAACAAATCCACAAATCCAAACATCCACACATGCACACATGCGCACATGCACACATGCGCACATGCACACATGCACACTTGCACACATGCAAACATCGACACATCCAAACTTGCACACATCCACACGTCCACACATCCACACATCCACACATCCACACATCCACACATCGACACATCCACACATCCACACATATACACATCGACTCATCGACACATCGACACATCCACTCATGCACATATGCACACATGAACACATGCACACATCCACATATCGACACATCCGCACATGCACACATGCACACATGCGCACATCCACGCATGCACACATCCACACATGCACACATCCACACATCGACACATCCACACATCCACACATCGACACAACCACACACCGACTCAACGACACATCGACACATCCACTCATGCACTCATGCACACATGCACACATGCGCACATGCACACATGCACACATGCACACATTCACACATCGACACATCCACCCATAGACACATCCGCACATGCACACATGCACACACGCGCACATGCACACATGCACACATGCACACATGTGCACATCCACACATCGATACATCCACAGATGCAAACATCCACACATCCACACATGCAAACATCCACACATAAAAAAATCTACGCATCCACACATGCACAAATGCGCACATGCACACATGCGCACATGCGCACATGCACACATCCACACATCGACACAGCCACACATCCACACTTCGACAGATCCACACATCCACACATCGACATTTCCACACATACTCACATCCACACATCGACACATCCACACATCGACACATCCACACATCCACAAATCGACACATTCACACATTCTCACATCCACACATACACACATCCACACATCCACACATCGACACATCCACACATCCACAAATCCACATATCAACACATCCACACATAAACACATGCACACATGCGCACATGCACACATCGCCACATCCACACATGCACACATCCACACATCGACACATCCACACATTTACAAATCGACACATTCACACATCCACACATCCACAACTTCCACACATCCACAAATCCACAAATTCACACATCCACACATGCAAACATGTACACATCCACACATGCGCACATCCACACTTGCACACATCCACACATGCACACATTCACACATCGACACATCCACACATCCACACATCGACACATATCCACAAATCCACACATCCGCACATCGAGACATCCGCACATCGACACATCCACACACGCGCACATACGCCCATGCTCACATGCACACATGCACACATCCACACATCCACACATCGACACATCCACACATGCACACATGCACACATGCAGACATGCACATATCCACACATGCACACATCCACATATCGACACATCCAAACATGCACACATCCACACATTAACACATCCACATATGCAAACATGCGCATACCCACACATCCACACATATACACATCCACAAATCCACACATCCTTACATCCACACATCCACACATCGACAAATATACACATGCACACATCCATATATCCACACATCCACACATGCACACATCCACACAATGATTCATCCAAAAATGTACACATGCACACATCCACACATTTACAAATCCACACATCCTGACATCAACACATCCACACATACACACATCGACACATCCACACATGCGCACATCCACATATCCACACATCCACACATGCACACATCCAAATATTGATACATCCGCACATGCACACATGCGCACATCCACACATCCACAAATCCACACATCGACACATCCACACATCCACACATCGACTCATCGACACATCCACTCATGCACACATGCACACATTCACACATGCACAAATCCACACATCTACACATCGATACATCCACACATGCAAACATCCACACATCCACACATGCACACATCCACACATCAAAAAATCTACACATCCACACATGCACAAATGCGCACATGCACACATGCGCACATGCGCACATGCGCACATGCGCACATGCGCACATGCACACATCCACACATCGACACAGCCACACATCCACACATCCACACATCGACAGATCCACACATCCACACATCGATATTTCCACACATACACACATCCACACATCGACACATCCACACATCGACACATCCACACATCCGCAAATCGACACATTCACACATTCACACATCCACACATACACACATCCACACATCCACACATCCACACATCCACACATCGACACATCCACACATCCACAAATCCACATATCAACACATCCACACATAAACACATGCACACATGCACACATCGCCACATCCACACATGCACACATCCACACATCGACACATCCACACATTTTCAAATCGACACATTCACACATCCACACATCCACAACTTCCACACATCCACAAATCCACACATTCACACATCCACACATGCAAACATGTACACATCCACACATGCACACATCCACACATGCACACATTCACACATCGACACATCGACACATCCACACTTCGACACATCCACACATGCACACATCCACACTTCCACACATCGACACATCCACACATCCACAAATCCACACATCCACACTTCCATTCATCGACACATCCACATATCCACACATGCACACATCCACTCATCGACACATCCACACATCAAAACATCGACATTTCCACACATCCGCACATCCAAACATTAACACATCCACACATGCATACATGCGCACATCCACACATCCACATATCCACACATCGACACATCCACACATCCACACATCGACTCATCGACACATCGACACATCCACTCATGCACACATGCACACATTCACACATGCACAAATCCACACATCTACACATCGATACATCCACACATGCAAACATCCACACATCCACACATGCACACATCCACACATCAAAAAATCTACACATCCACGCATCCACACATGCACAAATGCGCACATGCACACATGCGCACATGCGCACATGCACACATCCGCACATCGACACAGCCACACATCCACACATCCACACATCGACAGATCCACACATCCACACATCGACATTTCCACACATACACACATCCACACATCGACACATCCACACATCGACACATCCACACATCCGCAAATCGACACATTCACACATTCACACATCCACACATACACACATCCACACATCCACACATCCACACATCCACACATCGACACATCCACACATCCACACATCCTCACATCCACAAATCCACATTTCAACACATTCACACATTCACACATCCACACATACACACATCCACACATCCACACATCCACACATCGACACATCCACACATCCACACATCCACAAATCCACATATCAACACATAAACACATAAACACATGCACACATGCGCACATGCACACATGCACACATGCACACATCGCCACATCCACACATGCACACATCCACACATCGACACATCCACACATTTTCAAATCGACACATTCACACATCCACACATCCACAACTTCCACACATCCACAAATCCACACATTCACACATCCTCACATGCAAACATGTACACATCCACACATGCACACATCCACACATGCACACATTCACACATCGACACATCGACACATCCACACTTCGACACATCCACACATGCACACATCCACACATCGACACATCCACACATCCACAGATCCACACATCCACACTTCCACTCATCGACACATCCACATATCCACACATGCACACATCCACACATCGACACATCCACACATCAAAACATCGACATTTCCACACATCCGCACATCCAAACATTAACACATCCACACATGCACACATGCGCACATCCACACATCCACAAATCCACACATCGACACATCCACACATCCACACATCGACTCATCGACACACCGACACATCCAGTCATGCACACATGCACACATTCACACATGCACAAATCCACACATCTACACATCGATACATCCACACATGCAAACATCCACACATCAACACATGCACACATCCACACATCAAAAAATCTACACATCCACACATCCACACATGCACAAATGCGCACATGCACACATGCGCACATGCACACATCCACACATCGACACAGCCACACATCCACACATCCACACATCGACAGATCCCCACATCCACACGTCGACATTTCCACACATACACACATCGACACATCCACACATCGACACATCCACACATCCGCAAATCGACACATTCACACATTCACACATCCACACATACACACATCCACACATCCACACATCCACACATCCACACATCCACACATCGACACATCGACACATACACACATCCACACATCCACAAATCCACATATCAACACATCCACACATAAACACATCAACAAATCCACACATCCACACATGCACACATGCGCACATGCACACATCGACACACATGCAAACATGTACACATCCACACATGCACACATTCACACATCGACACATCCACACATCCACACATCCACACATCGACACATCCACGCATCCACACATACACACATCCACACATCAACAAATCCACACATCCACACATGCACACATGCGCACATGCACACATCGACACACATGCAAACATGTACACATGCACACATGCACACATCGCCACATCCACACATGCACACATCCACACATCGACACATCCACACATTTTCAAATCGACTCATTCACACATCCACACATCCACAACTTCCACACATCCACAAATCCATACATTCACACATCCACACATGTAAACATGTACACATCCACACATGCACACTTGCGCACATCCACACATCCACACATCCACACATCGACACATCCACACATCGACTTATCAACACATCCACAAATCGACACATTCACACATGCACACATCCACACATGCGCACATCCACACATGCACACATGCACACATCCACACATCGACACACCCACACATCCACACATCGACACATCCACGCATCCACACATCCACACATCCACACATCAACAAATCCACACATCCACACATGCACACATGCGCACATGCACACATCGACACACATGCAAACATGTACACATCCACACATGCACACATTCACACATCGACACATCCACACATCCACACATCCACACATCCACACATCCACACATCCACACATCGACACATCCACACATCCACACATCGACTTATCAACACATCCACAAATCGACACATTCACACATGCACACATCCACACATGCGCACATCCACACATGCACACATGCACACATGCACACATCCACACATCGACACACCCACACATCCACACATCGACACATCCACGCATCCACACATCCACACATCCACACATCAACAAATCCACACATCCACACATGCACACATGCGCACATGCACACATCGACACACATGCAAACATCGATACATCCAAACATGCACACATCCACACGTCCTCACATCCACACATCCACACATCCATACATCGACGCATCCACACATCGACTCATCGACACATCGACACATCCACTCATGCACATATGCACACATGCACATATGCACACATGCGCACATGCACACATGCGCACATGCACACATGCGCACATGCACACTTGCACACATGCATACATTGACACATCCACACATCGACACATCCACACATGCACACATCCACACATCGACACATCCCCATATCCACACATCCACACATCCACACATCGACATATCCACACATCCACAAATCCACACATCCATTCATCAACACATCCACAAATGCACACATGCGCACATGCACACATGCGCACATGCGCACATGCGCACACGCAAACTTGCACACACGCACACATCCACACATCCACACATCCACACATGCGAACATGCACACATGCACACATCCACACATCCACACATCAACAAAGCCACACATCCACACATCCACACATGCACACATGCGCACATGCAAACATGCGCACATGCGCACATGCGCACATGCACACTTGCACACATGCAAACATCGACACATCCAAACATGCACACATCCACACGTCCACACATCCACACATCCACACATCGACATATCCACACATCGACTCATCGACACATCGACACATCCACTCATGCACATATGCAAACATGCGCACATGCACACATGCACACATCGACACATCCACACATCGACACATCCACACATGCACACATCCACACATCGACACATCAACACATCCACACATCCACACATCCACAAATCGACACATCCACACATCGAATCATCGACACATCGACACATAAACTCATGCTCACATGCACACATGTGCACATGCACACATGCACACATGCACACATCGACACATCCACACATCGACACATATCCACAAATCCACACACCCGCACATCGAGACATCCGCACCTCGACACATCCACACACGCGCACATACGCCCATGCTCACATGCACACATGCACACATTAACACATCCACACATCGACACATCCACACATGCACACATGCAGACATGCACATATCCACACATGCACACATCCACATATCGACTCATCCAAACATGCACACATCCACACATTAACACATCCACATATGCAAACATGCGCATACCCACACATCCACACATCTACACATCCACAAATCCACACATCATTACATCCACACATCCACACATCGACAAATATACACATGCACACATCCATATATCCACACATCCACACATCCACACATTGATTCATCCAAAAATGTGCACATGCACACATCCACACATCCACAAATCCACACATCCTGACATCAACACATCCACACATACACACATCGACACATCCACACATGCGCACATCCACATATCCACACATCCACACATGCACACATCCAAATATTGATACCTCCGCACATGCACACATGAACACATGCGCACATGCTCACATGCACACATCGACACATCGACACATCCACACTTCGACACATCCACACATGCACACATCCACACATCCACACATCGACACATTCACACATCCACAAATCCACACATCCACACTTCCACTCATCGACACATCCACATATCCACACATGCACACATCCACACATCGACACATCCACACATCAAAACATCGACATTTCCACACATCCGCACATCCAAACATTAACACATCCACACATGCACACATGCGCACATCCACACATCCACAAATCCACACATCGACACATCCACACATCCACTCATCGACTCATCGACACATCGACACATCCACTCATGCACACATGCACACATTAACACATGCACAAATCCACACATTAACACATCCAAATATGCACACGTGCGCACACCCACACATCCACACATGCACACATCCACAAATCCACACATCCTAACATCCACACATCCACACACCGACGCATCCACACATGCACACATCTGCACATCTACACATCGACACATCCACACATCCATAAATCAACACATTCACACATCCAAACATCCACACATCCACACATCCACACATGCACACATCCACACATCGACACATCCACACATCCACACATCGACATTTCCACACATCCGCACATCCAAACATTAACACATCCACACATGCACACATGCGCACATCCACACATCCACAAATCCACACATCGTCACATCCACACATCGACTCATCGACACACCGACACATCCACTCATGCACACATGCACACATTAACACATGCACAAATCCACACATTAACACATCCAAATATGCACACGTGCGCACACCCACACATCCACACATGCACACATCCACAAATCCACACATCCTAACATCCACACATCCACACACCGACGCATCCACACATGCACACATCTGCACATCTACACATCGACACATCCACACATCCATAAATCAACACATTCACACATCCAAACATCCACACATCCACACATCCACACATGCACACATCCACACATCGACACATCCACACATCCACACATCGACATTTCCACACATCCGCACATCCAAACATTAACACATCCACACATGCACACATGCGCACATCCACACATCCACAAATCCACACATCGTCACATCCACACATCGACTCATCGACACACCGACACATCCACTCATGCACACATGCACACATTCACACATCCACACATCCACACATCGAGACATGCACACATCCACACATTGATACATCCACACATGAACACATTCACACATTCACACATCCACACATTCACACATCCACACATCCACACATCCACACATGCACACATCCACACATCGACACATCCACACATCCACACATCGACATTTCCACACATCCGCACATCCAAACATTAACACATCCACACATGCACACATGCGCACATCCACACATCCACAAATCCACACATCGTCACATCCACACATCGACTCATCGACACACCGACACATCCACTCATGCACACATGCACACATTCACACATCCACACATCCACACATCGACACATCCACACATCGACACGTCGACACATGCACACATGCACACTTCCACACACCCACATATCCACACATCCATATATCCACACATCCACAAATCGAGACATCCACACATGCACACAAGCAGACATGCACATATCCACACATGCACACATCCACATATCGACACATCCAAACATGCACACATCCACACATTAACACATCCACACATGCACACATGAACACATGCGCGCATGCACACATGCACACATCGACACA
Source organism: Chloromyia formosa (assembly GCA_964017055.1). NCBI lineage: Eukaryota > Metazoa > Arthropoda > Insecta > Diptera > Stratiomyidae > Chloromyia > Chloromyia formosa. The sequence continues at coordinate 70,639,164 of OZ024814.1, forward strand.
TCCACACATCGACACATCCACACATGCACACATGCAGACATGCACATATCCACACATGCACACATCCACACATGCACACATCCACACATCGACACATCTACACATCTACACATCCACACATCGACACATCGACATTTCCACACATCGACACATCCCCATTTCCACTTATGCCCACATGCACACACACGCACATGCACACAAGCACACATGCACACATCGACACATCCCCAGATGCACATATCCACACATCCAATCATCCACACATCCACACATCCAAACTTGCACACATGCACACATCCACACATCGACACATCCTCACATCCACACAAACACACATCCACACATCGACACATAAATACATTCACACATCGAAACATTCACACATCCACACATCCACACATCGACACATCGACAAATAGACACTTCCACACATCGACACATGCACACATGCACGCATGCGCACATGCACGCATGCACAAATGCACACATCGACACATCCACACATGCACACATGCGAACAAGCACACATGCACACATGTACACTTGTACACATGCACACATCGACATATCCACACATCCACCCATGCACACATCCACACATGCATACAAGCAGACATGCACACATGCACATATCCACACATCCACACATCGACACATCCACACATCCACACATCCACACATCCACGCATCCACACATCCACACAGGCACACATCCACACATCGACACATCCACACTTCCACACTTCGACACATCCAAACATCCACACATCCACACATGCACACATCGACACATCGACACATACCCACATACCCACATCCACACATCGATACATCCTCACATGCACACATGCACACATGCGAACAAGCACACATGCACACATGTACACTTGCACACATGCACACATCGACATATCCACACATCCACCCATGCACACATCCACACATGCACACAAGCAGACATACACACATGCACATATCCACACATCCACACATCCACACATCGACACATCCACACATCCACACATCCACACATCCTCGCATCCCCACATCCACACAGGCACACATCCACACATGCACACATCCACACATCGACACATCCCCATATCCACACATCCACACATCCTCACATCGACACATCCACACATCCACAAATCCACACATCCATTCATCAACACATCCACAAATGCACACATGCGCGCTTGCACACATGCGCACATGCGCACACGCACACTTGCACACACGCACACATCGACACACCCACACATCCACACATGCGAACATGCACACATGCACACATCCACACATCCACACATCAACAAAGCCACACATCCACACATCCACACATGCACACATGCGCACATGCAAACATGCGCACATGCGCACATGCACACTTGCACACATGCAAACATCGACTCATCCAAACATGCACACATCCACACGTCCACACATCCACACATCCACACATCCACACATCGACATATCAACACATCGACTCATCGTCACATCGACACATCCACTCATGCACATATGCAAACATGCGCACATGCACACATGCACACATCGACACATCCACACATCGACAAATCCACACATGCACACATCCACACATCGACACATCAACACATCCACACATCCACACATCCACAAATCGACACATCCACACATCGAATCATCGACACATCGACACATCCACTCATGCACACATGCACACATGCGCACATGCACACATGCACACATGCACACATCGACACATCCACACATCGACACATATCCACAAATCCACACATCCGCACATCGAGACATCCGCACATCGACACATGCACACACGCGCACATACGCCCATGCTCACATGCACACATGCACACATCCACACATCCACACATCCACAAATCCACACATCCACACTTCCACTCATCGACACATCCACATATCCACACATGCACACATCCACACATCCACACATCAAAACATCGACATTTCCACACATCCGCACATCCAAACATTAACACATCCACACATGCACACATGCGCACATCCACACATCCACAAATCCACACATCGACACATCCACACATCCACACAACGACTCATCGACACATCGACACATCCACTCATGCACACATGCACACATTCACACATGCACAAATCCACACATTAACACATCCAAATATGCACACATGCGCACACCCACACATCCACACATGCACACATCCACAAATCCACACATCCTAACATCCACACATCCACACACCGACGCATCCACACATGCACACATCTACACATCTACACATCGACACATCCACACATCCATAAATCAACACATTCACACATCCAAACATCCACACATCCACACATGCACACATCCACACATCGACACATCCACACATGCACACATGCAGACATGCACATATCCACACATGCACACATCCACATATCGACACATCCAAACATGCACACATCCACACATTAACACATCCACATATGCAAACATGCGCATACCCACACATCCACACATCTACACATCCACAAATCCACACATCCTTACATCCACACATCCACACATCGACAAATATACACATGCACACATCCATATATCCACACATCCACACATGCACACATCCACACATTGATTTATCCAAAAATGTACACATGCACACATACACAAATCCACACATCCTGACATCAACACATCCACACATACACACATCGACACATCCACACATGCGCACATCAACATATCCACACATGCACACATCCAAATATTGACACATCCGCACATGCACACATGAACACATGCGCACATGCTCACATGCACACATCGACACATCCACACTTCGACACATCCACACATGCACACATCCACACATCGACACATCCACACATCCACAAATCCACACATCCACACTTCCACTCATCGACACATCCACATATCCACACATGCACACATCCACACATCCACACATCAAAACATCGACATTTCCACACATCCGCACATCCAAACATTAACACATCCACACATGCACACATGCGCACATCCACACATCCACAAATCCACACATCGACACATCCACACATCCACACATCGACTCATCGACACATCGACACATCCACTCATGCACACATGCACACATTCACACATGCACAAATCCACACATTAACACATCCAAATATGCACACATGCGCACACCCACACATCCACACATGCACACATCCACAAATCCACACATCCTAACATCCACACATCCACACACCGACGCATCCACACATGCACACATCTACACATCGACACATCCACACATCCATAAATCAACACATTCACACATCCAAACATCCACACATCCACACATGCACACATCCACACATCCACACATCCACACATCCGCAAATCCAAACATTAACACATCCTCACATGCTCACATGCGCACATCCACACATCCACAAATCCACACATCGACACATCCACACATCGACTCATCGACACACCGACACATCCACTCATGCACACATGCACACATTCACACATCCACACATCCACACATCCACACATCCACACATCGAGACATGCACACATCCACACATTGATACATCCACACATGAACACATTCACACATTCACACATCCACACATCCACACCCCAACTAACAATTTTTCTGGTATTACGGGTAGTAAAGAATCATTTGATCATATAGTTCTCCCTTACACATACAAATAAAAATTAATGTGTGAAATTCCCTTATTGAAGCATTTTATTCAATAAGTTATCCTTAAAATATTCTTTTGAGCTAATTTTAGGAGCTTTATTCCATGAATTAGGCTGTTCAACAATAATAATACTAAATTCATACTATAAAATTGTTATACGGGTAAATATGCAGATAATACACTAAGGGCCCGATAGCAAGACGGTGAAGAGCAAATATACAAAAATTCACCCTATAATTTGTTTTTATGATATTTATATCATCGCTTGTATTGTTCCTCCTAAGATGTATCCAGGCAAATGTTATATGAGGTTTTTCGAATAAATTGCTTTGGGTTTCTATAATCGTTCGTTAATTTTTTGAATGCCAGTCTTATTGAAGGTAATTTACGCTACTATATTAATTCAATTGATAGTATTTTAGGAAATGTGTACATTTTCTATAATACTATCAAATTCTGTTTTATGGAAGACATAATATACAAAAATAATAACCATTGCTGGTGATTTGTGATTTGATTTATCAGAAATCACTGACAGCGCGAGGAAGTTGATTAATATTTTAAGTTACTAAAAGTGATAATAGTTCGTGAGCGTATATACCCTAGACTTGTACAGACCTAGTGGTGATGCCAAAAGTACCAATTGGTAACGACCATATGCATTAAAAGTGAGTTTCCTATACGGCCAGTTTATAGTGGAGGTTGGCAATGATTCAGTAGGATCTTGACCATTATCAAAATCAATTAACTAACTCATTCTACAAATATTTGTCGAATTTTTCAAGTCGCTAGCTTTATTCTATCGAAAGTTATTGCTTATTTGAAGTCTCACTTGTAGAGGAGGTAGGGGTTCCTAGGATCGGATCTTGCTCATTATTGCCACCAACAAATAAGATCATGCTTCAAACATTTAAACAAAATTTCAATCCTCTAGCTTCACTCTATCGGAAGTTATCGCTTATTTGAAGTTTCACTTGTAGGGGAGGTAGGGGTTCCTTGGGTCGGATCTTGCTCATCATTGCTACCAACAAATAAAATCATGCTACAAACATTTATACAAAATTTCAAGTCTCTAGCTTCACTCCATCGAAAGTTATCGCTTATTTGATGGTTCTATCTAACCCATCTTAAATACCAACTAACCCGATCTCACTTCAAACATTTGACCAAAACTTTAAGTCGCTGGCTTGATTCTGTCAAAAGTTATCGCTTGTTGAAGTTGCATTTGTAGGGGAGGTAGGGGTTGCTTGGGTCGGATCTTACCCATTTTCAATACCAACCAAGTAGATCCTACTAACAACATTTTGTCAAATTTTCAACTCGCTAGTGTCATTTGGTCGAAAGTTATCGTAATTAAAAGAATATTTAATTTTTTGAAATTTGTAGGGGAGGTAGGCGTTTCCTTGATCTGATTATGCCCAACTTACTAGAACTTAAGCATCTTCTTACTCTAGGGTTACATGCCAAAAATCAGGTGTCTACGTCAATTGGTTCAAGAGTTATAGACAAACAACCCGAAAAGTAGGGTAGTACGGGGCTCTTTGTAAGAAAATTACTGTTAGTTTTCAGCTGACCGATTTTATTTTTTTAGGGGAGTAGAAGATTATCCTCACAAGCAATCTGCCAAAGCTAGAGCTTTTTATGTTTATTTAATCGGGAGTTATAGATACATTTAATTATTTTACATATGTAGGGGAGGTAGGCGTTCTCTTGGCCTGATCATGCCCATTTTCAATACCAACCAAGTAGATTATACTTCCAACATTTGACCAAAATTTCAAGTCTCTAGCTTCATTCTATCGAAAGTTATCGTGCGAACGGACAGACAGACAGACAGACGGACAGACGGACAGACGGACAGACAGACAGACAGACAGACAGACAGACATGGCTTAATCGAATCAGGAGGTGATCCTGATCATTTATATATTTACATTGCTATACCTCCGGAGCCTCCTTTAAGGTGTTACATATTTCCGTCGTGACAAAAACAATATACCCTATACTAAAAGTCTAGGGTATAAAAATAAGTGGAGGTTATGGGAAGCAAGAGTGTAGCAATCAAAAAGTCGGGAGCATATTATCGAAGCATAAAAAAAAAGAAGGAAGAAATGCTTCAAAGGATGTTGCTCATACGCGACCAGTTGAGGAAAAATAGTGTCGTGCGAAATATAATACCGTTGACGGAAGGGAATGGTAGTTTATCTCCAGTAACAATTAGGACCGGTGCGCTTCTGTGTATTTTCATAAATAGCTTTTGTCATTTTGTTTCTAATTGTTGCACAGATGTCTCCTGCATTCAATCAATGAAATCAGATTTTTTGATTAGTGTCGATGGTGACTCAGATGGGGATGACCCAAGTCGCAAGAATATAATATTTCGAGAGAACCTAAGAAAATGGACCTTGGATCACAATATAACACACACAGCATTAAAGGATGTTATGAAAATCATAAACCAACGTTTCAGTAAACAAGATGCTTTATTGATTTTACCGGATGATCCAAGAACATTGCTCCAGACACCACTAAATATAAATATTATGGCACTCAGTGATGGAGAGTACTGGCATTTTGGCCTCAAGAACTGCCTTGGAAAAGTGTTTAGATCACTTAGTAAACCGATAACTATTTCACTAACAATAAATATTGATGGGTTGCCGCTTTTCAAAAGCTCGAAAGTTGAGTTTTGGCCAATTCTATTTAATATTGCGGAGATGCCCAAACTTTCAGCAATGGTAATCGGCATTTTTTGCGGAAAAACAAAACCGTCGGATATAGACTCATTCCTCACACCTTTCGTTGATGAATTGAGTGAGCTAATGGAAAATGGTCTGCTCATTAATTCCAATATCATAACTGTACGATTACGTTGCATTTTATGCGATTCGCCAGCTCATGCATACGTAAAAGGTAGGAAAATGTCAGTAAATTTCAAGTAATTTATATACATATTTAATTTATGTATTTTTTTTATCGTTTGTTTATGTAGGTGTTCCAAATTTCAACGGCCAGCATGGGTGTCTAAAATGCACAACAATTGGAGAATATAGTTACTTTAGTAATACAAACGTATTCCCGAGAACGCATTGTGTAAAACGAACGGATGAAGGCTTTCGAAAAAAAATGTACGGTTCGCATCACAAAACCGATTCACCGCTACTGAAATTAAAAATCGATATGGTGAAACAGATTCCAGTTGGAGACTCCCTACATTTGCTCCATCTTGGTGTAATGAAACGCCTTTTGCTGGGCTGGCGTGACGGGACATTTCGCGGCACTGATACCAAATGGAGAGCAGACACAACAACAAAAGTTAGCGAGTATCTGACGACTCAATGTAAGATGCCAGCAGAATTTCAACGGGTTGTAAGAGGTCTCGATTGTTTGGTACATTGGAAGGGCACGGAATACCGGACGTTTTTACACTATGTAGGAATAGTTCCTTTAAAAAAACACCTTACTAATGAAGCATATGAACATTTTCTACTCCTGTTCTGCGCTATTACGATATGTTCTTCTAAGCGGCATTTCCATTTATTGTCATTAGCTGATGCACTACTGAATCAATTTATAGAAATTTTCATTGAAATTTATGGCGAAGGATACGTCACTAGCAATGTGCACAACTTGGCCCATTTAGTTGACGAAGTAAAACTTTTCGGAGAATTAGAATCATTTAGCGCATATCCTTTTGAAAATATGCTTGGAAAAATTAAAAAGCTCCTACGCAATGGAAACCGTCCTTTGGCACAAGTTGCCAAGAGAATTTCTGAAGAAGTTGGCTGCATTTTGCCCGAAAATGAGCGAATGGCAATGGCAAAACCAGAATCAAAGTCCCAGAAAGTACGTCTGAGCAAGAGAAACGACGGAGAAAACGTACCCGACGAACTGAAATGGGTCACCCAAAAAGTAGAATTTTATTCAAAAATCCGTCGAATTCTTGGTTTTTTGATCGAACTTATGTGAAGTTGTGTTGCGTTTTAACGGATGAAAAAAATAATTATTTCACTATTCCGATTGAGTCGAAATTTTTGGACATTTACAGCTCAAATCAGAATGTCCATGCAACTAACTTGAACGTAAAAATATTTGATTTCTCAGATATAAAATGCAAATTAGTCCGTTTGAAGGATAGCCATATAAATGTGTTCATACCGCTTATACACACTAACCAAACACCAGAAGTGGGTTCGGATGACGAAGAATAGTAACAAAACCCCAATATGTCTTTTAGCCATTTCGATACACTAGTTTTTTTTTTAATAAAATTTTCTAACAATATATTTATTTTATTGCATTTATTATTAATTGTGAATTCAGAACAAAAGTGAAAATACTATTTCATAGATTACATGACCAAGAACGAGTTAGACAGAGAAAGTTTGTTTTATAGGTAAAGTCAAATGTTATGTTTGGCATCGACGGCAGAATTCTGTAATTGAAAATGTATATAATAATATTATTTTAAAATAATATTGCTATGAATAACTCACATTATTCGGTGCTCCCATAATATATAGCAGCGCGTTTTCATCATCTTCGTCAGTATCATCGGGTTCATCAGGGCTGGTTTCAAAAACGTCAGGCGATAAATTTAATTCAGGTTGCTTGATTTGACAATCCGCTTCATTTGAAATACCGATATTCGACACTATATTGGTGGGAGACCATGACGGCGTCTGCAAGCACATGGAGAATTTTTATTGTTTAGTTGGGACTCAAGTAACATTCGTTGGCGTTCTTACCAATTCATATCCACCAGACACAGATAAAGCTTGGTCTTGAATGCTTAAGTTTCCCATTTGATCGAAGGTAGATGTCGCCACACGTTTCGCACGACATTTACTTCGTGATACTCGCAACCGTGGAGCAATACTGCGACGTTCACTATTGGGGAGCCATTTCTTTTTTACAAAATTCTCCATATCTACTTCGGTGTAGGTCGAGTCCGCTTTTTTCACTAACTCATACATAAATTTGTAAACGTTTTCAAATTTTTTGAAAGCTGATTTCTGGGGGTATCCTTTCTTTGTTTGGCCGGTCCATGAATATTTGGTTATGAGTTTGCGGTCGAAGAAAACGTCAATTAACTCATAGGCAGCGTCATCACCCCTCATAGAGTTCTCGCCGCAATGTCGTTTCAATTTTGTATGCTGAGACATACAAATAAACAAGATGATTATTAACTTGGTTTAACAATGGCTAAGTTTATAACACACAGCGCGGTTGGCCTACTGTTGCCGATTTTATGAATTTTATCCACTGAGTTTCTGATGGACACAACATGCTGCGCCAAATATCATTTTCTCCATCACAAAAATTAAAACAGAAAAAATTTACTCACTAAATTTGCAGCATATTCAACATCTGTTCTCAGGATTTCATCCAACGCGATAAGTCCTTCTTCGGTGTCAATTCGCTTAAATGTAATGTTCGGTATTGAATGTATTCCTGTCGATTGATTCTTGACCAGTTTTTCGACGGCCTTATCAATTTTGTCCATTTTGGCATGCAAACCAGCAATTTCTTCAGTTATTGTTTTTGATAGAGCATATAATGTGTTTAAGTCAATATTTTCAATATTGTCGACGTATGCTATCTGTGTCGGTAGTGATGCGTCCCACGAATTAAAATCTGAACTCAGAAAACTATAACCAGTGTTTCTTGTTTTTTTAGTCGCCGGCTCTTGAGGCAAATATATAATTGGTTGTTGTTTATGTTCCAACAATGGTTGCGATGGTTTCGAAGGTTGTTGCTTATTAATATTGAATTGTGGCAATACGTCTTCACTCAAATTTTCGACCTACATAAAGGAGACGTTTTCCAAATTACATAAAGGAAGTGATCCAATGACTGAAATTGTATGTTTTAAATTTGGTTGAGAGAAACTTACCATACAATTAAAATCATTTCGTGTTAAATCGGCATTTATATTTGGAACAGCTACAAATTTTCTTTTATTTAAGCGATTAGCAGTGTTGTTAGGCGGTGGCATTCGTGTCACATCCTCTTCAGCACTACTTGTATCACTTTCCCGCATCATTGTTTCTAATTCTCGTTCAGCAGTTTCATAACTGGAAAGATTTTTGCGCTTGAGAGTACATCTATAATTGGTCCAGTCCTGGCTGGGTACGCTCGTTAAATCTCGGACGAGTTTCCCAAGCATGAGACTCGATGATCTCCTCCTCTTAGGATCAATTTTCGGCCATTTTAATAAGCCGTCCTGTTCCCAAGCAGACGGAACAACTGATAGCTCAACATAGCCATTTTCGACCGTTTGAACTATCTTGAAACAGGACGACATCCTATTTTGCAAATTTTATCTCGCAGTAAGTGACAAATCGTATCGCCAATAAATAGCGCACCAAGCTCTTAACCTGCAAAAATGAACAAGTTAGAATATACAGAGCTTTGCTTACAACCCATATTAAATCTTCATTCAAAACTGCTTCAATAAATTCTATTATTAGTCGAGTTCGAGACAAATCGACAAAGTTGATCTCTGGAAAGAACAGCCTGAATGGAAAGGAAAACTGGGATGCCATAAAAAATGCGAACATTGATAGCGCAGATATCATCACTGACACAAACTTGGATTGCCGGAATAAGTCCTGGATGTTCGACGCTTCATGGCAGAGGATTGTTGAAAGAAAAGAGGTGAAAGTTCGTTTGGCTGCAGCATCAGACGACAATCGAAGCAGCATCGAACTTCTTTACCGTCAGAAAGCTCGAGAAGTTCAGCGTAGTGTTGTCCTTACTTGCCTCGACTCCTCCAGGGGCACGGACGCGTCAACATCTCTAGCATTTCTATGTCTTGTTGACGTTTTGATAGCATACACATCTATTTTTGGAAGTGCAGTTGCTAGCATGCACCTCCTCAGGATACAAAGCCAATATCAACCATTTCCCCACTGTTCAACTTCGTCTTTTGCTTGTTGTTGCTGTTCAGCACCCCAAAAAACATAAGAAATGAAAGAGAAAAATTCTCCACCAGAATTTGTTTCCCAAATCACCAAATGGCTGAACTGCAACTACAGTTATCACAAACTTACTTGTTTTCTAAGAATATAGAAATCAAATCAAATCCACGGGGAAACACCACAAACAATAGAAACACGAAACACATCACAAACTAAACTGCAAAAAATGACACTAACTAACTATTTCTATGGCCGTGGCAGCAGTACACGAAGAACTAGAAGGCAGTACAGTATTATGCCGCAACGTTTGTAACTTGCAAAGTGCGGTTATGGTGTGACTTGAAGCGTGTTGGTATGCGTGTATGGTTGCGTGTATTAAAATGTTGGAGATTATTAAGGGGGATCGACACATTCAAAGGCGGGTTGACACTTACAAAACATTTTGTCACTGCATACATCGAAGTATTATTTTGTAAAATTTGGGTGGTACTAAACATTTTATCAAATCAGATGCTTATGTTAGTACTTTTTACTTGTTTGTTTGTATGAAACTCATCGAGTTCTATGTTCAAAATTAGGTGTTGAACAATAATTGCACCAGAAATGTCAAAGCCGTTTTTTGATGAGCAATTATTGGGATTATACGAATGTACAACTCAGTGAGTGAGTTTCATACAAATTAGTGGCTCTACATCGTAGTTAGCTGCACTTGTACGACAATCAGAATGTGAGTGACACGTTGTACAAATTAAAATGGTTTGTGTATGATGTAGTTGGACAACTAATGGTCAACAAATTTTACACTAATCGCTGTTCAACCGTTGGCCTATGCGTATAAGCCGCTTTCCAACTTCACGTTCTTATAAATTGTCAAGTAAAACTTTTCCAATACTTTGAACGTGTAAACCCGTCTTTAATCATGATTATTCAATTCAAGAAACTTATTCATTTGGGAATGTTTAACGGAGACTTATTGGAATAGAATTGTTGTAGAAGCAGGTGATTTACAATACGGAAATGAACAAGTAACAGGCTGGCTTAGTGGTTAAAGGTGCATGGCTGACGACGACGCTTTGGTACGAGGTTCGATTCCAGTTTGGAGCAAGTAAGTAAAATATCTTTGTGAGGCAGTTTTTAATAAATGAAGAATATGTGAGTACATAAGGTTTCTTCGACAGAAAGTTTGAGAAGTCGCCTGGTAGATTGTGTGGATAAAAAAGAAAAAAAAATAGGAATTATTTTTTTTTTGTTCGCTTTAGACTTATTCTATAGACCACCTATAATGTATTGCAGTATGCATTCTCTTAATGCCCGTTATAGGAACAATTCCGTTTTGATACGATAATTTAGTCATTATCAGTGCTAAAGATTCATTTGAATCGAAGCTTTATAGGAGGAAATGAAGCTTCGGTACATCTTCTTTTCGATATTTGTTAGTTGTCCAATAAGTATTCTAAGCAATGTATTATATCATTATATTAATGGCCATCCAATAATAACAAAATAAGACATGGCATGTACTTCTGTTCCGTAGCAATTTCTACTGCTACCATAAGGTATAATAGGACCAAAAAACCGCGCCAAATCGCCTTATAGAGCTACTATGTACAGTCAATTTCATGAATTTAACTCCTATAATTACTGAAGAGAAAATTCTATTAATTATTATAGAAGCTAAATTGTTAGTTGGGACATCCACACATCCACACATGCACACATCCACACATCGACACATGCACAAATCCACACATGCACAAATCCACACATTGATACATCCACACATGCACACATGAACACATGCGCACATACACACATGCACACATCGACATATCCACACATCGACACGTCGACACATGCACACATGCACACATGCACACTTCCACACACCCACATATCCACACATCCATATATCCACACATCCACACATCGAAACATCCACACATGCACACATGCAGACATGCACATATCCACACATGCACACATCCACATATCGACACATCCAAACATGCACACATCCACACATTAACACATCCACACATGCACACATGAACACATGCGCAAATGCACACATCGACACATCCACACATCGACACATCCACACATGCACACATGCAGACATGCACATATCCACACATGCACACATCCACACATGCACACATCCACACATCGACACATCTACACATCCACACATCGACACATCGACATTTCCACACAACGACACATCCCCATTTCCACTTATGCCCACATGCACACACACGCACATGCACACAAGCTTACATGCACACATCGAAACATCCCCAGATGCACATATCCACACATCCAATCATCCACACATCCACACAAACACACATCCACACATCGACACATAAACACATTCACACATCGAAACATTCACACATCCACACATCCACACATCGACACATCGACAAATAGACACTTCCACACATCGACACATGCACACATGCACGCATGCGCACATGCACGCATGCACAAATGCACACATCGACACATCCACACATGCACACATGCGAACAAGCACACATGTACACTTGCACACATGCACACATCGACATATCCACACATCCACCCATGCACACATCCACTCATTCACACATGCACACATGCACACATCGACACATCCACACACCGACACATTCGCACATGCACACATGCACACATGCACACATGCGCACATCCACACATCGATACATCCACACATGCACACATCCACATATCCACTCATCCACACATGCACACATCCACACACCCACACAAAAAAAAGTCCACACATCCACACATGCACAAATGCGCACATGCACACATTCGCACATGCGCACATGCACACATCCACACATCGAAACAGCCACACATCCACACATCGACAGATCCACTCATCCACACATCCACACATCGACAGATCGACACATCCACACATCGACACTTCCACACATACACAAATCGACACATTCAGACATTCACACATCCACACATACACACATCCACACATCGACACATCCGCACATCCACAAATCCACATATCCACACATCCACACATAAACAAATGCTCACATGCGCACATGCACACATTCACACATTCACACATCCACAACATCCACACATCCACAAATCCACACATCCACAAATCCACATATCCACACATCCACACATCCACAAATGCACTCATGCACACATGCACACATGCGCACATCCACACATGCACACATCCACACATGCACACATTCACACATCGACACATCCACACATCCACACATCGACACATCCACACATCCAAATATCGACTTATCCACACATCCACAAATCGGCACATTCACACATCCACACATCCACACATGCACACTTCCACACATGCGCACATTGACACATGCACACATCCACGCATCCACACATCCACACATCCACACATCCACACATCAACAAATCCACACATCCACACATCCACACATGCACACATGCGCACATGCACACTTGCACACATGCAAACATCGACACATCAGAACATGCACACATCCACACGTCCACACATCCACACATCCACACATCGACACATCCACACATCGACTCATTGACACATCGACACATCCACTCATGAACATACGCAAACATGCGCATATGCACACATGCACACATGCACACATCGACACATCCACACATCGACACATCCACACATGCACACATCCACACATCGACACATCCCCACATCCACACATCCACACATCGACAAATCCACACATCCACAAACCCACACATCCATTCATCAACACATCTACAAATGCACACCTGCGCACATGCAAACATGCGCACATGCGAACATACACACCTGCACACATGCACAAATCGACACATCCACACATGCACACATGCACACATGCAAACATGCACACATGCACACATGCACACATCCACACATCCACACATGCACACATCCACACATCCACACATCAACAAAGCCACACATCCTCACATCCACACATGCACACATGCAAACATCGACACATCCAAACATGCACACATCCACACGTCCACACATCCACACATCCACACATCGACATATCCACACATCGACTCATCGACACATCGACACATCCACTCATGCACATATGCACACATGTGCACATGCACACATGCACACATCGACACATCCACACATCGACACATCCACACATGCACACATCCACACATCGACACATCCCCACATCAACACATCCACAAATCGACAAATCAAAACATCGACTCATCGACACATCGACACATCCACTCATGCACACATGCGCACATGCACACATGCACACATGCACACATGCACACATCGACACATCCACACATCGACACATATCCACACATCCACACATCGAGACATCCGCACATCGACACATCCACACACGCGCACAAACGCCCATGCTCACATGCACACATGCACACATCCACACATCGACACATCCACTTATGCACACATGCACACATGCAGACATGCGCATATCCACACATGCACACATCCACATATCGCCACATACAAACATGCACACATCCACACATTTACACATCCACATATGCAAACATGCGCACACCCACACATCCACACATCTACACATCCACAAATCCACACATCCTTACATCCAAATATCCACACATCCACACATCGACACATCCACACATGCTCACATCCACACATGCACACATGCACACATCCACACATTGATTCATCCACACATGTTCACATGCACACATCCACACATCCACACATCCATACATCCACACATCCTTACATCAACACATCCACACAATCACACATCGACACATCCAAACATGCGCACATCCACATATCCACACATCCACACATCCAAACGTTGATACATCTGCACATGCACACATGAACACATGCGCACATGCACACATGCACACATCGACACATCGGCTCATCCACACATCGACACATCCACACATGCGCAAATGCACACATGCAGACATGCACACATCCACACATGCACACATGCACACATCCACATATCGACACATCCACACATTAACACATCCACATATGCAAACATCCGCACACCCACACATCCACACATCTACACATCCACAAATCCACACATCCTTACATCCACACATCCACACATCGACACATCCACACATGCAAACATCCATATATCCACACATCCACACATGCACATATGCACACATTGATTCATCCACACATGTACACATGCACACATCCACACATGCAAACATCCATATATCCACACATCCACACATGCACATATGCACACATTGATTCATCCACACATGTACACATCCACATATCCACACATCCACACATCCAAACGTTGATACATCTGCACATGCACACATGAACACATGCGCACATGCACACATCGACACATCGGCTCATCCACACATCGACACATTCACACATGCACACATGCAGACATGCACACATCCACACATGCACACATTCACACATCCACATATCGATACATACAAACATGCACAAATCCACACATTAACACATCCAAATATGCACACATGCGCACACCCACACATCCACACATGCACACATCCACAAATACACACATCCTAACATCCATACATCCACACATCGACGCATCCACACATGCACACATCTACACATCCACACATCGACACATCCACAAATCCATAAATCAACACATTCACACATCCACACATCCACACATCCACACATCCACACATGCACACATCCACACATCGACACATCCACACATCCACACATCGACATTTCCACACATCCGCACATCCAAACATTAACACATCCACACATGCACACATCCACACATGCATACATCCACACATCGACACATTTACACATCCAAACATCGACGCATTGACACATCCACACATCGACACATCCACACATCCACTCATCGACACATCCACAAATGCACACATGCGCTCATGCTAACATGCACACATGCACACATCGACACATCCACACATGCACACATCCACACATTCATATATGCAAACATCGATACATCCACACATCCACACATGCACACATGCAAACATGCACACAGGCACACATGCACACATCCACAAATGCACACATGCACATATCGAATTATGCACACATCCAAACATCCACATATCAACACATCCATACATCCACTCATCGACACATCTACACATCCGCACATCGACACATTGACACATCCACACATCTACACATCCGCACATCGACACATCCACACATCGACTTTTCGACACATCCACAAATGCACACATACGCACATGCAAACATGTACATGTGCACACATCCTCACATCTACACATCGACACATGCACACATGCACACATCCACATATCCACACTTCGACACATCCACACATGCACACATGCACACATGCACACATCAACACAACCACACATCCACACATCCATATATCCACACATCAACACATCGAGACATCCACACATCGACACGTCCACACATGCATACATCCACACATCCACACATCGACACATCCAAACATGCACACATTCTCACATTAACACATCCGCACATGCACACATGCGCAAATCCACATATCCACACATCTACAAATCCACACATCTTTACATCCAGATATTCACACATCCGCACATCCACACATCCACACATCGACACATCCACACATGCACACATCCACATATCCACACATCCAAACATGCACACATTCACACATCCACACATTGATACATCCACACCTGCACACGTGCACACGTGCAAACATGCACACATCGACACATCCACACATGCACTCATTAACACATCCACACATGCACACATCCACAAATCGACACATCCACACATCCACACATCCACACATTCACACATCCACACTTCCACACATCCGCACATCCTCACATCCACTCATCGACACATCCAAAAATGCACAGATGCACACATGCAAACGTGCACACATGCACACGTGCACAATTTCACACATCCACACATGCACATATGCACACATTCACACATGCACCCACCAATACATCCACACATCCAAACATCGACACATCCACACATCCACACATCAACATATCTAAACATCTGCACATCTACACATCCACAAATCCATACATCCACACATCCACACATCCACACATCCACACATACACACATCCACACATCCACACATGCACACATGCACATATGCACACATCCACACGTGCACAAATGCACACATCCACTCATAGACACATCCACACATCAACACGTCGACACATCCAAACTTCCACATATCCACACATCGACACATGCATACATCCACACATCCACACATCCACACATCGACACATCCAAACATGCACACATCCACACATTAACACATCCGCACATGCACACATGCGCACATCCACACCTGCACATATGCAAACATCGAAACATCCACACATCCACAAATGCACACTTGCACACATGCATACAGGCACACAGGCACACATGCACACATCCACAAATGCACACATGCACATATCGAAACATGCACACATCCAAACATCCACACATCAACACATCCATACATCCACACATCGACACATCTACACATCTACACATCGACACATTGACACATTGACACATCCACACATCTACACATCCACTCATCGACACATCCACACATCGACTTATCGACACATCCACAAATGCACACATGCGCACATTAACACATCCGCACATGCACACATCGACACATCCGCACATCGACACATCGACACCTCCACACATCCACATATCGACACATCCACACATCCACACATCGACACATCCAAACATGCACAAATCCACACATCCACACATCCACACATCCACACATCGACACATCCGCACATCGACACATCCGCACATGCTATAATGCACACATGCGCACATGCCACATGCAAACATGCGCACTTGCACACATGCACACGTCCACACATCAACTCATGCACACATCGACACATTCACACATTCACACATCCACAAATCCACACATCCACATATCCACTCATCGACACATCCACAAATGCAAACATGCGCACATGCACACATGCGCACATGCTCACATGCACACATGCACACATGCACACTTTGACACATCCACACCTTCACAAATCGACACATTCACACATTCACACATCCACACATCCACAGATCAACGCATCCACACTTCCACACATGCACACATGCGAACATCCGCACATGCACACATGCACACATGCACACATGCACACATCAACACATCCACACATCCACACATCGACACATCCACAAATCCACACATCCACACATCCACACATCAACACATTTACACATCCACACATCCACACATCCACACATCCACACATCCACACATGCACACATGCACACATCCACACGTGCACACATCCACACTTCCACACATCAACACATGCACACATTAACTCATCGACACATTCACACATCCACACGTCGACACATCCACACATCCACACCTCCACACATCGACACATCCACACATCCACACATCGACACATCCACACATGCACAAATCCACACATCCACACATGCACAAATCCACTCATCCACACATCGACACATGCACACATCCACACATGCACACATGCGAACATCCACACATGCACACATCCACACATGCACACATCCACACATTGACACATCCACACATCCACACCTCCACACATCGACACATCCACACATCCACACATGCACAAATCCACACATCCACACATCGACACATCCACACATCGAAACAGCCTCACATCCACACATCGACACATTCACACAACCACACATAAACACATGCACACATCTACACATGCACACATGCGCACATCCACACATGCACACATCCACACATGCACACATCGACTCATCCACACATCCACACATCCACAGATCAACGCATCCACACATCCACACATCGACACATTCACACATCCACACATCCACACATCCACACACGCACACATGCGCACATGCACATATGCACACATCGACACATCCACGCATGCATACATCCACACATCGACACATCCACACATCCACAAATCGACACATCCACACATCCACAGATCAACGCATATACACATCCACACATCGACACATTCACACATTCACACTTCCACACATCCACACATCGACACATCCACACATCCAAAAATCCACACATCCACTCATCGACACATCCACATATCCACTCATCGACACATCCACACATCTTCACATCGACACATCCACACATCAACACATCCACACATCGACACATTCACATATTCACACATCCACACATCCACACATCCACACATCCACACATGCACACGTCCACACATGCACACATGCACACATGCACAATTGCACACATGCACACATGCGCACATGCACACATGCAAACATCGACACTTCCAAACATGCACCCATCCACACATTCATACGTCCACATATGCACACTTGCACACATGCACGCATGCGCACATGCACACTTGCAAACATCGACACATCCAAACATGCACACATCCACACGTCCACAATTCCACACATCCACACATCCACACATCGACACATCCAAACATCTACACTTCGATACATTGACACATCGACACAACGATACATCGACACATCGACACATCGACGCATCCACTAATGCTCACATGCACACATGCGCACATGCACACATGCACACATCCACACATCGACACACCCGCACATCGACACATCCGCACATGCACACATGCGCACATGCCACATGCAAACATGCACACATGCACACATCCACACATCAATACATCCACACATCGACATATTCACACTTTCACACATGCACACATCCACACATCCACATATCCACTCATCGACACATACACAAGTGCACACATGCGCACATGCACACATGCACACTTCGACACATCGATACATCGACACATCCACACTTCCAAAAATCGACACATTCACACATCCACACATCCAAACATCCACACATCGACACTTCCACACATCCACAAATCGACACATTCACACATTCACACATCCACACATACACACATCCACACATCGACACATCCACACATCCACACATCCACACATCCACACATCCACACATCCACAAATCCACATATCCACACATTCACACATCCACACATGCACACAAGGCACATGCACACATCCACACCAGTGGCGTGGCGTGATAATTCAACTAGGGGAAGCAATTGGTATTAAAAATTTACTATTATTATGCTTTCCACAAATTTACTGCGTATTAATTGAACCCCTCTCGTTAGCTACTTTTAACATTTCTAATATAAAAGCACCCAGGAATCACGAACGGGGACGTGAGAGTAGGTATACTGTATTTTATCAGCATTTTAATTCCCATGCTACCAATATATAATAATTTACTTTTAAATAAATAATTGTTAAAATTATATGTTGGTAGACTTATCAAAAAAGCAAAGCTGTAACTATAAGTATATAAATAAAGCATATTCGAATTATTAGAACTACTATAACAATAACAACAATAGCAAAAAAATTGCAAAATAAATATCCATACACTCATAAAGAAAGTAATCATGTTCAGCGAATCAAAATTTGAATAATAAAAACAATAACAATACAATAAAAATTAAAAATAATTCAACTATTTACTATTTAAAAAATCACAGTTAGTGAGTAAAATAAAATAATAATAATTGGGCAATAAATATATTACAAGTCAAAATAAATAATAAGATCCGTACATACTATTATTTGTAATTTAATTCTATTCGTCTTTCTTTTTTTGCGAATTCATCTATAATATCTGTATAAAAACTTTGCTCTCACAAACATGATTTAAGGAAAACCTTTTCAATTGACATTATTGCCAAGTCGCTAAGCCGTTGTTCGCCTGTACAATTTCTAAGATACGTTTTAATCCTTTTTAAGCAAGAAAAACTGCGCTCTGCGGACGCACTGGTTACTGGTAATGTTAAAACTAAACATATTAATTTATAAAATTGTGTGAAGCTATCTTTTAATTTGTTATTAATGAAAGTTAAAAATACCTTGAAAAGATTTTCCCTGCAAATCAGAATCAGAATAAAGCACAATGAGTTCAGTCTTTAATGAAATATGGTCAAATATATCAGCATAAGTTTTAGTTAAATTTAGTAAAAGATTGTCCGGAAATGTTTTCAAATATTGGTTAAATTTAGAAGAATCTAATAGGTTTAAAAATGTGAAACTTGCTAAGGATGAAAATCTTGAATTTATTTCTGCGGTAATAATAGATAATATTTCGACATAAATACGTGTAAAGAATAGTTCAACATTTTCATTACTGTCAACAAGGCACCTGGCTTTTTTCCGGCGTTGTGGAGTTTCGCAAATAGATGTGGTTTGGGTCCAAATTTCCGTGAAACTATTTCTTAACGATTGAAGTTGATTTTCAAAATCTGTAATTTTTTGAATGCAGTACATTATATCAGTTTGTTTACTTTGAAATATATCGAAAAGTACGTCGGTTTGTGGAAAAATTTTAGAAAAAACATTGAGCAGGAAAACAAACTGAAAATCTGTAAGTAAAACAAGAAGTCCCCTTGCGCTATTAACGGTCTCGCCATCCCACTTTCCACTCTCATTTTCAATGATATATTCAAAGAGTTCTTTTAATTGATCTAAATTATCAAAAATGGTTAAAACTAATCGACCATTAAAAGTCCAACGTGTTGGAGCTAATTTTGGAAGCCTTTTTTTGAGGAATAAATCTAGTGCAACTGTTCTCTTTGTTGAATGATTAAAAAATGTTGAAAAACAAGTAATAGATTGAAAAAAAATTCGACATTCGCGTATTTTATCGCATGATTTAGATAAAACTAAATTTAACCGATGAGCGAAGCAATGAATATATATTGCGTTTTTATACACATCCTTTACACGTGTTTGTAATCCAGTTATTTTACCAGACATTACCGAAGCCCCGTCATAGCTTTGACAAATAAGTTTCTTACCGCAATTGAATTTTTGAACAACATCTAAAACATGGTCAAATAAACGCGACGCAGTCTGATCATCAGAAATGTCTGTAAAAGTTATGAAAGTTTCTTTAACCTCACCGGAAGGAGTAATGTAACGAAAGGTTGTTGAGAGTTGAGAACGACATGAAACATCGGTTGTTTCATCCAATATTATTGCTATAAATTTAGTTTGCTGAATTTCATTATAAATCTGTTTTAATAAAATTTTAGAAATGCTACTAATGAGATAGTTTTGAATATAATTTGATATTCCGGAAAAAACAGTCGCTTGCTCCAAGTGAGCTCGCAAGTCCGGATTATATTTAGCTAAAAGATTTAAAAGTTCAACGTAATTTCCCCTATTGCAAGAATTCACATTTTCATTGTGACCACGAAATGCCTGTTCTTGACATCCTAAATGGCACACAACGTCAATTAGCATTTTTAGTATATCTCGATTTTTCGAAACTTTCTCATTGTGCAATATTATTGAAGATCTATGTTGGCTACTTAATAATTCTTCAATTCTAGGACCGGAACCGAACTTGGAAAGAAGAAGTACTGACTTTAAATGATCAACGCTTTTCGTACCATGCCTGTCCACAGCTTTATGTAAATTATTTAAGTCACAAAACCCGGTAGTTCGCCAAACATTTGAATCATTTGAAAATAACAAGCATGGCCAACAAAATAATTTTTGCTTGGTCTTACAACCGGTAATCCATTCCGTATCTTCATAAATCTTAGCAGTAAAATGCCTAGTACATCTTTTTGTTTTAGAAACAATTTCCAAAATCGGTTTCGGTCGACCCTTTTCGATAATGTCTTTTTTTTCTGCGAAAGATCGAGATCCAAAAGACAATCGAAAAAGATCATCAACAACACAATATTGATCCATGCTACTTTAAAAACAAATCAAAACACTATAAGCAATTATAAGCACCTAGACCGATTAAAAAACCCCTTCACCTTTTCACCAACAAAAAGCACACATATCGCACTACACTAAAGCACTACACTAGAGCAAATGAGTTTTAAATTTAACGGCTCATCCAATTCCTTGTGACGTCAATGACTTGAGGCAGTATTACCATCTCCCACTTATTTTTTCTTGGAATTTTCCGTTAAATGGTTTTCGATTAGATATAAGTTATTGAAATATGCATAAATATCCCTATAATTGAGTTCGTCTCTTACTAATACTCGTATACACTAATAATTCTATGCGAAATCACTTCTTCTCGAATTTACCAATAATAATTTTTAACCATGAAGCCATTATATTTCAAATCGAAACTTTTTCCACAATTCAATTCCTATCCTTCTCTGGTAACCCTTGTGAAACTCATATAGCACATCACATACGCATTGCAACACAGCAAATATTTTCAGTCCACAAGAAAATACGAACAAAGAGGAAATGGGAAGAAAAGTTCCCCAGCGTCCATGCGCCAGCAGCTCCGCTGCAGGCAAGAATTTCCTCTACTACATGTGAGGGGAACTTGGAAGCAAATTCCTGAGTGCTTCCAACTTACCGTGTACGTGAATTTTTTTTTATCGCGACACAGTAGGTTTACTGGGGAAAAAAATAAACGCTCATAGATGCAAATTTTGATATGCTTCCATGTGTCTTCTTCTTGGTGTGGTGTGGTGGTTTTCGCGGTGTTACCAATTCGGCTGTGTAAGATATTCGCGATTAGTTTCTTTGGAACTTTTATTTACATAGACTGTGCCGAAGAGTTTTTTTCGCGACTTTTTTGCGCGATTCAGAAAAAATTATTTAGAAAATTTTCCACAAATCACCAAATATAAGGGAAGCAATGCTTCCCTTGCTTCCATGGACGCCACGCCACTGATCCACACATCCACAACATCCACACATCCACAAATCCACACATTCACACATCCACACATGCACACATGCGCACATCCACACATGCACACATCCACACATGCACACATTCACACATCGACACATCGACACATCCACACATCCACACATCGACACTTCCACACATCCACATATCGACTTATCCACACATCCACAAATCGACACATTCACACATCCACACATCCACACATGCACACATCCACACATGCGCACATTAACACCTGCACACATCCACACATGCACACATCCAATCATCGACACATCCACACATCCACACATCGACATATCCCTGCATCCACACATCCACACATCCACACATCAACAAATCCACACATCCACACATCCACACATGCACACATGCACACATGCGCACATGCACACATGCGCACATGCACACTTGCACACATGCAAACATCGACACATCCAAACATGCACACATCCACACGTACACACATCCACACATCCACACATCCACAAATCGACTCATCGACACATCCACTCATGAACATATGCACACATGCGCACATGCACACATGCGCACATGCACACATGCACACATTCACACATGCACACATCGACACATCCACACATCGACACATCCACACATGCACACATTAACACATCGATACATCCCCACATCCACACATCCACACATCGACATATCCACACATCCACAAATCCACACATCCATTCATCAACACATCCACAAATGCACACATGCACAAATCGACACTTCCACACATGCACACATGCAAACATGCACACATGCACACATACACACATCCACACATCAACAAAGCCACACATCCAAACATCCACACATCCACACATGCACACATGCACACATGCGCACATGCACACATGCGCACATGCGCACATGCACACTTGCACACATGCAAACATCGACACATCCAAACATGCACATATGCACAAATGCGCACATGCACATATCCACACATGCACACATCTACATATCGACACATCCAAACATGCACACATCCACACATTAACACATCCACATATGCAAACATGCGCACACCCACACATCCAAACACCTACACATCCACAAATCCACACATCCTTACATCCAAACATTCACACATCCACACATCGACACATCCACACATGCTCACATCCATATATCCACACATCCACACATCCACACATCGACATATCCACACATCCACAAATCGACACATTCACACATCCACACATGCACACATGCGCACATGCACACATGCGCACATGCACACATGCAAACATGCACACATGCACACATACACACATCCACATATCCACACATCGACATATCCACACATCGACTCATCGACACATCCACTCATGCACATATGCACAAATGCGCACATGCACACATGCACACATCGACACATCCACACATCGACACATCCACACATGCACACATCCACACATCGACACATCCCCACATCCACACATCCACAAATCGACACATCCACACATCGACTCATCGACACATCGACACATCTACTCATGCACACACGCACACATGCGCACATGCACACATCGACACATCCACAAATCGACACATATCCACACATCCACACATCGAGACATCCGCACATCAACACATCCACACACGCGCACATACGCCCATGCTCACCTGCACACATGCACACATCGACACATCCAATTATGCAAACATGCACACATGCAGACATGCACATATCCACACATGCACACATCTACATATCGACACATCCAAACATGCACACATCCACACATTAACACATCCACATATGCAAACATGCGCACACCCACACATCCAAACATCTACACATCCACAAATCCACACATCCTTACATCCAAACATCCACACATCCACACATCCACACATGCTCACATCCATATATCCACACATCCACACATGCACACATGCACACATCCACACATTGATTCATCCACACATGTACACATGCACACATCCACACATCCACAAATCCACACATCCTTACATCAACACATCCACACAACCACACATCGACACTTCCACACATGCGCACATCCACATATCCACACATGCACACATCCACTCATCCACACGTTGATACATCCGCAAATGCACATATGAACACATTCGCACATGCACAAATGCACACATCGACACATCCACACATCGACACATCCACACATGCACAAATGAACACATGCAGACATGCACATATCCACACATGCACACATCCACATATCGACACATCCAAACATGCAGACATCCACACATTAACGCATCCACATATGCAAACATCCGCACACCCACACATCCACACATCTACACATCCACACATCCACAAATCCACACATCCTTACAACCACACATCCACACATCGACGCATCCACACATGCACACATCTACACATCCACACATCGGCACATCCACACATCCATAAATCAACACATTCACACATCCACACATCCAAAAATCCACACATCCACACATGCACACATCCACACACCGACACATCCACACATCCACACATCGACATTTCCACACATCCGCACATACAAACATTAACACATCCACACATGCACACATGCGCACATCCACACATCCTAAAATCCACACGTCGACACATCCACACATCGACTCATCGACACATCGACACATCCAATCATGCACACATGCACACATTCACACATCCACACATCCACACATACACACATGCACACATCCACACATGCACACATCCACACATTGATACATCCACACATCCATAAATCAACACATTCACACATCCACACATCGACACATCGACACATCCACACATCCATAAATTAACACATTCACACATCCACACATCCACAAATCCACACATCCACACATCCACACATCCACACATGCACACATCCACACATCGACACATCCACACATCGACATTTCCACACATCCGCAAATCCAAATATTAACACATCCACACATGCACACATGCGCACATCCACACATCCACAAATCCACACATCGACACATTCAAACTTCGACTCATCGACACATCCACTCATGCAAACATGCACACATTCAAACATCCACATATCTACTCATCGACACATCCACACATCTACACATCGACACATCCACACATGCACACATCAACACATCGACACATCCACACATCCACACATCGACATTTCCACACATCCGCACATCCGCACATCCAAACATTAACACATCCACACATGAACACATGCACACATCCACATATGGATACATACAAACATGCACAAATCCACAGATTAACACATCCAAATATGCACACATGCGCACACCCACACATCCACACATGCACACATCCACAAATCCACACATCCTAACATCCACACATCCAAAAATCGACGCATCCACACATGCACACATCTTCACATGCACACATCTTCACATGCACACATCGACTCATCCACACATCCACAGATCAACGCATCCACACATCCACACATCGACACATTCACACATCCACACATCCACACATTCAAACATTAACACATCCAAATATGCACACATGCACACATGCGCACACCCACACATCCACACATGCACACATCCACAAATCCACACATCCTAACATCCACACATCCACAAATCGACGCATCCACACATGCACACATCAACACATTCACACATCCACACATCCACAAATCCACACATCCACACATCCACACATGCACACATCCACACATCGACACATCCACACATCGACATTTCCAAACATCCGCACATCCGCACATCCAAACATTAACACATCCACACATGCACACATGCACACATCCACATATGGATACATACAAACATGCACAAATCCACAGATTAACACATCCAAATATGCACACATGCGCACACCCACACATCCACACATGCACACATCCACAAATCCACACATCCTAACATCCACACATCCACAAATCGACGCATCCACACATGCACACATCTACGCATGCACACATCGACTCATCCACACATCCACACATCCACACATCCACAGATCAACGCATCCACACATCCACACATCGACACATTCACACATCCACACATCCACACATCCACACACGCACACATGCGGACATGCAATTATGCACACATCTACACACCCACACATCCACAAATCCACACATCCTTACATCCACACATCCACACATCGACGCATCCACACATGCACACATCTACACATCCACACATCGGCACATCCACACATCCATAAATCAACACATTCACACATCCACACATCCACAAATCCACACATCCACACATGCACACATCCACACACCGACACATCCACACATCGACATTTCCACACATCCGCACATACAAACATTAACACATCCACACATGCACACATGCGCACATCCACACATCCAAAAATCCACACGTCGACACATCCACACATCGACTCATCGACACATCCACTCATGCACACATGCACACATTCACACATCCACACATCCACACATCCACACATGCACACATCCACACATGCACACATCCACACATTGATACATCCACACATCCATAAATCAACACATTCACACATCCACACATCCACAAATCCACACATCCACACATCCACACATGCACACATCCACACATCGACACATCCACACATCGACATTTCCACACATCCGCACATCCGCACATCCAAACATTAACACATCCACACATGCACACATGCACACATCCACATATGGATACATACAAACATGCACAAATCCACAGATTAACACATCCAAATATGCACACATGCGCACACCCATACATCCACACATGCACATATCCACAAATCCACACATCCTAACATCCACACATCCACAAATCGACGCATCCACACATGCACACATCTACACATCCACACATCGACACATCCACACATCCATAAATCAACACATTCACACATCCACACATCCACAAATCCACACATCCACACATCCACACATCCACACATCCACACATGCACACATCCACACATCGACACATCCACACATCGACATTTCCACACATCCGCACATCCAAACATTGACACATCCACACATGCACACATGCGCACATCCACACATCCACAAATCCACACATCGACACATCCAAACATCGACTCATCGACACATCCACTCATGCAAACATGCACACATTCACACATCCACACATCCACATATCCACTCATCGACAAATCCACACATCTACACATCGACACATCCACACATGCACACATCAACACATCGACACATCCACACATCGACATTTCCACACATCCGCACATCCGCACATACAAACATTAACACATCCACACATGCACACATGCACACATCCACATATGGATACATACAAACATGCACAAATCCACAGATTAACACATCCAAATATGCACACATGCGCACACCCACACATCCACACATGCACACATCCACAAATCCACACATCCTAACATCCACACATCCACAAATCGACGCATCCACACATGCACACATCAACACATTCACACATCCACAAATCCACACATCCACACATCCACACATCCACACATGCACACATCCACACATCGACACATCCACACATCCACACATCGACATTTCCACACATCCGCACATTCAAACATTAACACATCCACACATGCACACATGCGCACATCCACACATCCACAAATCCACACATCCGCACATCCAAACATTAACACATCCAAATATGCACACATGCGCACACCCACACATTTACACATGCACACATCCACAAATCCACACATCCTAACATCCACACATCCACAAATCGACGCATCCACACATGCACACATCAACACATTCACACATCCACACATCCACAAGTCCACACATCCACACATCCACACATCCACACATGCACACATCCACACATCGACACATCCACACATCCACACATCGACATTTCCACACATCCGCACATCCGCACATCCAAACATTAACACATCCACACATGCACACTTGCACACATCCACATATGGATACATACAAACATGCACAAATCCACAGATTAACACATCCAAATATGCACACATGCGCACACCCTCACATCCACACATGCACACATCCACAAATCCACACATCCTAACATCCACACATCCACAAATCGACGCATCCACACATGCACACATCTACACATGCACACATCGACTCATCCACACATCCACACATCCACAGATCAACGCATCCACACATCCACACAACGACACATTCACACATCCACACATCCTCACATCCACACATCCACACATCCACACATCCATACACGCACACATGCGCACATGCACATATGCACACATCGACACATCCACGCATGCACACATCCACACATCGACACATCCACACATCCACAAATCGACACATCCACACATCCACAGATCAACGCATATACACATCCACACATCGACACATTCACACATTCACACATTCACACTTCCACACATCCACACATCGACACATCCACACATCCAAAAATCCACACATCCACTCATCGACACATCCACATATCCACTCATCGACACATCCACACATCTACACATCGACACATCCACACATCAACACATCCACACATCGACACATTCACATATTCACACATCCACACATCCACACATCCACACATGCACACGTCCACACATGCACACATGCACACATGCACAATTGCACACATGCACACATGCGCACATGCACACATGCACACATGCAAACATCGACACTTCCAAACATGCACCCATCCACACATTCATACGTCCACATATGCACACTTGCACACATGCACACATGCGCACATGCACACTTGCAAACATCGACACATCCAAACATGCACACATCCACACGTCCACAATTCCACACATCCACACATCGACACATCCAAACATCTACACATCGATACATTGACACATCGACACATCGATACATCGACACATCGACGCATCCACTAATGCTCACATGCACACCTGCACACATGCACACATGCACACATCCACACATCGACACACCCGCACATCGACACATCCGCACATGCACACATGCGCACATGCCACATGCAAACATGCACACATGCACACATCCACACATCAATACATCCACACATCGACATATTCACACTTTCACACATGCACACATCCACACATCCACATATCCACTCATCGACACATACACAAGTGCACACATGCGCACATGCACACATGCACACTTCGACACATCGGTACATCGACACATCCACACTTCCAAAAATCGACACATTCACACATCCACACATCCAAACATCCACACATCGACACTTCCACACATCCACAAATCGACACATTCACACATTCACACATCCACACATACACACATCCACACATCGACACATCCACACATCCACAAATCCACTTATCCACACATCCACACATCCACACATGCACACATGCACACATCCACACCAGTGGCGTGGCGTGATAATTCAACTAGGGGAAGCAATTGGTATTAAAAATTTACTATTATTATGCTTTCCACAAATTTACTGCGTATTAATTGAACCCCTCTCGTTAGCTACTTTTAACATTTCTAATATAAAAGCACCCAGGAATCACGAACGGGGACGTGAGAGTAGGTATACTGTATTTTATCAGCATTTTAATTCCCATGCTACCAATATATAATAATTTACTTTTAAATAAATAATTGTTAAAATTATATGTTGGTAGACTTATCAAAAAAGCAAAGCTGTAACTATAAGTATATAAATAAAGCATATTCGAATTATTAGAACTACTATAACAATAACAACAATAGCAAAAAAATTGCCAAATAAATATCCATACACTCATAAAGAAAGTAATCATGTTCAGCGAATCAAAATTTGAATAATAAAAACAATAACAATACAATAAAAATTAAAAATAATTCAACTATTTACTATTTAAAAAATCACAGTTAGTGAGTAAAATAAAATAATAATAATTGGGCAATAAATATATTACAAGTCAAAATAAATAATAAGATCCGTACATACTATTATTTGTAATTTAATTCTATTCGTCTTTCTTTTTTTGCGAATTCATCTATAATATCTGTATAAAAACTTTGCTCACACAAACATGATTTAAGGAAAACCTTTTCAATTGACATTATTGCCAAGTCGCTAAGCCGTTGTTCGCCTGTACAATTTCTAAGATACGTTTTAATCCTTTTTAAGCAAGAAAAACTGCGCTCTGCGGACGCACTGGTTACTGGTAATGTTAAAACTAAACATATTAATTTATAAAATTGTGTGAAGCTATCTTTTAATTTGTTATTAATGAAATAGTTAAAAATACCTTGAAAAGATTTTCCCTGCAAATCAGAATCAGAATAAAGCACAATGAGTTCAGTCTTTAATGAAATATGGTCAAATATATCAGCATAAGTTTTAGTTAAATTTAGTAAAAGATTGTCCGGAAATGTTTTCAAATATTGGTTAAATTTAGAAGAATCTAATAGGTTTAAAAATGTGAAACTTGCTAAGGATGAAAATCTTGAATTTATTTCTGCGGTAATAATAGATAATATTTCGACATAAATACGTGTAAAGAATAGTTCAACATTTTCATTACTGTCAACAAGGCACCTGGCTTTTTTCCGGCGTTGTGGAGTTTCGCAAATAGATGTGGTTTGGGTCCAAATTTCCGTGAAACTATTTCTTAACGATTGAAGTTGATTTTCAAAATCTGTAATTTTTTGAATGCAGTACATTATATCAGTTTGTTTACTTTGAAATATATCGAAAAGTACGTCGGTTTGTGGAAAAATTTTAGAAAAAACATTGAGCAGGAAAACAAACTGAAAATCTGTAAGTAAAACAAGAAGTCCCCTTGCGCTATTAACGGTCTCGCCATCCCACTTTCCACTCTCATTTTCAATGATATATTCAAAGAGTTCTTTTAATTGATCTAAATTATCAAAAATGGTTAAAACTAATCGACCATTAAAAGTCCAACGTGTTGGAGCTAATTTTGGAAGCCTTTTTTTGAGGAATAAATCTAGTGCAACTGTTCTCTTTGTTGAATGATTAAAAAATGTTGAAAAACAAGTAATAGATTGAAAAAAAATTCGACATTCGCGTATTTTATCGCATGATTTAGATAAAACTAAATTTAACCGATGAGCGAAGCAATGAATATATATTGCGTTTTTATACACATCCTTTACACGTGTTTGTAATCCAGTTATTTTACCAGACATTACCGAAGCCCCGTCATAGCTTTGACAAATAAGTTTCTTACCGCAATTGAATTTTTGAACAACATCTAAAACATGGTCAAATAAACGCGACGCAGTCTGATCATCAGAAATGTCTGTAAAAGTTATGAAAGTTTCTTTAACCTCACCGGAAGGAGTAATGTAACGAAAGGTTGTTGAGAGTTGAGAACGACATGAAACATCGGTTGTTTCATCCAATATTATTGCTATAAATTTAGTTTGCTGAATTTCATTATAAATCTGTTTTAATAAAATTTTAGAAATGCTACTAATGAGATCGTTTTGAATATAATTTGATATTCCGGAAAAAACAGTCGCTTGCTCCAAGTGAGCTCGCAAGTCCGGATTATATTTAGCTAAAAGATTTAAAAGTTCAACGTAATTTCCCCTATTGCAAGAATTCACATTTTCATTGTGACCACGAAATGCCTGTTCTTGACATCCTAAATGGCACACAACGTCAATTAGCATTTTTAGTATATCTCGATTTTTCGAAACTTTCTCATTGTGCAATATTATTGAAGATCTATGTTGGCTACTTAATAATTCTTCAATTCTAGGACCGGAACCGAACTTGGAAAGAAGAAGTACTGACTTTAAATGATCAACGCTTTTCGTACCATGCCTGTCCACAGCTTTATGTAAATTATTTAAGTCACAAAACCCGGTAGTTCGCCAAACATTTGAATCATTTGAAAATAACAAGCATGGCCAACAAAATAATTTTTGCTTGGTCTTACAACCGGTAATCCATTCCGTATCTTCATAAATCTTAGCAGTAAAATGCCTAGTACATCTTTTTGTTTTAGAAACAATTTCCAAAATCGGTTTCGGTCGACCCTTTTCGATAATGTCTTTTTTTTCTGCGAAAGATCGAGATCCAAAAGACAATCGAAAAAGATCATCATCAACACAATATTGATCCATGCTACTTTAAAAACAAATCAAAACACTATAAGCAATTATAAGCACCTAGACCGATTAAAAAACCCCTTCACCTTTTCACCAACAAAAAGCACACAAATCGCACTACACTAAAGCACTACACTAGAGCAAATGAGTTTTAAATTTAACGGCTCATCCAATTCCTTGTGACGTCAATGACTTGAGGCAGTATTACCATCTCCCACTTATTTTTTCTTGCAATTTTCCGTTAAATGGTTTTCGATTAGATATAAGTTATTGAAATATGCATAAATATCCCTATAATTGAGTTCGTCTCTTACTAATACTCGTATACACTAATAATTCTATGCGAAATCACTTCTTCTCGAATTTACCAATAATAATTTTTAACCATGAAGCCATTATATTTCAAATCGAAACTTTTTCCACAATTCAATTCCTATCCTTCTCTGGTAACCCTTGTGAAACTCATATAGCACATCACATACGCATTGCAACACAGCAAATATTTTCAGTCCACAAGAAAATACGAACAAAGAGGAAATGGGAAGAAAAGTTCCCCAGCGTCCATGCGCCAGCAGCTCCGCTGCAGGCAAGAATTTCCTCTACTACATGTGAGGGGAACTTGGAAGCAAATTCCTGAGTGCTTCCAACTTACCGTGTACGTGAATTTTTTTTTATCGCGACACAGTAGGTTTACTGGGGAAAAAAATAAACGCTCATAGATGCAAATTTTGATATGCTTCCATGTGTATTCTTCTTGGTGTGGTGTGGTGGTTTTCGCGGTGTTACCAATTCGGCTGTGTAAGATATTCGCGATTAGTTTCTTTGGAACTTTTATTTACATAGACTGTGCCGAAGAGTTTTTTTCGCGACTTTTTTGCGCGATTCAGAAAAAATTATTTAGAAAATTTTCCACAAATCACCAAATATAAGGGAAGCAATGCTTCCCTTGCTTCCATGGACGCCACGCCACTGATCCACACATCCACAACATCCACACATCCACAAATCCACACATTCACACATCCACACATGCACACATGCGCACATCCACACATGCACACATCCACACATGCACACATTCACACATCGACACATCGACACATCCACACATCGACACTTCCACACATCCACATATCGACTTATCCACACATCCACAAATCGACACATTCACACATCCACACATCCACACATGCACACATCCACACATGCGCACATTAACACCTGCACACATCCACACAAGCACACATCCAATCATCGACACATCCACACATCCACACATCGATACATCCATGCATCCAAACATCCACACATCCACACATCAGCAAATCCACACATCCACACATCCACACATGCACACATGCACACATGCGCACATGCACACATGCGCACATGCACACTTGCACACATGCAAACATCGACACATCCAAACATGCACACATCCACACGTACACACATCCACACATCCACACATCGACACATCCACAAATCGACTCATCGACACATCGACACATCCACTCATGAACATATGCACACATGCGCACATGCACACATGCGCACATGCAAACATGCACACATTCACACATGCACACATCGACACATCCACACATCGACACATCCACACATGCACACATTAACACATCGACACATCCCCACATCCACACATCCACACATCGACATATCCACACATCCACAAATCCACACATCCATTCATCAACACATCCACAAATGCACACATGCACAAATCGACACTTCCACACATGCACACATGCAAACATGCACACATGCACACATACACACATCCACACATCCACACATCAACAAAGCCACACATCCAAACATCCACACATCCACACATCCACACATGCACACATGCACACATGCGCACATGCGCACATGCACACTTGCACACTTGCACACATGCAAACATCGACACATCCAAACATGCACATATGCACAAATGCGCACATGCACATATCCACACATGCACACATCTACATATCGACACATCCAAACATGCACACATCCACACATTAACACATCCACATATGCAAACATGCGCACACCCACACATCCAAACACCTACACATCCACAAATCCACACATCCTTACATCCAAACATCCACACATCCACACATCGACACATCCACACATGCTCACATCCATATATCCACACATCCACACATCCACACATCGACATATCCACACATCCACAAATCGACACATTCACACATCCACACATGCACACATGCGCAAATGCTCACATGCGCACATGCACACATGCAAACATGCACAGATGCACACATACACACATCCACATATCCACACATCGACATATCCACACATCGATTCATCGACACATCCACTCATGCACATATGCACAAATGCGCACATGCACACATGCACACATCGACACATCCACACATCGACACATCCACACATGCACACATCCACACATCGACACATCCCCACATCCACACATCCACAAATCGACACATCCACACATCGACTCATCGACACATCGACACATCCACTCATGCACACACGTACACATGCGCACATGCACACATCGACACATCCACAAATCGACACATATCCACACATCCACACATCGAGACATCCGC
This sequence comes from Chloromyia formosa, assembly GCA_964017055.1. Lineage (NCBI taxonomy): Eukaryota > Metazoa > Arthropoda > Insecta > Diptera > Stratiomyidae > Chloromyia > Chloromyia formosa. The sequence continues at coordinate 70,676,447 of OZ024814.1, forward strand.
ACATCAACACATCCACACACGCGCACATACGCCCATGCTCACATGCACACATGCACACATCCACACATCGACACATCCAATTATGCAAACATGCACACATGCAGACATGCACATATCCACACATGCACATATCCACACATGCACACATCTACATATCGACACATCCAAACATGCACACATCCACACATTAACACATCCACATATGCAAACATGCGCACAGCCACACATCCAAACATCTACACATCCACAAATCCACACATCCTTACATCCAAACATCCACACATCCACACATCGACACATCCACACATGCTCACATCCATATATCCACACATCCACACATCCACACATCGACATATCCACACATCCACAAATCGACACATTCACACATCCACACATGCACACATGCGCACATGCACACATGCGCACATGCACACATGCAAACATGCACACATGCACACATACACACATCCACATATCCACACATCGACATATCCACACATCGACTCATCGACACATCCACTCATGCACATATGCACAAATGCGCACATGCACACATGCACACATCGACACATCCACACATCGACACATCCACACATGCACGCATCCACACATCGACACATCCCCACATCCACACATCCACAAATCGACACATCCACACATCGACTCATCGACACATCGACACATCCACTCATGCACACATGCACACATGCGCACATGCACACATCGACACATCCACAAATCGACACATCCATTGATCAACACATCCACAAATGCACACATGCACAAATCGACACTTCCACACATGCACACATGCAAACATGCACACATGCACACATACACACATCCACACATGCACACATGCACACATCCACACATTGATTCATCCACACATGTACACATGCACACATCCACACATCCACAAATCCACACATCCATTCATCAACACATCCACAAATGCACACATGCACAAATCGACACTTCCACACATGCACACATGCAAACATGCACACATGCACACATACACACATCCACACATCCACACATCCACACATGCGCACATTAACACCTGCACACATCCACAAATGCACACATCCAATCATCGACACATCCACACATCCACACATCGACACATCCATGCATCCACACATCCACACATCAACAAATCCACACATTCACACATCCACACATGCACACATGCACACATGCGCACATGCACACATGCGCACATGCACACTTGCACACATGCAAACATCGACACATCCAAACATGCACATATGCACAAATGCGTACATGCACATATCCACCCATGCACACATCTACATATCGACACATCCAAACATCTACACATCCACAAATCCACACATCCTTACATCCACACATCCACACATCGACACATCCACAAATCGACTCATCGACACATCGACACATCCACTCATGAACATATGCACACATGCGCACATGCACACATGCGCACATGCACACATGCACACATTCACACAAGCACACATCGACACATCCACACATCGACACATCCACACATGCACACATTAACACATCGACACATCCCCACATCCACACATCCACACATCGACATATCCACACATCCACAAATCCACACATCCATTCATCAACACATCCACAAATGCACACATGCACAAATCGACACTTCCACACATGCACACATGCAAACATGCACACATACACACATCCACACATCCACACATCAACAAAGCCACACATCCAAACATCCACACATCCACACATGCACACATGCACACATGCGCACATGCACACATGCGCACATGCGCACATGCACACTTGCACACATGCAAACATCGACACATCCAAACATGCACATATGCACAAATGCGTACATGCACATATCCACACATGCACACATCTACATATCGACACATCCAAACATGCACACATCCACACATTAACACATCCACATATGCAAACATGCGCACACCCACACATCCAAACATCTACACATCCACAAATCCACACATCCTTACATCCAAACATCCACACATCCACACATCGACACATCCACACATGCTCTCATCCATATATCCACACATCCACACATCCACACATCGACATATCCACACATCCACAAATCGACAAATTCACACATCCACACATGCACACATGCGCAGATGCACACATGCGCACATGCACACATGCAAACATGCACACATGCACACATACACACATCCACATATCCAAAAATCGACATATCCACACATCGACTCATCGACACATCCACTCATGCACATATGCACAAATGCGCACATGCACACATGCACACATCGACACATCCACACATCGACACATCCACACATGCACACATCCACACATCGACACATCCCCACATCCACACATCCACAAATCGACACATCCACACATCGACTCATCGACACATCGACACATCCACTCATGCACACATGCACACATGCGCACATGCACACATCGACACATCCACAAATCGACACATATCCACACATCCACACATCCACACATCGAGACATCCGCACATCAACACATCCACACGCGCGCACATACGCCCATGCTCACATGCACACATGCACACATCCACACATCGACACTTCCAATATGCAAACATGCACACATGCAGACATGCACATATCCACATATGCACACATCTACATATCGACACATCCAAACATGCACATATCCACACATTAACACATCCACATATGCAAACATGCGCACACCCACACATCCAAACATCTACACATCCACAAATCCACACATCCTTACATCCAAACATCCACACATCCACACATCGACACATCCACACATGCTCAAATGCATATATCCACACATCCACACATGCACTCATGCACACATCCACACATTGATTCATCCACACATGTACACATGCACACATCCACACATCCACAAATCCACACATACTTACATCAACACATCCACACAACCACACATCGACACTTCCACACATGCGCACATCCACATATCCACACATCCACACATGCACACATCCACGCATCCACACGTTGATACATCCGCAAATGCACATATGAACACATGCGCACATGCACACATGCACACATCGACACATCCACACATCGACACATCCACACATGCACAAATGAACACATGCAGACATGCACATATCCACACATGCACACATCCACATATCGACACATCCAAACATGCAGACATCCACACATTAACGCATCCACATATGCAAACATCCGCACACCCACACATCCACACATCTACACATCCACACATCCACAAATCCACACATCCTTACATCCACACATCCACACATCGACGCATCCACACATGCACACATCTACACATCCACACATCGGCACATCCACACATCCATAAATCAACACATTCACACATCCACACATCCACAAATCCACACATCCACACATGCACACATCCACACACCGACACATCCACACATCCACACATCGACATTTCCACACATCCGCACATACAAACATTAACACATCCACACATGCACACATGCGCATATCCACAAATCCACACGTTGACACATCCACACATCGACTCATCGACACATCGACACATCCACTCATGCACACATGCACACATTCACACATCCACACATCCAAACATCCACACATGCACACATCCACAGATGCACACATCCACACATTGATACATCCACACATCCATAAATCAACACATTCACACATCCACACATCCACAAATCCACACATCCACACATCCACACATGCACACATCCACACATCGACACATCCACACATCCACACATCGACATTTCCACACATCCGCACATCCGCACATCCAAACATTAACACATCCACACATGCACACATGCACACATCCACACATCGACACATCCACACATCCACACATCCACACAAACACACATCCACACATCGACACATAAACACATTCACACATCGAAACATTCACACATCCACACATCCACACATCGACACATCCATATATCCACACATGCACATATGCGCACATGCACACAAGCACACATGCAAACATGCATACTTGCACACATGCACACATGCACACATCGACATATCCACATATCCACCCATGCAAACATCCACACATGCACACATGCTGACATGCATATATCCACACATCCACTCATCCACTCGTCGACACATCCACAAATGCACACATGCGCACATGCACACATGCGCACGTGCGCACATGCACACGTGAACACATGCACACTTGCACACATGCACACATGCACACATCGACACATCCACACATGCACACATCCATACATCCACACATCATCACATCCACTCGTCGACACATCCACAAATCACATGCGCATATGCACACATGCACACATCCACACATCGACACAACCTCACATCCAAACTTCGACACATCCACACATCGGCGGATTCAAACATCCACACATCCACAAATTCACACATCCACACATCGACACATCCACACATTCACTCATCGACACATCCACAAATGTACACACGCGCTCATGCTAACATGCACATATGCACACATGCACACATCGACACATCCACACATGCACACATCCACACATTAACACATCCACACATGCACATATGCAAACATCGACACATCAACACATCGACAAATCGACACATCGACTCATCGAATCATCCACACATTCACACATCCACACATCCACGCATCCACACTTGCACACATGCACACATGCACACATGCACATATGCAAACATCGACACATGCACACATGCATACATGCACACATGCACATATCGACACATGCACACATCCAAACATCCACACATCAACAGATCCTTACATCCACACATCGATACATTCACACATCCAAACTTCGTTGCATTGACACATCCAGACATCCACACATCGACACATACACACATCGAATTATCAACACATCCACAAATGCACACTTTCGCACATGCACACATCGACACATACACACATGCACACATCCAAATATCCACACATGCACACATGCAAACCTCGACAATTCCACACATCCACACATGCAAACAGGCACACTTGCAAACATCCACTCATCGACACATCCACAAATGCACACATGCACACATCCACACATCCACACATCCACATATCAACATATCGACACATCGACACATCCACTCATCGTCACATCCACAAATGCACACATGCGCTCATGATAACATGCACACATGCACACATCGACACATCCACACATCCACACATCCACACATCCACACATCCACACATGCACATATGCAAACATCGACACATCCACACATCCACAAATGCACACATGCACACATCCACACATCGACACAGCCAAACTTGCACCCATGCACACATGCACACATGTACACATGCACACACGCACACATGTACACATGCACACTTCCACACATCCACACATCCATACATCCATATATCCACATATCCTCACATCCACTCTTCGACACATCCACACATGCACACATCCAGACATGCACACATCCACACATGCACACATGCGCACATCCACACATCCACAAATCCACACATCCTTACATCCACACATCCACATATCAACATATCGACACATGCACACATCCACTCATCGACACATCCACAAATGCACACATGCGATCATGCTAACATGCACACATGCACACATGCACATATGCAAACATCGACACATCCACACATGCACACATGCATACATGCACATAGGCAGACATGCACACATCCACAAATTTACACATGCACATAGTGACAAATGCACACATCGAAACATCTACACATCTACACATCCATACATCCACACATCGACACATCTACACATCCACACATCGACACATAGACACATCGACACATAGACACATCGACACATCCACACATTGACACATCGACACATCGACACATCCACTCATGCAACCATGCACACATGCACACATTCATACATGCACACAGGCACACATGCACACATCCACAAATGCACACATGCACATATCGACACATGCGCACATCCAAACATCCAAACATCCACACATCTACACATCCATACATCCACACATCGACACATCTACACATCCACACATCGACACATCTACACATCCACACATCGACACATCGATACATTTACACATCCACACATCGACGCATTGACACATCCACACATCCACACATCGACTTATCGACACACCCACAAATGCACACATGCGCACATGCGCGCATGCACACATCCACACATGCACACATGCACACATCCACATATCCAGACATCGACACATCCACACATGCACACATGCACACATCCACATATCCACACATTCACACATCCGCATATCCACACATCGACACATCCACATATCAGCATATCGACACATCGACACAGAGACACATCGACACATCGACACATCCACACATCGACACATCCACACATCCACTCATCGACACATCCACAAATGCTTACATGCGCTCATGCTAACATGCACACATGCACACATCGACACATCCACACATGCACACATCCACACATGCATATATGCAACAATCGACACATCCACACATCCACACATGCACACATGCACACATCCACACATCGACACATCCACATATCAACATATCGACACATCGATACATCCACTCATCGTCACATCCACAAATGCACACATGCGCTCATGCTAACATGCACACATGCACACATCGACACATCCACACATGCACACATGCACACATCCACACATGCACATATGCAAACATCGACACATCCACACATGCACACATGCACACATCCACACATCGACACACCCAAACATGCACCCATGCTCACATGCACACATGCGCACATGTACACATGCACACACGCACACATGTACACATGCACACATCGGCACATCCACATATCCACATATCCACTCTTCGACACATCCACACATGCACACATCCACACATGCACACATCCACACATCGGCACATCCAAATATGCACACAACCACACATCCACACATTAGCACATCCACACATGCACACATGCGCACATCCACACATCCACAAATCCGCACATCCTTACATCCACACATCCACACATGCACACATGCACACAGGCACACATCGGCACATCCACACATCCACACATTCACACATCCACACATCCACACATCGACACATCCACATATCAACATATCGACACATCCACACAGCGACACATCGACACATCGGCACATCCACACATCCATATATCCACAAATCCACATATCCATTCTTCGACACATCCACACATGCACACATGCACATATCCACACATGCACACATCCACACATCGGCACATCCATATATCCACATATCCACATATCCACTCTTCGACACTTCTACACATGCACACATGCACACATCCACACATGCACATATCCACAAATCGGCACATCCACATATGGACACATCCACACATCCACACATTAACACATCCACACATGCACACATGCGCACATCCACACATCCACACATCCACACATCCACAAATCCACACATCCTTACATCCATACATCCATACATGCACACATGCACACATCGGCACATCCTCACATTCACACATATACACATCCACACATCCACACATCGACACATCCACATATCAACATATCGACACATCCACACATCCACTCATCGATACATCCACAAATGCACACATGCGCTCATGCTAACATGCACACATGCACATATGCAAACATCGACACATCCACACATGCACACATGCATACATGCACACAGGCACACATGCACATATCGACAAATGCACACATCGAAACATCTACACATCCGTACATCCACACATCGACACATCTACACATCCACACATCGACACATAGATAAATCGACACATAGACACATCGACAAATCGACACATCCACACATCCACAAATCGACACATTCACACATCCACACATGCACACATGCGCAAATGCTCACATGCGCACATGCACACATGCAAACATGCACAGATGCACACATACACACATCCACATATCCACACATCGACATATCCACACATCGATTCATCGACACATCCACTCATGCACATATGCACAAATGCGCACATGCACACATGCACACATCGACACATCCACACATCGACACATCCACACATGCACACATCCACACATCGACACATCCCCACATCCACACATCCACAAATCGACACATCCACACATCGACTCATCGACACATCGACACATCCACTCATGCACACACGTACACATGCGCACATGCACACATCGACACATCCACAAATCGACACATATCCACACATCCACACATCGAGACATCCGCACATCAACACATCCACACACGCGCACATACGCCCATGCTCACATGCACACATGCACACATCCACACATCGACACATCCAATTATGCAAACATGCACACATGCAGACATGCACATATCCACACATGCACATATCCACACATGCACACATCTACATATCGACACATCCAAACATGCACACATCCACACATTAACACATCCACATATGCAAACATGCGCACAGCCACACATCCAAACATCTACACATCCACAAATCCACACATCCTTACATCCAAACATCCACACATCCACACATCGACACATCCACACATGCTCACATCCATATATCCACACATCCACACATCCACACATCGACATATCCACACATCCACAAATCGACACATTCACACATCCACACATGCACACATGCGCACATGCACACATGCGCACATGCACACATGCAAACATGCACACATGCACACATACACACATCCACATATCCACACATCGACATATCCACACATCGACTCATCGACACATCCACTCATGCACATATGCACAAATGCGCACATGCACACATGCACACATCGACACATCCACACATCGACACATCCACACATGCACGCATCCACACATCGACACATCCCCACATCCACACATCCACAAATCGACACATCCACACATCGACTCATCGACACATCGACACATCCACTCATGCACACATGCACACATGCGCACATGCACACATCGACACATCCACAAATCGACACATCCATTGATCAACACATCCACAAATGCACACATGCACAAATCGACACTTCCACACATGCACACATGCAAACATGCACACATGCACACATACACACATCCACACATGCACACATGCACACATCCACACATTGATTCATCCACACATGTACACATGCACACATCCACACATCCACAAATCCACACATCCATTCATCAACACATCCACAAATGCACACATGCACAAATCGACACTTCCACACATGCACACATGCAAACATGCACACATGCACACATACACACATCCACACATCCACACATCCACACATGCGCACATTAACACCTGCACACATCCACAAATGCACACATCCAATCATCGACACATCCACACATCCACACATCGACACATCCATGCATCCACACATCCACACATCAACAAATCCACACATTCACACATCCACACATGCACACATGCACACATGCGCACATGCACACATGCGCACATGCACACTTGCACACATGCAAACATCGACACATCCAAACATGCACATATGCACAAATGCGTACATGCACATATCCACCCATGCACACATCTACATATCGACACATCCAAACATCTACACATCCACAAATCCACACATCCTTACATCCACACATCCACACATCGACACATCCACAAATCGACTCATCGACACATCGACACATCCACTCATGAACATATGCACACATGCGCACATGCACACATGCGCACATGCACACATGCACACATTCACACATGCACACATCGACACATCCACACATCGACACATCCACACATGCACACATTAACACATCGACACATCCCCACATCCACACATCCACACATCGACATATCCACACATCCACAAATCCACACATCCATTCATCAACACATCCACAAATGCACACATGCACAAATCGACACTTCCACACATGCACACATGCAAACATGCACACATACACACATCCACACATCCACACATCAACAAAGCCACACATCCAAACATCCACACATCCACACATGCACACATGCACACATGCGCACATGCACACATGCGCACATGCGCACATGCACACTTGCACACATGCAAACATCGACACATCCAAACATGCACATATGCACAAATGCGTACATGCACATATCCACACATGCACACATCTACATATCGACACATCCAAACATGCACACATCCACACATTAACACATCCACATATGCAAACATGCGCACACCCACACATCCAAACATCTACACATCCACAAATCCACACATCCTTACATCCAAACATCCACACATCCACACATCGACACATCCACACATGCTCTCATCCATATATCCACACATCCACACATCCACACATCGACATATCCACACATCCACAAATCGACAAATTCACACATCCACACATGCACACATGCGCAGATGCACACATGCGCACATGCACACATGCAAACATGCACACATGCACACATACACACATCCACATATCCAAAAATCGACATATCCACACATCGACTCATCGACACATCCACTCATGCACATATGCACAAATGCGCACATGCACACATGCACACATCGACACATCCACACATCGACACATCCACACATGCACACATCCACACATCGACACATCCCCACATCCACACATCCACAAATCGACACATCCACACATCGACTCATCGACACATCGACACATCCACTCATGCACACATGCACACATGCGCACATGCACACATCGACACATCCACAAATCGACACATATCCACACATCCACACATCCACACATCGAGACATCCGCACATCAACACATCCACACGCGCGCACATACGCCCATGCTCACATGCACACATGCACACATCCACACATCGACACTTCCAATATGCAAACATGCACACATGCAGACATGCACATATCCACATATGCACACATCTACATATCGACACATCCAAACATGCACATATCCACACATTAACACATCCACATATGCAAACATGCGCACACCCACACATCCAAACATCTACACATCCACAAATCCACACATCCTTACATCCAAACATCCACACATCCACACATCGACACATCCACACATGCTCAAATGCATATATCCACACATCCACACATGCACTCATGCACACATCCACACATTGATTCATCCACACATGTACACATGCACACATCCACACATCCACAAATCCACACATACTTACATCAACACATCCACACAACCACACATCGACACTTCCACACATGCGCACATCCACATATCCACACATCCACACATGCACACATCCACGCATCCACACGTTGATACATCCGCAAATGCACATATGAACACATGCGCACATGCACACATGCACACATCGACACATCCACACATCGACACATCCACACATGCACAAATGAACACATGCAGACATGCACATATCCACACATGCACACATCCACATATCGACACATCCAAACATGCAGACATCCACACATTAACGCATCCACATATGCAAACATCCGCACACCCACACATCCACACATCTACACATCCACACATCCACAAATCCACACATCCTTACATCCACACATCCACACATCGACGCATCCACACATGCACACATCTACACATCCACACATCGGCACATCCACACATCCATAAATCAACACATTCACACATCCACACATCCACAAATCCACACATCCACACATGCACACATCCACACACCGACACATCCACACATCCACACATCGACATTTCCACACATCCGCACATACAAACATTAACACATCCACACATGCACACATGCGCATATCCACAAATCCACACGTTGACACATCCACACATCGACTCATCGACACATCGACACATCCACTCATGCACACATGCACACATTCACACATCCACACATCCAAACATCCACACATGCACACATCCACAGATGCACACATCCACACATTGATACATCCACACATCCATAAATCAACACATTCACACATCCACACATCCACAAATCCACACATCCACACATCCACACATGCACACATCCACACATCGACACATCCACACATCCACACATCGACATTTCCACACATCCGCACATCCGCACATCCAAACATTAACACATCCACACATGCACACATGCACACATCCACACATCGACACATCCACACATCCACACATCCACACAAACACACATCCACACATCGACACATAAACACATTCACACATCGAAACATTCACACATCCACACATCCACACATCGACACATCCATATATCCACACATGCACATATGCGCACATGCACACAAGCACACATGCAAACATGCATACTTGCACACATGCACACATGCACACATCGACATATCCACATATCCACCCATGCAAACATCCACACATGCACACATGCTGACATGCATATATCCACACATCCACTCATCCACTCGTCGACACATCCACAAATGCACACATGCGCACATGCACACATGCGCACGTGCGCACATGCACACGTGAACACATGCACACTTGCACACATGCACACATGCACACATCGACACATCCACACATGCACACATCCATACATCCACACATCATCACATCCACTCGTCGACACATCCACAAATCACATGCGCATATGCACACATGCACACATCCACACATCGACACAACCTCACATCCAAACTTCGACACATCCACACATCGGCGGATTCAAACATCCACACATCCACAAATTCACACATCCACACATCGACACATCCACACATTCACTCATCGACACATCCACAAATGTACACACGCGCTCATGCTAACATGCACATATGCACACATGCACACATCGACACATCCACACATGCACACATCCACACATTAACACATCCACACATGCACATATGCAAACATCGACACATCAACACATCGACAAATCGACACATCGACTCATCGAATCATCCACACATTCACACATCCACACATCCACGCATCCACACTTGCACACATGCACACATGCACACATGCACATATGCAAACATCGACACATGCACACATGCATACATGCACACATGCACATATCGACACATGCACACATCCAAACATCCACACATCAACAGATCCTTACATCCACACATCGATACATTCACACATCCAAACTTCGTTGCATTGACACATCCAGACATCCACACATCGACACATACACACATCGAATTATCAACACATCCACAAATGCACACTTTCGCACATGCACACATCGACACATACACACATGCACACATCCAAATATCCACACATGCACACATGCAAACCTCGACAATTCCACACATCCACACATGCAAACAGGCACACTTGCAAACATCCACTCATCGACACATCCACAAATGCACACATGCACACATCCACACATCCACACATCCACATATCAACATATCGACACATCGACACATCCACTCATCGTCACATCCACAAATGCACACATGCGCTCATGATAACATGCACACATGCACACATCGACACATCCACACATCCACACATCCACACATCCACACATCCACACATGCACATATGCAAACATCGACACATCCACACATCCACAAATGCACACATGCACACATCCACACATCGACACAGCCAAACTTGCACCCATGCACACATGCACACATGTACACATGCACACACGCACACATGTACACATGCACACTTCCACACATCCACACATCCATACATCCATATATCCACATATCCTCACATCCACTCTTCGACACATCCACACATGCACACATCCAGACATGCACACATCCACACATGCACACATGCGCACATCCACACATCCACAAATCCACACATCCTTACATCCACACATCCACATATCAACATATCGACACATGCACACATCCACTCATCGACACATCCACAAATGCACACATGCGATCATGCTAACATGCACACATGCACACATGCACATATGCAAACATCGACACATCCACACATGCACACATGCATACATGCACATAGGCAGACATGCACACATCCACAAATTTACACATGCACATAGTGACAAATGCACACATCGAAACATCTACACATCTACACATCCATACATCCACACATCGACACATCTACACATCCACACATCGACACATAGACACATCGACACATAGACACATCGACACATCCACACATTGACACATCGACACATCGACACATCCACTCATGCAACCATGCACACATGCACACATTCATACATGCACACAGGCACACATGCACACATCCACAAATGCACACATGCACATATCGACACATGCGCACATCCAAACATCCAAACATCCACACATCTACACATCCATACATCCACACATCGACACATCTACACATCCACACATCGACACATCTACACATCCACACATCGACACATCGATACATTTACACATCCACACATCGACGCATTGACACATCCACACATCCACACATCGACTTATCGACACACCCACAAATGCACACATGCGCACATGCGCGCATGCACACATCCACACATGCACACATGCACACATCCACATATCCAGACATCGACACATCCACACATGCACACATGCACACATCCACATATCCACACATTCACACATCCGCATATCCACACATCGACACATCCACATATCAGCATATCGACACATCGACACAGAGACACATCGACACATCGACACATCCACACATCGACACATCCACACATCCACTCATCGACACATCCACAAATGCTTACATGCGCTCATGCTAACATGCACACATGCACACATCGACACATCCACACATGCACACATCCACACATGCATATATGCAACAATCGACACATCCACACATCCACACATGCACACATGCACACATCCACACATCGACACATCCACATATCAACATATCGACACATCGATACATCCACTCATCGTCACATCCACAAATGCACACATGCGCTCATGCTAACATGCACACATGCACACATCGACACATCCACACATGCACACATGCACACATCCACACATGCACATATGCAAACATCGACACATCCACACATGCACACATGCACACATCCACACATCGACACACCCAAACATGCACCCATGCTCACATGCACACATGCGCACATGTACACATGCACACACGCACACATGTACACATGCACACATCGGCACATCCACATATCCACATATCCACTCTTCGACACATCCACACATGCACACATCCACACATGCACACATCCACACATCGGCACATCCAAATATGCACACAACCACACATCCACACATTAGCACATCCACACATGCACACATGCGCACATCCTCACATCCACAAATCCGCACATCCTTACATCCACACATCCACACATGCACACATGCACACAGGCACACATCGGCACATCCACACATCCACACATTCACACATCCACACATCCACACATCGACACATCCACATATCAACATATCGACACATCCACACAGCGACACATCGACACATCGGCACATCCACACATCCATATATCCACAAATCCACATATCCATTCTTCGACACATCCACACATGCACACATGCACATATCCACACATGCACACATCCACACATCGGCACATCCATATATCCACATATCCACATATCCACTCTTCGACACTTCTACACATGCACACATGCACACATCCACACATGCACATATCCACAAATCGGCACATCCACATATGGACACATCCACACATCCACACATTAACACATCCACACATGCACACATGCGCACATCCACACATCCACACATCCACACATCCACAAATCCACACATCCTTACATCCATACATCCATACATGCACACATGCACACATCGGCACATCCTCACATTCACACATATACACATCCACACATCCACACATCGACACATCCACATATCAACATATCGACACATCCACACATCCACTCATCGATACATCCACAAATGCACACATGCGCTCATGCTAACATGCACACATGCACATATGCAAACATCGACACATCCACACATGCACACATGCATACATGCACACAGGCACACATGCACATATCGACAAATGCACACATCGAAACATCTACACATCCGTACATCCACACATCGACACATCTACACATCCACACATCGACACATAGATAAATCGACACATAGACACATCGACAAATCGACACATCCACACATTGACACATCGACTCATCGACACATCCACTCATGCAACCATGCACACATGCATACATGCACACAGGCACACATGCGCACATGCACACATCCACACATCCACACATCCACACATCGACACATCGACTCATCCACACATCCACAGATCAACGCATCCACACATCCACACATCGACACATTCACACATCCACACATCCACACATCCACACATCCACACATCTACACATCCACACATCCACACATGCGGACATGCACATTTGCACATATGCACACATCGACACATCCACGCATGCACACTTCCACACATCGACACATCCACACATCCACACTTCGACACATCCACACATCCACAGATCAACGCATCCACACATCCACACATCGACACATTCACACATCCACACATCCACACATCGACACATCCACACATACTAAAATCCACACATCCACTAATCGACACATCCACATATCCACTCATCGACACATCCACACATCCAAAAATCGACACATCCACACATCCACACATCCACACATGCACACGTCCACACATGCACACATGCACACATGCACACTTGCACACATGCACACATGCGCACATGCACACATCGACACTTCCAAACATGCACCCATCCACACATCCACACGTCCACAAATGCACCCTTGCACACATGCACACATGCGCACATGCACACATGCAAACATCGACACATCCAAACATGCACACATCCACACGTCTACACTTCCACACATCCACACATCCACACTTCGACACATCCACAAATCTACACATCGATACATCGACACAACGACACATCGACGCATCCACTTATGCTCACACGCACACATGCGCACATGCACACATGCCCACATCCACACATCCACAAATCGACACATCCGCACATCGACACATCCGCACATGCACACATGCGCACATACCACATGCAAACATGCACACATGCACACATCCACACATCAACACATCCACACATCGACTCATTCACACTTTCATACACGCACACATCCACACATCCACATATCCACTCATCGACACATGCACAAATGCACACATGCGCACATGCACACATGCACCCATGCACACTTCGACACATCGATACATCGACACATCCAAACATCCACAAATCGACACATTCACACATCCACACATCCACACTTCCACACATCGACACTTCCACACATCCACAAATCGACACATTCACACATTCACACATCCACACATACACACATCCACACATCGACACATCCACACATCCACAAATCCACATATCCACATTTCCACACATCCACACATGCACACCTCCTCACATGCACACATTCACACATCGACACATCCACACATCCACACATCCACACATCCACATATCGACTTATCCACACATCCACAAATCGACACATTCACACCTCCACACATCCACACATCCACACATCGACACACCCACACATCCACACATCGACACATTCACACCTCCACACATCCACACATCCACACATCCACACATCGACACACCCACACATCCACACATCGACATCCACACATCGACACATCCACGCATCCACACATCCACACATCCACACATCCACACATGCGCACATGCACACATGCGCAATTGCACACATGCGCACATGCACACATGCGCACATGCACACATGCGCACATGCACACTTGCACACATGCAAACATCGACACATCCAAACATCGACACATCCAAACATCGACACATCCAAACATGCACACATCCACACGTCCACGCTTCCACACATCCACACATCGACACATCCACACATCCACACATCGATACATCGACACATCGATACATCGACACATCGACGCATCCACTAATGCTCACATGCACACTTGCGCATATGCACACATGCACACTTGCACACATCCACACATCAACACATCCACACATCGGCACATCGACACATTCACACTTTCACACATGCACACATCCACACATCCACATATCCACTCATCGACACATGCACAAATGCACACATGCGCACATGCACACATGCGCACTTTGACACATCGACACATCCACACATCCACAAATCGACACATTCACACATCCACACATCCACACATCGACACTTCCACACATTCACAAATCGACACATTCACACATTCACACATCCACACATACACACATCCACACATCGACACATCCACACATCCACACATCCACAAATCCACATATCCACACATCCACACATGCACACATGCGCACATGCACACATTCACACATTCACACATTCACACATTCACACATTCACACATTCACACATCCACACATCCACAACATCCACACATCCACAAATCCACACATTCACACATGCACACATGCACACATGCGCACGACCACACATGCACACATACACACATGCACACATTCACACATCGACACATCGACACATCGACACATCCACACATCCACACATCCCCACATCGACACATCCACACATCCACATATCGACTTATCCACACATCCACAAATCGACACATTCACACATCCACACATGCACACATCCACACATGCGCACATTATCACCTGCACACATCCACACATGCACACATCCACACATCGACACACCCACACATCCACTCATCGACACATCCACGCATCCACACATCCACACATCGACCCATTCACACATCGACTGATCGACACATCCACTCATGAAAATATGCACACATGCGCACATGCACACATGCACACATTCACAAATGCACACATCGACACATCCACACATCGACACATCCACACATGCACACATCCACACATCGACACATCCCCACATCCACACATCCACACATCGACATATCCACACATCCACAAATCCACACATCCATTCATCAACACATCCACAAATGCACACCTGCGCGCATGCACACATGCGCACATGCACACATACACGCTTGCACACATGCACAAATCGACACATCCACACATGAACACATGCAAACATGCACACATGCACACATCCACACATCCACACATCCACACATCCACACATCCACACATCCACACATGCACACATGCACACATGCACACATGCGCACATGCGCACATGCACACTTGCACACATGCAAACATCGACACATCCAAACATGCACACATCCACACGTCCACACATCCACATATCCACACATCGACATATCCACACATCGACTAATCGCCACATCGAAACATCCACTCATGCACATATGCACACATGCGCACATGCACACATCGACACATCCACACATCGACACATCCACACATGCAAACATCCACACATCGACACATCCCCACATCCACACATCCACAAATCGACACATCCACACATCGACTCATCGACACATCGACACATAAACTCATGCACACATGCACACATCGACACATCCACACATCGACACATATCCACACATCCACACATCGAGACATCCGCACATCGACACATCCACACACGCGCACATACGCCCATGCTCACATGCACACATGCACACATCCACACATCGACACATCCACTTATGCAAACATGCACACATGCAGACATGCACATATTCACACATGCACACATCTACATATCGACACATCCAAACATGCACACATCCACACATTAACACATCCACACATGCTCATATCCATATATCCACACATCCACACTTGCACACATGCACACATCCACACATTGATTCATCCACACATGTACACATGCACACATCCACAAATCCACACATCCTTACATCAACACATCCACACAACCACACATCGATACATCCACACATGCGCACATCCACATATAAACACATCCACACATGCGCTCATCCACACATCGACACATCCCCACATCCACATATCCACAAATCGACACATCCACACATCGACTCATCGACACATCGACACATCCACTCATGCACACATGCGCACATGCACACATGCACACATCGAAACATAAACACATCGACACGTATCCACACATCCACACATCGAGATATCCGCACGTCGACACATCCACACACGCGCACATACGCCCATGCTCACATGCACACATGCACACATCCACACATCGACACATCCACTTATGCAAACATGCGCACACCCTCACATCCACACATCTACACATCCACAAATCCACACATCCTTACATCCAAACATCCACAAATCCACACATCGACACATCCACACATGCTCAAATCCATATATCCACACATCCACACATGCACACATGCACACATCCACACATTGATTCATCCACACATGTATACATGCACACATCCACAAATCCAGACATCCTTACATCAACACATCCACACAACCACACATCGACACATGCGCACATCCACATATCCACACATCCACACATGCACACATCCACACATCCACACGTTGATACATCCGCACATGCACACATGAACACATGCGCACATGCACACATGCACACATCGACACATCCTCACATCGACACATCCACACATGCACAAATGCGCACATGCAGACATGCAGATATCCACACATGCACACAAGCACACATCCACATATCGACACATCCAAACATGCAGACATCCACACATAAACACATCCACATATGCAAACATCCGCACACCCACACATCCACACATCTACACATCCACAAATCCACACATCCTTACATCCACACATCGACACATCCACACATGCACACATCCATATATCCACACATCCACACTTGCACATATGCACACATCCACACATTGATTCATCCACACATGTACACATGCACACATGCACACATCCACACATCCACAAATCCACACATCCTTACATCAACACATCCACACATCCACACATCGACACATCCACACATGCGCACATCCACATATCCACACATCCACACATGCACACATGCACACATCCACACATTGATACATCCGCACATGCACAAATGAACACATGCGCACATGCACACATCGACACATCCACACATCGACACATCCACACATCCGCTCATCGACACATCCATAAATCAACACATTCACACATCCACACATCCACAAATCCACACATCCACACATCCACACATCCACACATCGACACATCCACACATCCACACATCGACATTTCCACACATCCGCACATCCGCACATCCAAACATTATCACATCCACACATGCACACATGCGCACATCTACACATCCACAAATCCACACATCGACACATCCACACATCGACTCATCGACACATCGACACACCCACTCATGCACAAATGCACACATTCACACATCCACACATCCACACATCCACACATCCACACATGCACACATCCACACATGCGCACATCCACACATTGATACATCCACACATGCACACATTGATACATCCACACATGCACACATCCACACATCGACACATCCACACATCCGCTCATCGACACATCCACACATCCATAAATCAACACATTCACACATCCACACATCCACAAATCCACACATCCACACATCCACACATCCACACATCCACACATCGACACATCCACACATCCACACATCCACACATCGACATTTCCACACATCCGCACATCCGCACATCCAAACATTATCACATCCACACATGCACACATGCGCACATCCACACATCCACAAATCCACACATCCACACATCCACACATCGACACATCCACACATCCACACATCCACACATGCACACATGCACACATCCACACATCGACATTTCCACACATCCGCACATCCAAACATTATCACATCCACACATGCACACATGCGCACATCTACACATCCACAAATCCACACATCGACACATCCACACATCGACTCATCGACACACCCACTCATGCACACATGCACACATTCACACATCCACACATCCACACATGCACACATCCACACATGCGCACATCCACATATTGATACATCCACACATGCACACATTGATACATCCACACATGCACACATCCACACATCGACACATCCACACATCCATAAATCAACACATCCACACATCCACACATCCACACATCCACACATGCGCACATCCACACATCCACAAATCCACACATCCACACATCCACACATCGACACATCCACACATGCACACATGCACACATGCAGACATGCACACATCCACACATGCACACATCAACATATCGATACATACAAACATGCACAAATCCACTGATTAACACATCCAAATATGCACACATGCGCACACCCACACATCCACACATGCACATATCCACAAATCCACACATCCTAACATCCACACATCGACGCATCCACACATGCACACATCTACACATCCACACATCGATACATCCACACATCCATAAATCAACACATTCACCCATCCACACATCCACACATCCACACATCCACACATCGACACATCCACACATCCACACTTCGACATTTCCACACATCCGCACATCCAAACATTATCACATCCACACATGGACACATGCCCACATCCACACATCCACAAATCCACACATCGACACATCCACACATCGACGCATCGACACATCGAAACATCCACTCATGCACACATGCACACATTCACACATCCACACATCCACACATCCACACATCCACACATCCACACATGCGCACATCCACATATTGATACATCCACACATGCACACATTGATACATCCACACCTGCACACATGTACACTTGCACACATGTACACTTGCACACATGCACACATGCACACATCGACATATCCACACATCCACCCATGCACACATCCTCACATGCACACAAGCAGACTTGCACTCATGCACATATCCACACATGCACACATCCACACATCCACACATCGACACATCCACACTTCCACGCACCCACACATCCACACATGCACACATCCACACATGCACACATTCAAACATCGACACATCCACACATCCACACTTCGACATATCCAAACATCCACTCATCCACACATGCACACATCCACAAATCGACACATTGACAAATCGACACACTTCCACACATCCACACTTCGACACATCCACACATCCACACATTCACACATCGACACATCGAAACATCCAAGCATCAACACATCGACACATTGACACATCGACACATCCACACATCGACACATCCACACATCCTCACTTCCACTCATCGAGCATCAACAAATGTACACATGCGCACATGCACACATGCGAACATGCGCACATGCACACGTGCATACATGCACACAGGCACACAGCAACACATCCACACATGCACAAATCCTCACATCCAAACATCCACACATGCACACATCCACACATGCGCACATCCACACATCGACGCATCCACACATCCACACATCCACACTTCCACACATCCACACATCGACACATCCACACATCCCAACATTCACACATCCACACATCCACACATCCACACATCGACACATCCACACATCTACATATCGACACATCGACACAGCGACACATCGACACATCGACACATCCACACATCGACACATCCACACATCCGCTTATCGACACATCCACAAATGCACACATGCGCTCAGGCTAACACGTACACACGCACACATCGACACATACACACATGCACACATCCACACATGCACACATGCACACATGCACACATCCACACATCCACACATCCACACATCCACACAACGACACATCCACATATCCACACATGCACATATGCGCACACGCACACAAGCACACATGCAAACATGCATACTTGCACACATGCACACATGCACACATCGACACATCCATATATCCACTCATGCACACATCCACACATGCACACATGCTGACATGCATATATCCACACATCCACTCATCCACTCGTCGACACATCCACAAATGCACACATGCACACATCGACACATCCACACATGCACACATCCATACATCCACACATCATCACATCCACTCGTCGACACATCCACAAATCACATGCGCATATGCACACATGCACACATCCACACATCGACACAACCTCACATCCAAACTCCGACACATCCACACATCGGCGGATTCAAACATCCACACATCCACAAATTCACACATCCACACATTGACACATCCACACATACACTCATCGACACATCCACAAATGTACACACGCGCTCATGCTAACATGCATATATGCACAAATGCACACATCGACACATCCACACATGCACACATCCACACATTAACACATCCACACATGCACATATGCAAACATCGACACATCCACACATGCACACATGCATACATGCACACAGGCAGACATGCACACATCAACAAATGCATACATGCACATATCGACAAATGCACACATCGGAACATCTACACATCTACACATCCATACATCCACACATCGACACATCTACACATCCACGCATGCACACAGGCACACAGGCACACTTGCAAACATCGACACATCCACACATCCACACATGCACACATCCACACATCGACACACCCAAACATGCACCCATGCACACATGCACACATGTACACATGCACACACGCACACATGTACACATGCACACTTCCACACATCCACACATGCACATATGCAAACATCGACACATCCACACATGCACACATGCATGCATGCACACAAGCAGACATGCACACATCCACAAATGCACACATGCACATATCGACAAATGCACACATCGGAACATCTACACATCTACACATCCATACATCCACACATCCACACATGCTCACATGCGCACATGCACATATGCACATATGCACACATCGACACATCCACGCATGCACACATCCACACATCGATACATCCACACATCCACAAATCGACACATCCACACATCCACAGATCAACGCATCCACACATCCACACATCGACACATTCACACATCCACACATCCACACATCGACACATCCACACATCCAAAAATCCACACATCCACTCATCGACACATCCACATATCCACTCATCGACACATCCACACATCTACACATCGACACATCCACACATCAACACATCCACACATCGACACATTCACATATTCACACATCCACACATCCACACATGCACACGTCCACACATGCACACATTCACACTTGCACACATGCACACATGCGCACATGCACACATGCAAACATCGACACTTCCAAACATGCACCAATCCACACATCCACACGTCCACATATGCACACTTGCACACATGCACACATGCGCACATGCACACATGCCCACATCCACACATCCACACATCGACACATCCGCACATCGACACATCCGCACATGCACACATGCACACACGCGCACATGCCAAACGCAAACATGCACACATGCACACATCCACACATCAACACATCCACACATCGACACATTCACCCTTTCACACATGCACACATCCACACATCCACATATCCACTCATCGACACATGCACAAATGCACACATGCGCACATGCACACATGCACCCATGCACACTTCGACACATCGATACATCGACACATCCAAACATCCACAAATCGACACATTCACACATCCACACATCCACACTTCCACACATCGACACTTCCACACATCCACAAATCGACACATTCACACATTCACACATCCACACATACACACATCCACAAATCGACACATCCACACATCCACAAATCCACATATCCACACATCCACACTTGCACACATGCGCACATGCACACATTCACACATTCACACATCCACACATCCACAACATCCACACATCCACAAATCCACACATTCACACATCCACACATGCACACATGCACACATGCGCACATCCACACATGCACAGATCCACACATGCACACATTCACACATCGACACATCGACACATCGACACATCCACACATCCACACATCGACACATCCACATATCGACTTATCCACACATCCACAAATCGACACATTCACACATCCACACATCCACACATGCACACATCCACACATGCGCACATTAACACCTGCACACATTCACACATGCACACATCCACACATCGACACACCCACACATCCACACATCGACACATCCACGCATCCACACATCCACACATCCACACATCCACACATCAACAAATCCACACATCCACACATCCACACATGCACACATGCGCACATGCGCACATGCACACATGCGCACATGCACACATGCGCACATGCACACTTGCACACATGCAAACATCGACACATCCAAACTTGCTCACATCCTCACGTCCACACGTCCACATATGCACACTTGCACACATGCACACATGCGCACATGCACACATGCAAACATCGACACATCCAAACATGCACACATCCACACGTCCACGCTTCCACACATCCACACATCGACACATCCACACATCCACACATCGATACATCGACACATCGACATATCGATACATCCACACATCGACGCATCCACTAATGCTCACATGCACACATGCGCACATGCACACATGCACACATCCACACATCGACACATCCGCACATCGACACATCCGCACATGCACACATGCACACATTCGCACATGCCACATGCAAACATGCACACATGCACACATGCACACATCCACACATCAACACATCCACACATCGACACATCGACACATTCACACTTTCACACATCCACACATCCACATATCCACTCATCGACACATGCACAAATGCACACATGCGCACTTCGACACATCGATACATCGACACATCCACACATCCACAAATCGTCACATTCACACATCCACACATCCACACATCGACACTTCCACACATTCACAAATCGACACATTCACACATTCACACATCCACACATACACACATCCACACATCGACACATCCACACATCCAAAAATCCACATATCCACACATCCACACATCCACACATGCACACATGCGCACATGCACACATTCACACATTCACACATCCACACATCCACAACATCCACACATCCACAAATCCACACATTCACACATCCACACATGCACACATGCACACATGCGCACATCCACACATGCACACATCCACACATGCACACATTCACACATCGACACATCGACACATCGACACATCCACACATACACACATCCAGACATCCACACATCGACACATCCACACATCCACATATCGACTTATCCACACATCCACAAATCGACACATTCACACATCCACACATCCACACATGCTCACATCCACACATGCGCACATTATCACCTGCACACATCCACACATGCACACATCCACACATCGACACACCCACACATCCAAAAATCGACACATCCACGCATCCACACATCCACATATCCACACATCGACACATTCACACATCGACTCATCGACACATCGACACATCCACCCATGAACATATGCACACATGCGCACATGCACACATGCACACATTCACAAATGCACACATCGACACATCCACACATCGACACATCCACACATGCACACATCCACACATCGACACATCCCCACATCCACACATCCACACATCGACATATCCACACATCCACAAATCCACACATCCATTCATCAACACATCCACAAATGCACACCTGCGCGCATGCACACATGCGCACATGCACACATACACGCTTCCACACATGCACAAATCGACACATCCACACATGCACACATGCACACATGCAAACATGCACACATGCACACATGCGCACATGCGCACATGCACACTTGCACAAATGCAAACATCGACACATCGAAACATGCACACATCCACACGTCCACACACCCACATATCCACACATCGACTCATCGCCACATCGAAATATCCACTCATGCACATATGCACACATGCGCACATGCACACTTGCACACCTCGACACATCCACACATCGACACATCCACACATGCACACATCCACACATCGACACATCCCCACATCCACACATCCACGAATCGATACATCCACACATCGACTCATCGACACATCGACACATCCACTCATGCACACATGCGCACATGCACACATGCATACATCGACACATCCACACATCGACACATATCCACACATCCACACATCCACACATCGAGACATCCGCACATCGACACATCCACACACGCACACATACGCCCATGCTCACATGCACACATGCACACATCCACACATCCACACATCGACACATCCACTTATGCAAACATGCACACATGCAGACATGCACATATCCACACATGCACACATCTACATATCGACACATTCAAACATGCACACATCCACACATTAACACATCCACACATGCTCACATCCATATATCCACACATCCACACATGCACACATCCACACATTGATTCATCCACACATGTACACATGCACATATCCACAAATCCACACATCCTAACATCCACACATCCACACATCGACGCATCCACACATGCACACATCTACACATCCACACATCGACACATCCACACATCCATAAATCAACACATTCACACATCCACACATCCACAAATCCACACATCCACACATCCACACATCCACACATCGACACATCCACACATCGATATTTCCACACATCCGCACATCCGCACATCCAAACATTAACACATCCACACATGCACACATGCGCACATCCACAAATCCACAAATCGACACATCCACACATCGACTCATCGACACATCGACACATCCACTCATGCACACATGCACACATGCACACATCCAAACATCCACACATCCACACATCCACACATCGACTTATCGACACATCCACACATCCACAGATCAACGCATCCACACATCGACACATTCACACATTCACACATCCACACATCCACACATCCACACATCGACACATCCACACATCCAATAATCCACACATCCACTCATCGACACATCCACATATCCACTCATCGACACATCCACACATCTACACATCGACACATCCACACATCAACACATCCACACATCGACACATTCACATATTCACACATCCACACATCCACACATCCACACATGCACACATGCGCACATCCACACTTCCACACATCCACACATCGACACATCCACACATCCCAACATTCACACATCCACACATCGACACATCGACTCATGCACACATGCACACCTGCACACATCCAAACATCCACACATCCACACATCGGCACATCCACACATCGACTTATCGACACATCCACACATCCACAGATCAACGCATCCACACATCCACACATCGACACATTCACACATTCACACATCCACACATGCACATATCGACACATGCACACATCGACACATCCACTCATGCGCACATGCACACCTGCACACATCCAAACATCCACACATCCACACATCGGCACATCCACACATCGACTTATCGACACATCCACACATCCACAGATCAACGCATCCACACATCCACACATCGACACATTCACACATTCACACATCCACACATGCACATATCGACACATGCACACATCGACACATCCACTCATGCGCACATCCACACATCCACACATCGACGCATCCACACATGCACACATCTACACATCCACACATCGACACATCCACACATCCATAAATCAACACATTCACACATCCACACATCCACACATCCACACATGCACACATCCACACATGCGCACATCCACACATTGATACATCCACACATGCACACATTGATACATCCACACATGCACACATCCACACATCGACACATCCACACATCCACACATCCACACATGCACACATGCGCACATCCACACTTCCACACATCCACACATCGACACATCCACACATCCCAACATTCACACATCCACACATCGACACATCGACTCATGCACACATGCACACCTGCACACATCCAAACATCCACACATCCACACATCGGCACATCCACACATCCACACATCGACTTATCGACACATCCACACATCCACAGATCAACGCATCCACACATCCACACATCGACACATTCACACATTCACACATCCACACATGCACATATCGACACATGCACACATCGACACATCCACTCATGCGCACATCCACACATCCACACATCCACACATGCACACATGCGCACATCCACACTTCCACACATCCACACATCGACACATCCACACATCCCAACATTCACACATCCACACATCGACACATCGACTCATGCACACATGCACACCTGCACACATCCAAACATCCACACATCCACACATCGGCACATCCACACATCGACTTATCGACACATCCACACATCCACAGATCAACGCATCCACACATCCACACATCGACACATTCACACATTCACACATCCACACATGCACATATCGACACATGCACACATCGACACAACCACTCATGCGCACATCCACACATCCACACATCGACGCATCCACACATGCACACATCTACACATCCACACATCGACACATCCACACATCCATAAATCAACACATTCACACATCCACACATCCACACATCCACACATGCACACATCCACACATGCGCACATCCACACATTGATACATCCACACATGCACACATTGATACATCCACACATGCACACATCCACACATCGACACATCCACACATCCACACATGCACACATGCGCACATCCACACTTCCACACATCCACACATCGACACATCCACACATCCCAACATTCACACATCCACACATCGACACATCGACTCATGCACACATGCACACCTGCACACATCCAAACATCCACACATCCACACATCGGCACATCCACACATCGACTTATCGACACATCCACACATCCACAGATCAACGCAACCACACATCCACACATCGACACATTCACACATTCACACATCCACACATGCACATATCGACACATGCACACATCGACACATCCACTCATGCGCACATCCACACATCCACACATCGACGCATCCACACATGCACACATCTACACATCCACACATCGACACATCCACACATCCATAAATCAACACATTCACACATCCACACATCCACACATCCACACATCCACACATGCACACATCCACACATGCGCACATCCACACATTGATACATCCACACATGGACACATTGATACATCCACACATGCACACATGTACACTTGCACACATGTACACTTGCACACATGCACACATGCACACATCGACATATCCACACATCCACCCATGCACACATCCTCACATGCACACAAGCAGACTTGCACTCATGCTCATATCCACACATGCACACATCCACACATCCACACATCCACACATCCACGCACCCACACATCCATACATGCACACATCCACACATGCACACATCCACACATCGACAAATCCACATATCCACATTTCGACACATCGACACAGCGACACATCGACACATCGACACATCCACACATCGACACATCCACGCATCCGCTCATCGACACATCCACAAATGCACACATGCGCTCATGCTAACACGCACACACGCACACATCGACACATCCACACATGCACACATCCACACATGCACACATCCACACATGCACACATGCGCACATCCACACATCGACACATCCACACATCCACACATCCACACTTCCACACATCCACACATCGACACATCCACACATCCCAACATTCACACATCCACACATCCACACATCCACACATCCACACATCCACACATCGACACATCCACACATCTACATATCGACACATCGACACAGCGACACATCGACACATCCACACATCTACATATCGACACATCGACACAGCGACACATCGACACATCGACACATCGACACATCCACACATCGACACATCCACGCATCCGCTCATCGACACATCCACAAATGCACACATGCGCTCATGCTAACACGCACACACGCACACATCGACACATCCACACATCCACACATCCACACTTCCACACATCCACACATCGACACATCCACACATCCCAACATTCACACATCCACACATCCACACATCCACACATCCACACATCGACACATCCACACATCTACATATCGACACATCGACACAGCGACACATCGACACATCGACACATCGACACACCGACACATCCACACATCGACACATCCACGCATCCGCTCATCGACACATCCATAAATGCACACATGCGCTCATGCTAACACGCACACACGCACACATCGACACATCCACACATGCACACATCCACACATGCACACATCCACACATGCACATATCGACACATGCACCCATCGACACATCCACTCATGCACACATGCACACATGCACACATCCAAACATCCACACATCCACACATCCACACATCGACTTATCGACACATCCACACATCCACAGATCAACGCATCCACACATCCACACATCGACACATTCACACATTCACACATCCACACATCCACACATCGACACATCCACACATCCAATAATCCACACATCCACTCATCGACACATCCACATATCCACTCATCGACACATCCACACATCTACACATCGACACATCCACACATCAACACATCCACACCTCGACACATTCAAATATTCACACATCCACACATCCACACATCCACACATGCACACATGCGCACATCCACACTTCCACACATCCACACATCGACACATCCACACATCCCAACATTCACACATCCACACATCGACACATCGACTCATGCACACATGCACACCTGCACACATCCAAACATCCACACATCCACACATCGGCACATCCACACATCGACTTATCGACACATCCACACATCCACAGATCAACGCATCCACACATCCACACATCGACACATTCACACATTCACACATCCACACATGCACATATCGACACATGCACACATCGACACATCCACTCATGCACACATGCACACCTGCACACATCCAAACATCCACACATCCACACATCGGCACATCCACACATCGACTTATCGACACATCAACACATCCACACATGCACACAGGCACACATCAACACATCCACACATGCACAAATCCTCACATCCAAACATCCACACATGCACACATCCACAAATGCACACATGCGCTCATGCTAACACGCACACACGCACACATCGACACATCCACACGTGCACACATCCTCACATCGACACATCGACACATGCACACATGCACACATGCACACATCCACACATCGACACATCCACACATCCACACATCCACACAACGACACATCCACACATCTACACATCGAAACATTCACACATCCACACATCCACACATCGACACATCGACACTTCGACACATCGACACATCAACACATCGACACATCGACACAATTACACATCCACACATCAACACATCCATATATCCACACATGCACATAAGCGCACATGCACACAAGCAAACATGCAAACATGCATACTTGCACACATGCACACATCGACACATCCACATATCCACCCATGCACACATCCACACATGCACACATGCTGACATGCATATATCCACACATCCACTCATCCACTCGTCGACACATCCACAAATGCACACATGCGCACATGCACACTTGCACACATGCTCACATGCACACATCGACACATCCACACATCCACACATGCACACATCCATACATCCACACATCATCACATCCACTCGTCGACACATCCACAAATCACATGCGCATATGCACACATCCACACATCCACACATCGACACAACCTCACATCCAAACTTCGACACATCCACACATCGGCGGATTCAAACATCCACACATCCACAAATTCACACATCCACACATCGACACATCCACACATTCACTCATCGACACATCCACAAATGTACACACGCGCTCATGCAAACATGCACATATGCACACATCGACACATCCACACATGCACACATCCACACATTAACACATCCACACATGCACATATGCAAACATCGACACATCCACACATGCACACATGCATACATGCACACAGGCAGACATGCACACATGCACCTATGCACATATGCACACATCGACACATCCACGCATGCACACATCCACACTTCGACACATCGACACATCCACTCATCCACAAATCGACACATCCACACATCCACAGATCAACGCATCCACACATCCACACATCGACACATTCACACATCCACACATCCACACATCGACACATCCACACATCCAATAATCCACACATCCACTCATCGACACATCCACATATCCACTCATCGACACATCCACACATCTACACATCGACACATCCACACATCAACACATCCACACATCGACACATTCACATATTCACACATCCACACATCCACACATCCACACATGCACACATGCGCACATCCACACATCCACAAATCCACAAATCCACACATCCTTACATCCAAACATCCACACATGCACACATGCACACATGCACACATGCACACATCCACATATCCACACATCGACACATCCACACATGCACACATGCACACATGCACACATCCACACATCCACACATCGACACATCGACTCATCCACACATCCACAGATCAACGCATCCACACATCCACACATCGACACATTCACACATCCACACATCCACACATCCACACATCCACACATCTACACATCCACACATCCACACATGCACACAGGCACACTTGCAAACATCGACACATCCACACATCCACACATCCACACATGCACACAGGCACACAGGCACACTTGCAAACATCGACACATCCACACATCCACACATGCACACATCCACACATCGACACACCCAAACATGCACCCATGCACACATGCACACATGTACACATGCACACATCCACATATCCACACATCGACACATCCACACATGCACACATGCACACATGCACACATCCACACATCCACACATCCACACATCGACACATCGACTCATCCACACATCCACAGATCAACGCATCCACACATCCACACATCGACACATTCACACATCCACACATCCACACATGCACACATGCACACATCCACACATGCACACATCCACACATGCGCACATCCACACATTCACAAATCCACACATCCTTACATCCAAACATCCACACATGCACACATGCACACATCCACATATCCACACATCGACACATCCACACATGCACACATGCACACATGCACACATGCACACATGCACACATGCACACATGCACACATCCACACATCCACACATCGACACATCGACTCATCCACACATCCACAGATCAACGCATCCACACATCCACATATCGACACATTCACACATGCACACATCCACACATCCACACATCCACACATCCACACATCCACACATCTACACATCCACACATCCACACATGCACACATGCGCACATGCACCTCTGCACATATGCACACATCGACACATCCACGCATGCACACATCCACACTTCGACGCATCGACACATCCACACATCCACAAATCGACACATCCACACATCCACAGATCAACGCATCCACACATCCACACATCGACACATTCACACATTCACACATCCACACATCCACACATCGACACATCCACACATCCAATAATCCACACATCCACTCATCGACACATCCACATATCCACTCATCGACACATCCACACATCTACACATCGACACATCCACACATCAACACATCCACACATCGACACATTCACATATTCACACATCCACTCATCCACACATCCACACATCCACACATGCACACGTCCACACATGCACACATGCACACATGCACACTTGCACACATGCACACATGCGCACATGCACACATGCAAACATCGACACTTCCAAACATGCACCCATCCACACATCCACACGTCCACATATGCACACTTGCGCACATGCACACATGCTCACATGCACGCATGCAAACATCGACACATCCAAACATGCACACATCCACACGTCCACACTTCCACACATCCACACATCCACACATCGACACATCCACACATCTACACATCGATACATCGACACATCGATACATCGACACATCGACGCATCCACTAATGCTCACACGCACACATGCGCACATGCACACATGCCCTCATCCACACATCCACACATCGACACATCCGCACATCGACACATCCGCACATGCACACATGCACACATGCGCACATGCCACATGCAAACATGCACACATGCACACATGCACACATGCACACATCCACACATCAACAAATCCACACATCGACACATTCACACTTTCACACATGCACACATCCACACATCCACATATCCACTCATCGACACATGCACAAATGCACACATGCGCACATGCGCACATGCACCCATGCAAACTTTGACACATCGATACATCGACGAATTCAAACTTCCACAAATCGACACATTCACACATCCACACATCCACACTTCCACACATCGACACTTCCACACATCGACACTTCCACACATCCACAAATCGACACATTCACACATCCACACATAGACACATCCACACATCGACACATCCACACATCCACAAATCCACATATCCACACATCCACACATCCACACATGCACACATGCGCACATGCACACATTCACATATTCACACATCCACACATCCACAACATCCACACATCCACAAATCCACACATTCACACATCCACACATGCACACATGCACACATGCGCACATCCACACATGCACACATCCACACATGCACACATTCACACATCGACACATCGACACATCCACACATCCACATATCGACTTATCCACACATCCACAAATCGACACATTCTCACATCCACACATCCACACATGCACACATGCACACATCCACACATGCGCACATTAACACCTGCACACATGCACAAATGCACACATGCGCACATGCAATTATCGACACATCCAAACATGCACACATCCACACGTCCACGCTTCCACACATCCACACATCGACACATCCACACATCCACACATCGATACATCGACACATCGACACATCGATACATCGACACATCGACGCATCCACTAATGCTCACATGCACACATGCACACATCCACACATCGACACATCCGCACATCGACACATCCGCACATGCACACATGCACACATGCGCAGATGCACACATTCACACATCGACACATCCACACATCCACACATCCACATATCGACTTATCCACACATCCACAAATCGACACATTCACACATCCACACATCCACACATGCACACATCCACACATCCACACATGCACAAATGCACACATGCGCACATGCGCACATGCACCCATGCAAACTTCGACACATCGATACATCGACGCATTCAAACTTCCACAAATCGACACATTCACACATCCACACATCCACACTTCCACACATCGACACTTCCACACATCGACACTTCCACACATATACAAATCGACACATCCACACATACACACATCCACACATCGACACATCCACACATCGACACACCCACACATCCACACATCGACACATCCACGCATCCACACATCCACACATCCACACATCCACACATCAACAAATCCACACATCCACACATCCACACATGCACACATGCGCACATGCACACATGCGCACATGCACACTTGCACATATGCAAACATCGACACATCCAAACATGCACACATCCTCACGTCCACACGTCCACATATGCACACTTGCACACATGCACACATGCGCACATGCAAACATCGACACATCCAAACATGCACACATCCACACGTCCACGCTTCCACACATCCACACATCGACACATCCACACATCCACACATCGATACATCGACACATCGACACATCGATACATCGACACACCGACGCATCCACTAATGCTCACATGCACACATGCGCAGATGCACACATGCACACATCCACACATCCGCACATCGACACATCCGCACATGCACACATGCACACATGCGCTCATGCTAACATGCACACATGCACACATCGACACATCCACACATGCACACATCCGCACATGCATATATGCAAACATCGACACATCCACACATGCACACAAGCACACATGCACACATCCACACATCGACACATCCACATAACAACATATCGACACATCCACTCACCGTCACTTCCACAAATGCACACATGCGCTCATGCTAACATGCACACAAGCACACATGCACACATCGACACATCCACACATGCACACATGCACACATCCACACATGCACATATGCAAACATCGACACATCCACACATGCACACATGCACACATCCACACATTGACACACCCAAACATGCACCCATGCACACATGCTCACATGTACACATGCACACACGCACACATGTACACATGCACACTTCCACACATCCACACATCCACACAACCATATATCCACATATCCACACATCAACTCTTCGACACATCCACACATGCACACATGCACACACGCACACATCCACACATCGGCACATCCAAATATGCACACATCGACACATCCACACATTAACACATCCACACATGCACACATGCGCACATCCACACATCCACAAATCCACACATCCTTACATCCACACATGCACACATCGGCACATCCACACATTCACACATCCACACATCGACACATTCACATATCAACATATCGACACATCCACACATCCACTCATCGACACATCCACAAATGCACACATGCGCTCATGCCAACATGCACACATGCACACATGCACACATGCACATATGCAAACATCGACACATCCACACATGCACACAGGCAGACATGCACACATCCACAAATGCACACATGACATTTCCACACATCCGCACATCCAAACATTAACACATCCACACATGCACACATGCGCACATCCACACATCCACAAATCCACAAATCGACACATCCACACATTGACTCATCGACACATCGACACATCCA
Organism: Chloromyia formosa; assembly: GCA_964017055.1. Taxonomy (NCBI): domain Eukaryota; kingdom Metazoa; phylum Arthropoda; class Insecta; order Diptera; family Stratiomyidae; genus Chloromyia; species Chloromyia formosa. The sequence goes on from OZ024814.1 coordinate 70,715,442, forward strand.
CTCATGCAAACATGCACACATTCACACATACACACATCCACACATCCACACATGCACACTTCCACATATGCACACATCCACACATTGATACATCCACGCATGCACACATTGATAAATCCACACATGCACACATGTACACTTGCACACATGTACACTTGCACACATGCACACATCGACATATCCACACATCCACCCATGCACACATCCTCACATGCACACAAGCAGACTTGCACTCATGCACATATCCACACATGCACACATCCACACATCCACACATCGACACATCCACACATCCACGCACCCACACATCCACTCATGCACACATCCACACATGCACACATCCACACATCGACACATCCACACATCCACACTTCGACATATCCAAACATCCACACATCCACACATGCACACATCCACAAATCGACACATTGCCAAATCAACACACTTCCACACATCCACACTTCGACACATCGACACATCCACATATCCTCACTTCCACTCATCGAGCATCAACAAATGTACTCATGCGCACATGCACACATGCGAACATGCGCACATGCACACGTGCATACATGCACACAGGCACACATCAACACATCCACACATGCACAAATCCTCACATCCAAACATCCACACATGCACACATCCACACATGCGCACATCCACACATCGACACATCCACACATCCACACTTCCACACATCCACACATCGACACATCCACACATCTCAACATTCACACATCCACACATCCACACATCCACACGTCGACACATCCACACATCTACATATCGACACATCGACACAGCGACACATCGACACATCGACACATCCACACATCGACACATCCACACATCCGTTCATCGACACATCCACAAATGCACACATGCGCTCATGCTAACACGCACACACGCACACATCGACACATCCACACATGCACACATCCACACATGCACACATCCACACATGCACATTTCGACACATGCACACATCGACGCATCCACTCATGCATACATGCACACCTGCACACATCCAAACATCCACACATCCATACATCGGCACATCCACACATCGACTTATCGACACATACACAAACGCACAAATGCACACGTGCACACATCCTCACATCGACACATGCACACATGCACACATGCACACATCCACACATCGACACATCCACTCATCCACACATCCACACAACGACACATCCACACATCCACACATCGAAACATTCACACATCCACACATCCACACATCCACACATCGACACTTCGACACATCGACACATCAACACATCGACACAATTACACATCCACACATCGACACATCCATATATCCACACATGCACATAAGCGCACATGCACACAAGCACACATGCAAACATGCATACTTGCACACATGCACACATCGACACATCCACATATCCACCCATGCACACATCCACACATGCACACATGCTGACATGCATATATCCGCACATCCACTCATCCACTCGTCGACACATCCACAAATGCACACATGCGCACATGCACACTTGCACACATGCACACATGCACAAATCGACACATCCACACATGCACACATCCATACATCCACACATCATCACATCCACTCGTCGACACATCCACAAATCACATGCGCATATGCACACATGCACACATCCACACATCGACACAACCTCACATCCAAACTTCGACACATCCACACATCGGCGGATTCAAACATCCACACATCCACAAATTCACACATCCACACATCGACACATCCACACATTCACTCATCGACACATCCACAAATGTACACACGCGCTCATGCTAACATGCACATATGCACACATGCACACATCGACACATCCACACATGCATACATCCACACATTAACACATCCACACATGCACATATGCAAACATCGACACATGCACATATGCACACATGCATACATACACACAGGCACACAGGCACACTTGCAAACATCGACACATCCACACATCCACACATGCATACATCCACACATCGACACACCCAAACATGCATCCATGCACTCATGCACACATGTACACATGCACACACGCACACATGTACACATGCACACTTCCACACATCCACACATCCACACATCCATATATCCACATATCCTCACATCCACTCTTCGACACATCCACACATGCACACATGCACACATCCACACATGCACACATCCACACATGCACACATGCGCACATCCACACATCCACAAATCCACACATCCTTACATCCAAACATCCACACATGCACACATGCACATATCCACACATCGACACATCCACACATGCACACATGCACACATCCACACATCCACACATCGACACATCGACTCATCCACACATCCACAAATCAACGCATCCACACATCCACACATCGACACATTCACACATTCACACATCCACACATCCACACATCCACACATCCAAACATCCACACATCTACACATCCACACATGCACACATGCACACATGCGCACATGCACCTATGCACATATGCACACATCGTCACATCCACGCATGCACACATCCACACTTCGACACATCGACACATCCACACATCCACAAATCGACACATCCACACATCCACAGATCAACGCATCCACACATCCACACATCGACACATTCACACATTCACACATCCACACATCCACACATCGACACATCCACACATCCAATAATCCACACATCCACTCATCGACACATCCACATATCCACTCATCGACACATCCACACATCTACACATCGACACATCCACACATCAACACATCCACACATCGACACATTCACATATTCACACATCCACACATCCACACATGCACACATGCACACGTCCACACATGCACACATGCACACATGCACACATGCACACTTGCACACATGCACACATGCACACATGCACACATGCAAACATCGACACTTCCAAACATGCACCCATCCACACATCCACACGTCCACATATGCACACTCGCGCACATGCACACATGCGCACATGCACACATGCAAACATCGACACATCCAAACATGCACACATCCACACGTCCACACTTCCACACATCCACACATCCACACATCCACACATGGACACATCCACACATCTACACATCGATACATCGACACATCGACACATCGATACATCGACACATCGACACATCGACGCATCCACTAATGCTCACACGCACACATGCGCACATGCACACATGCACACATCCACACATCCACACATCGACACATCCGCACATCGACACATCCGCACATGCACACATGCACACATGCGCACATGCCACATGCAAACATGCACACATGCACACATGCACACATCCACACATCAACACATCCACACATCGACACATTCACACTTTCACACATGCACACATCCACACATCCACATATCCACTCATCGACACATGCACAAATGCACACATGCGCACATGCACCCATGCACACTTCGACACATCGATACATCGACACATCCAAACTTCCACAAATCGACACATTCACACATCCACACATCCACACTTCCACACATCGACACTTCCATACATCCACAAATCGACACATTCACACATTCACACATCCACACATACACACATCCACACATCGACACATCCACACATCCACAAATCCACATATCCACACATCCACACATCCACACATGCACACATGCGCACATGCACACATTCACATATTCACACATCCACACATCCACAACATCCACACATGCACAAATCCACACATTCACACATCCAAACATGCACACATGCACACATGCGCACATCCACACATGCACACATCCACACATGCACACATTCACACATCGACACATCGACACATCCACACATCCACACATCGAGACATCCACATATCGACTTATCCACACATCCACAAATCGACACATTCACACATCCACACATCCACACATGCACACATCCACACATCGACACACCCACACATCCACACATCGACACATCCACGCATCCACACATCCACACATCCACACATCAACAAATCCACACATCCACACATCCACACATGCACACATGCGCACATGCACACATGCGCACATGCACACTTGCACACATGCAAACATCGACACATCCAAACATGCACACATCCTCACGTCCACACGTCCACATATGCACACTTGCACACATGCACACATGCGCACATGCACACATGCAAACATCGACACATCCAAACATGCACACATCCACACGTCCACGCTTCCACACATCCACACATCGACACATCCACACATCCACACATCGATACATCTACACATCGACACATCGATACATCGACACATCGACGCATCCACTAATGCTCACATGCACACATGCGCAGATGCACACATTCACACATCCACACATCGACACATCCGCACATCGACACATCCGCACATGCACACATGCAAACATGCGCTCATGCTAACATGCACACATGCACACATCCACACATGCATATATGCAAACATCGACACATCCACACATCCACACATCCACACATACACACATGCACACATCCACACATCGACACATCCACATAACAACATATCGACACATCGACACATCCACTCATCGTCACTTCCACAAATGCACACATGCGCTCATGCTAACATGCACACAAGCACACATGCACACATCCACACATCCACACATCCACACATGCACATATGCAAACATCGACACATCCACACATGCACACATGCACACATCCACACATCGACACACCCAAACATGCACCCTTGCACACATGCTCACATGCACACATGTACACATGCACACACGCACACATGTACACATGCACACTTCCACACATCCACACATCCACACAACCATATATCCACATATCCACACATCCACTCTTCGACACATCCACAAATCCACACATCCTTACATCCACACATGCACACATCGGCACATCCACACATTCACACATCCACACATCGACACATTCACATATCAACATATCGACACATCCACACATCCACTCATCGACACATCCACAAATGCACACATGCGCTCATGCCAACATGCACACATGCACACATGCACATATGCAAACATCGACACATCCACACATGCACACATGCACACATGAATACATGCACACAGGCAGACATGCACACATCCACAAATGCACACATGCACATATCGACAAATGCACACATCGAAACATCTACACATCTACACATCCATACATCCACACATCGACACATCTACACATCCACACATCGACAAATAGACACATCGACACATAGACACATAGACACATCGACACATCCACACATTAACACATCGACTCATCGACACATCCACTCATGCAACCATGCACACATGCACACATGCATACATGCACACAGGCACACATGCACACATCCACAAATGCACACATGCACACATCCACATATCCACACATTCACACATCCGCATATCCACACATCGACACATCCACATATCAGCATATCTACACATCGACACAGCGACACATCCACTCATGCACATCGACACATCCACAAATGCACACTTGCGCTCATGCCAACATGCACACATGCATACATGCACACATGCACACATGCACATATGCAAACATCGACACATCCACACATGCACACATGCACACATGCATACATGCACACAGGCAGACATGCACACATCCACAAATGCACACATGCACATATCGACAAATGCACACATCGAAACATCTGTACATCTACACATCCATTCATCCACACATCGACACATCTACACATCCACACATCGACACATAGACACATCGACACATCGACACATCGATACATCGACACATCCATACATCCACAAATCGACAGATCCACACATCTACACATCGATACATCGACACATCGACACATCGATACATCGATACATCGACACATCGACACATCGACGCATCCACTAATGCTCACATGCACACATGCGCACATGCACACATCCACACATCCACGCATCGACACATCCGCACATCGACACATCCGCACATGCACACATGCGCACATGCCACATGCAAACATGCACACATGCACACATCCACACATCAACACATCCACACATCGACACATTCACACTTTCACACATGCACACATGCACACATCAACGCATCCACACATCCACACATCGACACATTCACACATCCACACTTCCACACATCCACACATCCACACATCCACACATCCACACATCCACACATCCACAAATCCACACATCCACACATCTACATATCCACACAACCACACATGCACACATGCGCACATGCACGTATGCACATATGCACACATCGACACATCCACGCATGCACACATCCACACATCCACAGATCGACACATCCACACACCCACAAATCGACACATCCACACATCCACAGATCAACGCATCCACACATCCACACATCGACACATTCACACATCCACACATCCACACATCCACAGATCAACGCATCCACACATCCACACATCGACACATTCACACATTCACACATCCACACATCCACACATCGACACATCCACACATCCACACATCGACACGTTCACACATCCACACATCCACACATCTACACATCGACACATCCACACATCCACACATCAACACATCCACACATCGACACATTCACATATTCACACATCCACACATCCACACATCCACACATGCACACGTCCACACATGCACACATGCACACATGCACACCTGCACACATGCACACATGCGCACATGCCACATGCAAACATGCACACATGCACAAATGCACACATCCACACATCAACACATCCACACATCGACACATTCACACTTTCACACATGCACACATCCACATATCCACTCATCGACACATGCACAAATGCACACATGCGCACATGCACACATGCACACTTCGACACATCGATACATCGACACATCCACACATCCACAAATCGACACATCCACACATCCACACATCGACACGTTCACACATCGACACATCCACACATCTACACATCGACACATCCACACATCCACACATCAACACATCCACACATCGACACATTCACATATTCACACATCCACACATCCACACATCCACACATGCACACGTCCACACATGCACACATGCACACCTGCACACATGCACACATGCACACATGCGCACATGCCACATGCACACATGCGCACATGCACACATCCACACATCCACACATCGACACATCCGCACATCGACACATCCGCACATGCACACATGCGCACATGCCACATGCAAACATGCACACATGCACACATGCACACATCCTCACATCAACACATCCACACATCGACACATTCACACTTTCACACATCGACACATCCAAACATGCACACATCCACACATTAACACATCCGCACATGCACACATGAGCACATCCACACATCCACACATCTACAAATCCACACATCTTTACATCCACATATTCTTACATCCGCACATCCACACATTCGCACATCGACACATCCACACATGCACACATCCACATATCCAAACATCCAAACATACACACATGCACACATCCACACATTGATACATCCACACCTGCACACGTGCACAGGTGCACACATGCACACATCGACACTTCCACACATGCACACATTAACACATCCACACATGCACACATCCACACATCCACACATCGACACATCCACACATCCACACATTCACACATTCACACATCCACACATCCACACATCCGCACATCCTCACATCCACTCATCGACACATCCAAAAATGCACACTTGCGCACATGCACACATGCAAACGGCGCACAAATGCACACGTGCAAAAATCCACACATCCAAACATGCACACATCCACACATTAACACATCCGCACATGCACACATGCGCACATCCACTCATCCACACATCCACAAATCCACACATGCACACATCCACATATCCACACATCCAAACATGCACACATGCACAAATCCACACATTGATACATCCACACCTGCACACGTGCACACGTGCACACATGCACACATCGACACATCCACACATGCACACATTAACACATCCACACATGCACACATCCACACATCCACACATCCACACATCCACACATCCACACATCCACACATCGACACATCCACACATCCACACATTCACACATCGACTCATCCACACATGCACACATTAACACATCCACACATGCACACATCCACACATCGAGACATCCACACATCGACACATCCACACGTGCATACATCCACACATCCACACATCGACACATCCAAACATGCACACATCCACACATTAACACATCCGCACATGCACACATGAGCACATCCACACATCCACACATCAACAAATCCACACATCTTTACATCCACATATTCTTACATCCGCACATCCACACATTCGCACATCGACACATCCACACATGCACACATCCACATATCCAAACATCCAAACATGCACACATGCACACATTGATACATCCACACCTGCACACGTGCACAGGTGCACACATGCACACATCGACACATCCACACATGCACACATTAACACATCCACACATGCACACATCCACACATCGACACATCCACACATCCACACATCCACACATTCACACATCCACACATCCACACATCCGCACATCCTCACATCCACTCATCGACACATCCAAAAATGCACACTTGCGCACATGCACACATGCAAACGGCGCACAAATGCACACGTGCAAAAATCCACACAACCACACATGCACACATGCACACATGCACACATGCACACATGCACACATCGACACATCCACACCTCCACAAATCGACACATTCACACATTCACACATCCACACATCCACAGATCAACGCATCCACACTTCCACACATGCACACATGCGAACATCCACACATGCACACATGCACACGTGCACACATCCACACTTCCACACATCCACACATGCACACATCCACTCATCGACACATCCACACATCCACACGTCGACACATCCACACATCCACACATCGACACGTTCACACATCCACTCATCCACACATCGACACATGCACACATCCACACATGCACACATGCGAACATCCACACATGCACACATCCACACGTGCACACATCCACACATTGACACATCCACACATCGACACATCCACAAATCCACACATCCACACCTCCACACATCAGCACATTTACACATCCACACATCCGCACATCCACACATCCACACATCCAAACATCCACACATCCACGCATCCACACATCCACACATCCTCACATCCACACATCCACACATGCACAATTGCACACATCCACACGTGCACACATCCACACTTCCACACATCCATACATGCACACATCCTCTCATCGACACATCCACACATCCACACGTCGACACATCCACACATCCACACATCCACACATCGACACGTTCACACATCCACTCATCCACACATTGACACATGCACACATCCACACATGCGCACATGCGAACATCAACACATGCACACATCCACACGTGCACACATCCACACATTGACACATCCACACATCCACACCTCCACACATCGACACATCCACACATCCACACACCGACACATCCACACATGCACAAATCCACACATCCACACATCGACACATCCACACATCGAAACATCCTCACATCCACACATCGACACATTCACACAACCACACATCCACACATGCACACATCTACACATGCACACATGCGCACATCCACACATGCACACATCCACACATGCACAAATCGACTCATCCACACATCCACACATGCACAGATCAACGCATCCACACATCCACACATCCACGAATGCACACATCCACACATCCACACATCGACACATCCACACACCCAAAAATCGACACATCCACACATCCACAGATCAACGCATCCACACATCCACACATCGACACATTCACACATCCACACATCCACACATCCACACATCGACACATCCACACATCCAAAAATCCACACATCCACTCATCGACACATCCACATATCCACTCATCGACACATCCACACATCTACACATCGACACATCCACACATCAACACATCCACACATCGACACATTCACATATTCACATATTCACACATCCACACATCCACACATCCACACATGCACACGTCCACACATGCACACATGCACACATGCACACATGCACACCTGCACACATGCACACATGCGCACATGCCACATGCAAACATGCACACATGCACACATGCACACATCCACACATCAACACATCCACACATCGACACATTCACACTTTCACACATGCACACATCCACATATCCACTCATCGACACATGCACAAATGCACACGTGCGCACATGCACACATGCACACTTCGACACATCGATACATCGACACATCAATACATCCACAAATCGACACATCCACACATCCACACATCGATACATCGACACATCGACACATCGATACATCGATACATCGACACATCGACGCATCCACTAATGCTCACATGCACACATGCGCACATGCACACATCCACACATCCACACATCGACACATCCGCACATCGACACATCCGCACATGCACACATGCACACATGCGCACATGCCACATGCAAACATGCACACATGCACACATGCACACATGCACACATCAACACATCCACACATCGACACATTCACACTTTCACACATGCACACATGCACACAACAACGCATCCACACATCCACACATCGACACATTCACTCATCCACACATCCACACATCCACACATCCACACATCCACACATCCACAAATCCACACATCCACACATCTACACATCCACACATGCACACATGCACACATGCGCACATGCACATATGCACACTTCGACACATCCACGCATGCACACTTCCACACATCCACACATCGACACATCCACACACCCACAAATCGACACATCCACAGATCAACGCATCCACACATCCACACATCGACACATTCACACATTCACACATCCACACATCCACACATCCACACATCGACACATCCACACATCCAAAAATCCACACATCCACTCATCGACACATCCACATATCCACTCATCGACACATCCACACATCTACACATCGACACATCCACACATCCACACATCAACACATCCACACATCGACACATTCACATATTCACACATCCACACATCCACACATCCACACATGCACACGTCCACACATGCACACATGCACACATGCACACATGCGCACCTGCACACATGCACACATGCGCACATGCCACATGCAAACATGCACACATGCACAAATGCACACATCCACACATCAACACATCCACACATCGACACATTCACACTTTCACACATGCACACATCCACATATCCACTCATCGACACATGCACAAATGCACACATGCGCACATGCACACATGCACACTTCGACACATCGATACATCGACACATCCACACATCCACAAATCGACACATCTACACATCGACACATCCACACATCAACACATCCACACATCGACACATTCACATATTCACATATTCACACATCCACACATCCACACATCCACACATCCACACATGCACACGTCCACACATGCGCACATGCACACATGCACACCTGCACACATGCACACATGCGCACATGCCACATGCAAACATGCACACATGCACACATGCACACATCCACACATCAACACATCCACACATCGACACATTCACACTTTCACACATGCACACATCCACATATCCACTCATCGACACATGCACAAATGCACACATGCGCACATGCACACATGCACACTTCGACACATCGATACATCGACACATCCATACATCCACAAATCGACACATCCACACATCTACACATCGATACATCGACACATCGATACATCGATACATCGACACATCGACACATCGACGCATCCACTAATGCTCACATGCACACATGCGCACATGCACACATCCACACATCCACACATCGACACATCCGCACATCGACACATCCGCACATGCACACATTCACACATGCGCACATGCCACATGCAAACATGAACACATGCACACATGCACACATCCACACTTCAACACATCCACACATCGACACATTCACTCTTTCACACATGCACACATGCACACATCAACGCATCCACACATCCACACATCGACACATTCACACATCCACACATCCACACATCCACACATCCACACATCCACACATCCACACTTCCACACATCCACACATCCACACATCCACACATCCACACATCCACAAATCCACACATCCACACATCTACACATCCACACAACCACACATGCACACATGCGCACATGCACATATGCACACATCGACACATCCACGCATGCACACATCCACACATCCACACATCGACACATCCACACACCCACAAATCGACACATCCACACATCCACAGATCAACGCATCCACACATCCACACATCGACACATTCACACATTCACACATCCACACATCCACACATCCACACATCGACACATCCACACATCCAAAAATCCACACATCCACTCATCGACACATCCACATATCCACTCATCGACACATCCACACATCTACACATCGACACATCCACACATCCACACATCAACACATCCACACATCGACACATTCACATATTCATACATCCACACATCCACACATGCACACGTCCACACATGCACACATGCACACATGCACACCTGCACACATGCACACATGCGCACATGCCACATGCAAACATGCACACATGCACAAATGCACACATCCACACATCAACACATCCACACATCGACACATTCACACTTTCACACATGCACACATGCACACATGCACACATGCACACTTCGACACATCGATACATCGACACATCCACACATCGACGCATCCACTAATGCTCACATGCACACATGCGCACATGCACACATCCACACATCCACACATCGACACATCCGCACATCGACACATCCGCACATGCACACATGCACACATGCGCACATGCCACATGCAAACATGCACACATGCACACATGCACACATCCACACATCAACACATCCACACATCGACACATTCACACTTTCACACATGCACACTTGCACACATCCACACATCAACACATCCACACATCGACACATTCACACTTTCACACATGCACACATCCACACATCCACATATCCACACATCGACACATCCCCACATCCACACATCCACATTTCCTTACATCCACACATCCATATATCCACACATCCACACATCGAGACATCCGCACATCGACACATCCACACACGCGCACATACGTCCATGCACACATGCACACATCCACACATTAATACATCCACACATGCACACATGCACATATGCGCATATGCGCACATGCACACATCGACACATCCACACATCGACACATCCACACATGCACACATGCACATATGCAGACATGCACATATCCACACATGCACACATGCACACATCGGCATATCGACACATCCAAACATGCACACATCCACACATTAACACATCCACATATGCACACATGCGCACACCCACACATCCACACATCTACACATCTACGAATCCACAAATCCACACATCCTTACATCCACACATCCACACATCCACACATCGACACATCCACACATGCACACATCCATATATCCACACATCCACACATGCACACATGCACACATCCACACATTGATTCATCCACACATGTACACATGCACACTTGCACACATGCACACATCCACACATCCACAAATCCACAAATCCACACATCCTTACATCCACACATCCACACATCGACACATCCACACATGCACACATCCACATATCCACACATCCACACATGCACACATCCACACATTGATACATCCACACATTGATACATCCACACATTGATACATCCACACATGCACACATGAACACTTGCGCACATGCACACATGCACACATCGACACTGTTGAGATGGGATGGAATTCACTCCGATTAGGAAAACGCGTCAATCTCCATAGACAGGTTTTATTAGACTTAGAAACGTAATTGACATAGTCATGAATAGAGTTAAGTTGTTCATAATTGGAGCGTGCGTTCAATGATAATATATTTCCAACACCCCCACTTATTAAAATATTAAAGTCAACAAATTCAAAATATACATAGTACGTAATACATTCAATTATTAATTCAAAAATGTATGTAAGCAAATGAAGTTACTTTAATTTTTAATGCAATCCAATTTTTCTTGAGCAAAACAAATGTTTTTCAGTTGGAACAGCTTTTGTTAGATTGTCGGCTGCATTGTTGGCTGTAGGGACGTGAATAACTTTAACCATACCATTCGCAATTCGATCACGGATATGATGATGTCTGACATCTATATGCTTTGATCTCGCTCGATAGTTGTCTGTACTCGCCAAATTCATCACGCTGAGATTGTCACAAAAGATTTTTATCGGTTGAGATTGCAACGCCTTGTCGAATTCTTGTCCAAATTGTTTAAGCCAAGCCGCATCTTGTATAGCTGAAGAAAGCGCCATATATTCAGCCTCTGTGCTTGACAATGCAACGGTTGGCTGTCGTCTGCTTCCCCTTGCTATTGCGCCTCCGCTGAGGGTAAAAACATATCCTGTACAAGACCGACGTTCATCAAAATCAGAAGCCCAATCTGCGTCTGAAAAACCATTGAGAGAATCATTGCAAATATAATGAAGTTTATAATGACTTGTTCCTTTCAAGTAACGAAAGATGCGTTTTACAGCACGCCAATGTGCTTCGCCGTAATTGCTGTTGTACCGACTTACTTCGTGGACCGAATAAGCTATATCTGGCCTCGTAGCTTGAGCTAGATATAATAACGATCCAACAGCTTCCTGATAGGGTATATTATTTGTACCAGGACTTATATCGCCACACAACTCCTTCGAAAGTTTTTGGTTATAATCTGAAGGTGTAGATACCGGCTTACAATCCTTCATACCGAATTTGGATAATATTTCTTCGATATACTTTGACTGATCCAAATAAACACCATTTAATTTCGAGTCATAAGTAATGTTTATACCGAGACAATTCTTTGCGGTACCCATGTCGTTCATTTTAAAGGATTTGCACAACTCGGATTTCAAATTGTCACGCACTTTAGAGTCTTTCCAGAAAATTAAGAAATCGTCCACATATATAGCAATTATCAAAGTTACATCGTTATTAAAGTAGACACACGGGTCAAGGCGAGATTTTTGTAATTTAAAAGATCTAAGAGTTTCGTTTAATTTTTTATTCCATTGGCGGCCACTTTGCTTCAGGCCATATATAGACTTATTTAATTTGCAAACCCGACCCGTTTTATCATCGCATCCTTCAGGTTGCTCCATGTATATATCCTCTTCGAGGTCACCCTGCAAGAAAGCAGTAACTGCATCCATGTGGTCGATTTTCATACTAGTTTTAACGGAAAGGGCAACAAGAAATCGAATTGACGTGTAGCGTACGACGGGAGCAAATGTTTCCGTGTAGTCGATACCATAAGTTTGCGAGCATCCCTTAGCAACAATTCGAGTTTGTATCGAATCTTATCATCATCAAGATATTTCTGCTTGAATATCCACTTTGCTTTGATGATCTTTTTGCCAGCTGGAAGATGAACCAAGTCCCAAGTCTTATTAGCACTAAGAGATTCAAGTTCGGATTTTACTGCCTCTTTCCATTTATCAGCATCATATCTGGACATCGCTTCGGCATACGTAACTGGTTCGGAGTTTTCAGAGTTAACGACCATCGAACATAATGGTGTGGACTGGTGCCGCGATCTCAGAACTCGATCATTTCCTTTCAATTCATCGAGTGGTATGTCTTCTTCTGGAACATACGTATTGTCTGCATCATCATCGCGCGAGATAGAAGTTTCATTCAATCCTGACGCATCACAATATTCCTCATCACTGGAGTTAATTCCTTCTGATGTGGCCCTCACTGAATCTATTTCATCGATATGGACAGATTTGGTATGGCTTACCTGTTCCTTACTTTCCATAAAATGTACATCTCTGCTAAGCGTAAGCTTCTTTGTAACTGGATCAATACAGCGAACTCCCTTCGTTGTTTCCGAATATCCAGTGAAAATCATTTTCCTTGATTTAGGATCAAACTTCTTACGACGTTGCTTCGGAACATGTACCATGATTTCAGATCCGAAAATTCTCAGATCTCTCAAATTGCAAACATGTACACATGCACACATCCACAAATCCTCACATCCTTACATCCACACATCCACACATCGACACATCCACACATCGACACATGCACACATGCACATATGCAGACATGCACACATCCACACATGCGCACATGCACACATCCACTTATCGATACATACAAACATGCAAAAATCCACACATTAACACATCCACATATGCACACATCGACATTTCCACACATCCAAACATTAACACATCCACACATGCACACATGCGCACATCCACAAATCCACACATCCTAATATCCACACATCCACACATCCGCACATCGACACATCCTCACATCCTCACATCCACATATCCACACATCCAAACATGCACACATGCACACATCCACACATTGATACATCCACACATGCGTACATGCACACATGCACACATCGACACATCCACACATGCACACATCCACACATCCACACATCGACACATCCACACATCCATAAATCGACACATTCACACATCCACACATTCACACATCCACACATGCACACATCCACACATCGACACATCGACATTTCCACACATCCAAGCATTAACACATCCACACATGCACACATGCACACATCGACACATCCACACATCGACACTGTTGAGATGGGATGGAATTCACTCCGATTAGGAAAACGCGTCAATCTCCATAGACAGGTTTTATTAGACTTAGAAACGTAATTGACATAGTCATGAATAGAGTTAAGTTGTTCATAATTGGAGCGTGCGTTCAATGATAATATATTTCCAAAACCCCCACTTATGAAAATATTGAAGTCGACACAAATCCACACATCCACACATCGAGATATCTGCACATCGACACAACCACACACGCGCACATACGCCCATGCACACATGCACACATGCTCACATCCACACATCCAAACATCGACACATCCACACATGCACACATGCAGACATGCACATATCCACACATCCACACATGCACACATCCACAAATCCACACATCGACACATCCACACATCCATAAATCGACACATTCACACATCCACACATTCACACTTCCACACATGCACACATCCACACATCGACACATCCACACATCGACATTTCCACACATCCAAACATTAACACATCCACACATGCGCACATCCACATATCCACACATCCTTATATCCACACATCCACACATCCGCACATCAAAACATCCACTTATCCACATATCCACACATCCAAACATGCACATATCCACACATTGATACATCCACACATGCACACATGAACACATGCGTACATGCACACATGCACACATCGACACATCCACACATCCACACATCGACACATCGACACATGCACACATGCACACATGCAGACATGCACACATGCACACGTCCACACACCCACACAACCACACATCCATATATCCACACATCCACACATCGAGATATCCGCACATGGACACATCCACACACGCGCACATACGCCCATGCACACATGCACACATCCACACATTGATACATCCGCACATGCACACATGAACACTTGCGCACATGCACACATCGACACATCCACACATCGACACATCCACACATGCACAAATGCACACATGCACACATGCACACAAGCAGACATGCACATATGCATACATGCGCACACCCGCACTTCCACACATCTACACATCCACAAATCCACACATCCTTACATAAACACATCCACACATCGACACATCCAAACATGCACACATCCACAAATCCACACATCCACACATGCACACATGCACACATCCACACATTGATTCATCCACACATGTACCCATGCACACATCCACAAATCCACACATCGTTACATCCACACATCCGCACATCGACACATCCACACATGCACACATCCACATATCCACACATCCACACATGCACATATGCACACATCCACACATTGATACATTCACACATGCACACATGAACACATGCGCACATGCACACATGAACATATGCGCATATGCGCACATGCACACATCGTCACATCCATACATCGACACATCCACACATGCATACATGCTCATATCCACACATGCACACATGCACACATCCACATATCGACACATCCAAACATGCACACATCCACACATTAACACATCCACATATGCACACATGCGCACATCCACACATCTACACATCCAAAAATCTACACATCCTTACATCCACACATCCACACATCGACACATCCACACATGCACACATCCATATATCCACACATCCACACATGCACACATGCACACATCCACACATTGATTCATCCACACATGTACACATGCACACATGCACACATCCACACATCCACAAATCCACAAATCCACACATCCTTACATCCACACATCCACACATCGACACATCCACACATGCACACATCCACATATCCACACATCCACACATACACACATGCACACATCCACACATTGATACATCCACACATTGATACATCCACACATGCACACATGAACACATGCGCACATGCACACATGCACACATCGACACTGTTGAGATGGGATGGAATTCACTCCGATTAGGAAAACGCGTCAATCTCCATAGACAGGTTTTATTAGACTTAGAAACGTAATTGACATAGTCATGAATAGAGTTAAGTTGTTCATAATTGGAGCGTGCGTTCAATGATAATATATTTCCAACACCCCACTTATTAAAATATTAAAGTCAACAAATTCAAAATATACATAGTACGTAATACATTCAATTATTAATTCAAAAATGTATGTAAGCAAATGAAGTTACTTTAATTTTTAATACAATCCAATTTTTCTTGAGCAAAACAAATGTTTTTCAGTTGGAACAGCTTTTGTTAGATTGTCGGCTACATTGTTGGCTGTAGGGACGTGAATAACTTTAACCATACCATTCGCAATTCGATCACGGATATGATGATGTCTGACATCTATATGCTTTGATCTCGCTCGATAGTTGTTTGTACTCGCCAAATTCATCACGCTGAGATTGTCACAAAAGATGGTTATCGGTTGAGATTGCAACGCCTTGTCGAATTCTTGTCCAAATTGTTTAAGCCAAGCCGCCTCTTGTATAGCTGAAGAAAGCGCCATATATTCAGCCTCTGTGCTTGACAATGCAACGGTTGGCTGTCGTCTGCTTCCCCATGATATTGCGCCTCCGCTGAGGGTAAAAACATGTCCTGTACAAGACCGACGTTCATCAAAATCAGAAGCCCAATCTGCGTCTAAAAAACCATTGAGAGAATCATTGCAAATATAATGAAGTTTATAATGACTTGTTCCTTTCAAGTAACGAAAGATGTGTTTTACAGCACGCCAATGTGCTTCGCCGTAATTGCTGTTGTACCGACTTACTTCGTGGACCGAATAAGCTATATCTGGCCTCGTAGCTTGAGCTAGATATAATAACGATCCAACAGCTTCCTGATAGGGTATATTATTTGTACCAGGACTTATATCGCCACACAACTCCTTTGAAAGTTTTTGGTTATAATCTGAAGGTGTAGATACCGGCTTATAATCCTTCATACCGAATTTGGATAATATTTCTTCGATATACTTTGACTGATCCAAATAAACACCATTTAATTTCGAGTCATAAGTAATGTTTATACCGAGACAATTCTTTGCGGTACCCATGTCGTTCATTTTAAAGGATTTGCACAACTCGGATTTCAAATTGTCACGCACTTTAGAGTCTTTCCAGAAAATTAAGAAATCGTCCACATATATAGCAATTATCAAAGTTACATCGTTATTAAAGTAGACACACGGGTCAACGCGAGATTTTTGTAATTTAAAAGATCTAAGAGTTTCGTTTAATTTTTTATTCCATTGGCGGCCACTTTGCTTCAGACCATATATAGACTTATTTAATTTGCAAACCCGACCCGTTTTATCATCGCATCCTTCAGGTTGCTCCATGTATATATCCTCTTCGAGGTCACCCTGCAAGAAAGCAGTAACTGCATCCATGTGGTCGATTTTCATACTAGTTTTAACGGAAAGGGCAACAAGAAATCGAATTGACGTGTAGCGTACGACGGGAGCAAATGTTTCCGTGTAGTCGATACCATAAGTTTGCGAGCATCCCTTAGCAACAATTCGAGTTTGTATCGAATCTTATCATCATCAAGATATTTCTGCTTGAATATCCACTTTGATTTGATGATCTTTTTGCCAGCTGGAAGATGAACCAAGTCCCAAGTCTTATTAGCACTAAGAGATTCAAGTTCGGATTTTACTGCCTCTTTCCATTTATCAGCATCATATCTGGACATCGCTTCGGCATACGTAACTGGTTCGGAGTTTTCAGAGTTAACGACCATCGAACATAATGGTGTGGACTGGTGCCGCGATCTCAGAACTCGATCATTTCCTTTCAATTCATCGAGTGGTATGTCTTCTTCTGGAACATACGTATTGTCTGCATCATCATCGCGCGAGATAGAAGTTTCGTTCAATCCTGACGCATCACAATATTCCTCATCACTGGAGTTAATTCCTTCTAATGTGGCCCCCACTGAATCTATTTCATCGATATGGACAGATTTGGTATGGCTTACCTGTTCCTTACTTTCCATAAAATGTACATCTCTGCTAAGCGTAAGCTTCTTTGTAACTGGATCAATACAGCGAACTCCCTTCGTTGTTTCCGAATATCCAGTGAAAATCATTTTCCTTGATTTAGGATCAAACTTCTTACGACGTTGCTTCGGAACATGTACCATGATTTCAGATCCGAAAATTCTCAGATCTCTCAAATTGCAAACATGTACACATGCACACATCCACAAATCCTCACATCCTTACATCCACACATCCACACATCGACACATCCACACATCGACACATGCACACATGCACATATGCAGACATGCACACATCCACACATGCGCACATGCACACATCCACTTATCGATACATACAAACATGCAAAAATCCACACATTAACACATCCACATGTGCACACATCGACATTTCCACACATCCAAACATTAACACATCCAAACATGCACACATGAGCACATCCACAAATCCACACATCCTAATATCCACACATCCACACATCCGCACATCGACACATCCTCACATCCTCACATCCTCACATCCACATATCCACACATCCAAACATGCACACATGCACACATCCACACATTGATACATCCACACATGCACACATGAACACATGCGTACATGCACACATGCACACATCGACACATCCACACATGCACACATCCACACATCCACACATCGACACATCCACACATCCATAAATCGACACATTCACACATCCACACATCCACACATGCACACATCCACACATCGACACATCGACATTTCCACACATCCAAGCATTAACACATCCACACATGCACACATGCACACATCGACACATCCACACATCGACACTGTTGAGATGGGATGGAATTCACTCCGATTAGGAAAACGCGTCAATCTCCATAGACAGGTTTTATTAGACTTAGAAACGTAATTGACATAGTCATGAATAGAGTTAAGTTGTTCATAATTGGAGCGTGCGTTCAATGATAATATATTTCCAAAACCCCCACTTATGAAAATATTGAAGTCGACACAAATCCACACATCCACACATCGAGATATCTGCACATCGACACAACCACACACGCGCACATACGCCCATGCACACATGCACACATGCTCACATCCACACATCCACACATCCAAACATCGACACATCCACACATGCACACATGCAGACATGCACATATCCACACATCCACACATGCACACATCCACAAATCCACACATCGACACATCCACACATCCATAAATCGACACATTCACACATCCACACATTCACACTTCCACACATGCACACATCCACACATCGACTCATCCACACATCGACATTTCCACACATCCAAACATTAACACATCCACACATGCGCACATCCACATATCCACACATCCTTATATCCACACATCCACACATCCGCACATCAAAACATCCACTTATCCACATATCCACACATCCAAACATGCACATATCCACACATTGATACATCCACACATGCACACATGAACACATGCGTACATGCACACATGCACACATCGACACATCCACACATCCACACATCGACACATCGACACATGCACACATGCAGACATGCACACATGCACACGTCCACACACCCACACAACCACACATCCATATATCCACACATCCACACATCGAGATATCCGCACATGGACACATCCACACACGCGCACATACGCCCATGCACACATGCACACATCCACACATTGATACATCCGCACATGCACACATGAACACTTGCGCACATGCACACATCGACACATCCACACATCGACACATCCACACATGCACAAATGCACACATGCACACATGCACACAAGCAGACATGCACATATGCACACATGCGCACACCCGCACTTCCACACATCTACACATCCACAAATCCACACATCCTTACATAATCAAATCCACACATCGACACATCCAAACATGCACACATCCACAAATCCACACATCCACACATGCACACATGCACACATCCACACATTGATTCATCCACACATGTACCCATGCACACATCCACAAATCCACACATCGTTACATCCACACATCCGCACATCGACACATCCACACATGCACACATCCACATATCCACACATCCACACATGCACATGTGCACACATCCACACATTGATACATCCACACATGCAGACATGCTCATATCCACACATGCACACATGCACACATCCACATATCGACACATCCAAACATGCACACATCCACACATTAACACATCCACATATGCACACATGCGCACATCCACACATCTACACATCCAAAAATCTACACATCCTTACATCCACACATCCACACATCGACACATCCACACATGCACACATCCATATATCCACACATCCACACATGCACACATGCACACATCCACACATTGATTCATCCACACATGTACACATGCACACATGCACACATCCACACATCCACAAATCCACAAATCCACGCATCCTTACATCCACACATCCACACATCGACACATCCACACATGCACACATCCACATATCCACACATCCACACATACACACATGCACACATCCACACATTGATTCATCCACACATTGATACATCCACACATGCACACATGAACACATGCGCACATGCACACATGCACACATCGACACTGTTGAGATGGGATGGAATTCACTCCGATTAGGAAAACGCGTCAATCTCCATAGACAGGTTTTATTAGACTTAGAAACGTAATTGACATAGTCATGAATAGAGTTAAGTTGTTCATAATTGGAGCGTGCGTTCAATGATAATATATTTCCAACACCCCCACTTATTAAAATATTAAAGTCAACAAATTCAAAATATACATAGTACGTAATACATTCAATTATTAATTCAAAATGATACAAAGTATCTACACTGCATGCAGATACATCGAAACATGGATATGTCTTATGCCTACCGAAAGCGTGGGATGTGTTTTGTCGAATGATTTCACCCAGTATAACTATACTGGGATCTTTAGAAAACTTACGTCGATATCTTCAACACAACAGGTTACATGCAGACGGTAGCCAAAGACATATCCATGTTTCGATGTATCTGCATGTAGTGTAGATACTTTGTATCATTTCCCACCAAAAGCCAATAACCTGTCTTCCAAGAACCGATTCCCGATAAAACCCCCCCCCCCCCCCCCCAAATCAAACTTAACACCCCCTTTAAGAGAGAGAGAGACATACCCCATTGATAACTAACGTCCCCATATGAACCGGATACACCCGTTCTAATGAGATTGAACACCCAACCACATGAGACAGATAGACACGCCCTATTGAAAGTCAACTTTTATGCTGCTAATACATCGTACCGTATGTGGAGCTTTTGTTCTATGTTTATAGCACGTAGTATAAATCCGCCATTTTGTTCTATATGTTTATTGCACGTGTGGTGGGGGCCCACATTGTGAACCAGTCAGACCTCAAATCGCCGCCATTGCAAATGCATAACCATAGTCGCTGGATCACCCGATTTGGCTCGAATTAACTTCATCCGCTCTCGCTCATCTTTGGGGGGCGGGAACTATGTACACTCTCTCAAATTGCGTCTGCGCATGTCCAAGTGTTAGTCGAACTGACTACTTGCTACTTTTTCTGGGATCCTAGTGATTCAGATAGTACAATGGGTGCTATTTTAAATCGGCCTCTACATTCATTCTTGCCGTCCACAACGTCAACCTCTATCGCTATCAAATCAACATCTCAACATGTACACACAAGATGCCCGCAAGCGCGCCGCCCGCGCGGATCCACAAGCAACAGCCATGCACAATGACCACTTCACTCAAACGACATGCACAACCAGAATAGAAAAATTTCCAATGGGCTTGTTTCCTCTTCTGACCCCCGAGTAGAAAAACAGACATTTCGTGTGACGGACAGATTTTTAGGATGACCCCCAGCTATAAGACATATCCATGTCAAAATGTATGTAAGCAAATGAAGTTACTTTAATTTTTAATACAATCCAATTTTTCTTGAGCAAAACAAATGTTTTTCAGTTGGAACAGCTTTTGTTAGATTGTCGGCTACATTGTTGGCTGTAGGGACGTGAATAACTTTAACCATACCATTCGCAATTCGATCACGGATATGATGATGTCTGACATCTATATGCTTTGATCTCGCTCGATAGTTGTTTGTACTCGCCAAATTCATCACGCTGAGATTGTCACAAAAGATGGTTATCGGTTGAGATTGCAACGCCTTGTCGAATTCTTGTCCAAATTGTTTAAGCCAAGCCGCCTCTTGTATAGCTGAAGAAAGCGCCATATATTCAGCCTCTGTGCTTGACAATGCAACGGTTGGCTGTCGTCTGCTTCCCCATGATATTGCGCCTCCGCTGAGGGTAAAAACATGTCCTGTACAAGACCGACGTTCATCAAAATCAGAAGCCCAATCTGCGTCTAAAAAACCATTGAGAGAATCATTGCAAATATAATGAAGTTTATAATGACTTGTTCCTTTCAAGTAACGAAAGATGCGTTTTACAGCACGCCAATGTGCTTCGCCGTAATTGCTGTTGTACCGACTTACTTCGTGGACCGAATAAGCTATATCTGGCCTCGTAGCTTGAGCTAGATATAATAACGATCCAACAGCTTCCTGATAGGGTATATTATTTGTACCAGGACTTATATCGCCACACAACTCCTTCGAAAGTTTTTGGTTATAATCTGAAGGTGTAGATACCGGCTTATAATCCTTCATACCGAATTTGGATAATATTTCTTCGATATACTTTGACTGATCCAAATAAACACCATTTAATTTCGAGTCATAAGTAATGTTTATACCGAGACAATTCTTTGCGGTACCCATGTCGTTCATTTTAAAGGATTTGCACAACTCGGATTTCAAATTGTCACGCACTTTAGAGTCTTTCCAGAAAATTAAGAAATCGTCCACATATATAGCAATTATCAAAGTTACATCGTTATTAAAGTAGACACACGGGTCAACGCGAGATTTTTGTAATTTAAAAGATCTAAGAGTTTCGTTTAATTTTTTATTCCATTGGCGGCCACTTTGCTTCAGACCATATATAGACTTATTTAATTTGCAAACCCGACCCGTTTTATCATCGCATCCTTCAGGTTGCTCCATGTATATATCCTCTTCGAGGTCACCCTGCAAGAAAGCAGTAACTGCATCCATGTGGTCGATTTTCATACTAGTTTTAACGGAAAGGGCAACAAGAAATCGAATTGACGTGTAGCGTACGACGGGAGCAAATGTTTCCGTGTAGTCGATACCATAAGTTTGCGAGCATCCCTTAGCAACAATTCGAGCTTTGTATCGAATCTTATCGTCATCAAGATATTTCTGCATGAATATTCACTTTGATTTGATGATCTTTTTGCCAGCTGGAAGATGAACCAAGTCCCAAGTCTTATTAGCACTAAGAGATTCAAGTTCGGATTTTACTGCCTCTTTCCATTTATCAGCATCATATCTGGACATAGCTTCGGCATACGTAACTGGTTCGGAGTTTTCTGAGTTAACGACCATCGAACATAATGGTGTGGACTGGTGCCGCGATCTCAGAACTCGATCATTTCCTTTCAATTCATCGAGTGGTATGTCTTCTTCTGGAACATACGTATTGTCTGCATCATCATCGCGCGAGATAGAAGTTTCATTCGATCCTGACGCATCACAATATTCCTTATCACCGGAGTTAATTTCTTCTGATGTGGCCCCCACTGAATCTATTTCATCGATATGGACAGATTTGGTTTGGCTTACCTGTTCCTTACTTTCCATAAAATGTACGTCTCTGCTAAGCGTAAGCTTCTTTGTAACTGGATCAATACAGCGAACTCCCTTCGTTGTTTCCGAATATCCAGTGAAAATCATTTTCCTTGATTTAGGATCAAACTTCTTACGACGTTGCTTCGGAACATGTACCATGATTTCAGATCCGAAAATTCTCAGATCTCTCAAATTGCATTTAGAGCCTGTCCAAACTTCTTGTGGTGTTTGACTTTTAAGCATAGTATTCACGGAACGATTGATTAAATACACGGCATCATGAACTACCTCAGCCCAATATGCATCGAGCGCGCTCCACGATTGTTCGGTTGTATCGTTCGGCGACACCATTTTGTTGTGGAGTGTAAACATTAGATGTTTGATGGACCATTCCACAACTTTTGCCAAAATTTTCGAACTCTCTGCCACAGAACTCTAACCCATTGTCCGTGCGTAGAACCTTTATCTTACGGCCCGTTTGAGTTGTGACCATTTTGTTAAATTCCTTAAAAATTCTCAAAACATCCGATTTCGCATTCAGGAAATATACGAACACTTTTCGCGAATGATCGTCGATAAAGGTTAAGAAGTAGCGAGCGCCTCCGATGGATTTATTCTCCATTGGCCCGCATAAGTCGGAATGGATTAGGTCTAACTTGTTTTCCGCACGACTCCCGCTAATTTTGAAGGGCGATCTTGTTTGCTTTCCCTTCAGGCAAACCTCACAATTTTTAATTAAACCAGCATCTCCGGTAAATTCTATTCCTTCGACTGCATGATTCTTCATTTTGCACATATCCACGTAGTTCATATGGCCTAACCGTCTGTGCCAAATCAATATATCTTCTGATACCGAATTTGCAGCCAAACAGGACAGTGTAGCGTTTTGGATTTTATGAACCCCATTTTCACTCTGCGCGGTTACTAATAAATCGCCTGCTTGATTATAAACAGCACAAGCTTTATTGCTAAACTTCACTGTGTTTCCCATGGACGTCATCTTCGCGACTGATAACAAGTTCATTTTCAGGCCCGGTACATAGAGAACGTCATTTACTTCAATTCCGGTTTTCTGCGACATCAATAAAAATTTACCTGAACCAACAACAGACAATTTCTCATTATTTGCAGTGACTATTTCCGTTATCGATGTACGTTGGAAATTAGACAAAATTAATTTGTTGGGACTCATATGGTGTGAGGCACCACTATCGATATACCACGAATTGAGGTTACTGTCGAAAGCCTGAGATGAATAAATCGCACTAAATGCATTTTTGACTGTCTTCTGGTTATTATTACGCGATGACGAACGATCACTATTTTTAGAGAAACAATTAGAAGATTTATGTCCTCTCTTACCACAATTGTAGCATTTCACTTCAGTTTTCTTCTTAGATTTTTGTTTTGTGAAGAAAGCACTTTCACCGCCTTTTTGATAGTCCATATCGAGTAACTTTGCCCGTATTGTCTCCCCTGTTATTTCTGTGCTGCTACTTTCTATCCCCATAATGAAGGGCTAGAAGGATTGCGCCTAGCCATTGGCTACTTATTGGAAACCCGATTCCTGTTAACTTGTTCGCAATTGACGTAATTTGATTTATGTACTCTGACATAGAATCACAATTTTCGAGACGAATAGTAATCAGCTTGCGTAGTAAACTGATTCGTCGTGGTAACCCGCGATCATCATATAACTCCTTCAGGGCAACCCATACTTCCGATGCAGATGATTTGTTTTCGATGTGGACATAAATCGATACCGAAACCGACAGGACTATTCGCGCCTTTGCTTTACGGAGTTTAAATTCATCTTTCTCTGTCACTGGATCCGTAATGCAGCCTTCGAGACCATTAATCGCCAGGAAAACGCGTCAATCTCCATAGACAAGATTTATTATACTTAGAAACGTAACCGACATAGTCATGAATAGAGTTAAGTTGTTCATAATTGGAGGGTGCGTTCAATGATAACATATTTCCAACAGACACATCCACACATGCACACATGCAGACAAGCACACATCCACACATGCACACATGCACACATCCACATATCGACACATCCAAACATGCACAAATCCACATATTAACACATCCACATATGCACACATGCGCACACCAGCAAATCCACACATGCACACATCCACAAATCCACACATCCTTACATCCACACATCCACACATCGACACATCCACACATGCACACATCCACACATCCACACATCCACACATCCACACATCGACACATTCACACATCCACACATCCACACATTCACACATCCACCAATCGACACATTCACACATACACACATGCACACATGCGCACTTTCACACATGCACACATCCACACATCCAAACATGAGCACATGCACACATACACACATGCACACATCCACACATCGACACATCAACACATCCACACATGCACACATCCATACATCCACACATGCACACATCCACACATGCACACATCTACACATCGACTCATCCACACATCCACACATAAACACATCCACACAACCACACATCCACACATCGACACATCCACACATCCACACATCCACACATTCACACATCCACCAATCGACACATTCACACATCCACACGTGCACACATGCGCACTTTCACACATGCACACATGCACACATCCACACATGAGCACATGCACACATCCACACATGCACACATCCACACATCGACACATCCGCACATCCACACATCTACTCATCGACACATCGACACATCGACACATCCACACATCGACACATCGACACATTCACACATCCACACATCCACACAAGCACACATGCACACATCCACACATGTAAACATCCACACATGCACACATCAACACATCGACATATCCACACATCAACACATGCACACATCCACACATCCAAACATGCACCCATCCACACATGCACAAATCTACACTTGCACACATCCACACATGCACACATCAACACATCGACACATCCAAACATTAATACATCGACACATTCACACATACACACATCCACACATACACACATCCACACATGCACACATCCACATATGCACACATCCACACTTCGACACATCCACACATCCACACATCCACACATCAACACATCAACACATCCACACATCCACACATCCACACATCCACACATGCACACATACACACATGCACACATGCACACATGCTTACATCCACACATCGACACATCCACGCATCCACACATCCACACATCCACACATCGACACATTCACACATCCACACATTCACACATCCACCAATCGACACATTCACACATCCACACGTGCACACATGCGCACTTTCACACATGCACACATGCACACATCCACACATCCACACATGAGCACATGCACACATCCACACATGCACACATCCACACATCGACACATCCACACATCGACACATCGACACATTCACACATCCATACATCCACACATGCACACATGCACACATCCACACATGCACACATCCACACATGCACACATCAACACATCGACATATCCACACATCCACACATGCACACATCCACACATCCAAACATGCACACATCCACACATGCACACATCTACACATGCACACATCCACACATGCACACATCAACACATCGACACATCCACACATCCACACATCGACACATTCACACATACACACATCCACACATCGACACATCCACACATGCACACATCAACACATCGACATATCCACACATCCACACATGCACACATCCACACATCCACTCATGCACACATTCACATATGCACACATCCACACATGCACACATCCACACATCGACACATCCACACATGCACACATCAACACATCGACATATCCACACATCCACACATCCACTCATGCACACATCCACATATGCACACATCCACACTTCGACACATCCACACATCCTTACATCCACACATCAACACATCCACACATGCACACATGCACACATCCACACATGCACACATCCACACATGCACACATCAACACATCGGCACATCCACACATCCACACATGCACACATCCATACATCCACACATGCACACATCCACACATGCACACATCTACACATCGACACATCCACACTTCCACACATCCACACATAAACACATCCACACAACCACACATCCACACATCGACACATCCACACATCCACACATCCACACATCCACAAATCGACACATTCACACATCCACTCATGCACACATGCACACATCCACACATGCACACATCAACACATCGACACATCCACACATCGACACATCCACACATCGACACATCCACGCATCCACACATCCACACATCGACACATCCGCACATGCACACATCCACACATGCACACATCCACTCATCCACACATCCGCACATCCACACTTCACAAACCCACACATTTACACATGCACACATCCACGCATGCGCACATGCGCACATCCACACATGCACACATCCACATATGCACACATCCACACTTCGACACATCCACACATCCACACATCCACACATCAACACATCCACACATACACACATCCCCACATGCACACATGCACACATGCACACATCCAAAAATGCTTACATCCACACATCGACACATCCACACATCGACACATTCACACATCCACACATTCACACATCGACACATCCACACATTCACACATCCACACATCCACACATGCACACATTCACACATGCACACATCCACATATCCACTCATCCACTCATCCACACATCCACACATCCACACATGCACACATCCACACATCGACACATCCACACATGCACACATCCACACATGCACACATCCAAATATCCACTCATCCACACATCGACACATCCACACATGCACAAATCCACACATGCACACATCCACACATCCACTCATCCACACATCACACACCCACACATTTACACATGCACACATCCACGCATGCACACATGCACACATGCTAACATCCACACATCCACACATCGACACATCCACACATGCACATATGCACACATGCAGACATGCACATATCCACACATGCACACATGCAGACATACACTTATCGACACATCCAAAAATGCACACATCCACACATTAACACATGCACACATCAAAAAATCCAAACATCCACACATCCACACATGCACATGCGCACATGCACACTTGCACACATGCAAACATCGACACACCCAAACATGCACACATCCACACGTCCACATATACACACATGCACACATCCACACATCAACAAATCCAAACATCCACACATCCACACATGCACACATGCACACATGCGCACATGCACACATGCGCACATGCACACTTGCACACATGCAAACATCGACACATCAAAACATGCACACATCCACACATCCACACATCGACACATCGACACATCCACTCATGCACATAAGCACACATACGCACATGCACACATGCACACATCGACACATCCACACATCGACACATCCACACATCCACACATGCACACATCCACACATGCACACATCCACACATCGACACATCCCCATATCCACACATCCACACATCAACACATCCACACATCCACACATCGACACATCCACACATCCACACATCCAAACATTAACACATCCACACATGCAGACATGCACACATGCACACATGCACACTTCCACACATCCACACATCCACACATCCATATATCCACACCTCCACACATCCACACATCGGGACATCCGCACATCGACAAATCCACTCACGCGCACATACGCCCATGCACACATCCACATATTGATACATCCACACATGCACACATGAACACATGCGCACTTGCACACATCGACACATCCACGCATCGACACATCCACACATGCACACATGCAGTCATGCACATATCCACACATCCACGCATACTTACATCCACACATCGACACATCCACACATCCACACATCGACACATTCACACATCCACACATTCACACATCCACCAATCGAGACATTCACACATCCACACATGCACACATGCACACATGCACACATGCGCACATGCGCATCCACACATGCACACATCCACACATGCACATATCCACACATGCACATATCCACACATCCACACATGCACACATCCACAAATCCACACATCGATACATCCACACATCCATAAATCGACACATTCACACATCCACACATTCACACTTCCACACATGCACACATCCACACATCGACACATCGACACATCCACACATCGACATTTCCACACATCCAAACATTAACACATCCACACATGCGCACATCCACATATCCACACATCCTTATATCCACACATCCACACATCCGCACATCAAAACATCCACTTATCCACATATCCACACATCCAAACATGCACATATCCACACATTGATACATCCACACATGCACACATGAACACATGCGTACATGCACACATGCACACATCGACACATCCACACATCCACACATCGACACATCGACACATGCACACATGCACACATGCACACGTCCACACACCCACACAACCACACATCCATATATCCACACATCCACACATCGAGATATCCGCACATGGACACATCCACACACGCGCACATACGCCCATGCACACATGCACACATCCACACATTGATACATCCGCACATGCACACATGAACACTTGCGCACATGCACACATCGACACATCCACACATCGACACATCCACACATGCACAAATGCACACATGCACACATGCACACAAGCAGACATGCACATATGCACACATGCGCACACCCGCACTTCCACACATCTACACATCCACAAATCCACACATCCTTACATAAACACATCCACACATCGACACATCCAAACATGCACACATCCACAAATCCACACATCCACACATGCTCACATGCACACATCCACACATTGATTCATCCACACATGTACCCATGCACACATCCACAAATCCACACATCGTTACATCCACACATCCGCACATCGACACATCCACACATGCACACATCCACATATCCACACATCCACACATGCACATATGCACACATCCACACATTGATACATTCACACATGCACACATGAACACATGCGCACATGCACACATGAACATATGCGCATATGCGCACATGCACACATCGTCACATCCATACATCGACACATCCACACATGCATACATGCTCATATCCACACATGCACACATGCACACATCCACATATCGACACATCCAAACATGCACACATCCACACATTAACACATCCACATATGCACACATGCGCACATCCACACATCTACACATCCAAAAATCTACACATCCTTACATCCACACATCCACACATCGACACATCCACACATGCACACATCCATATATCCACACATCCACACATGCACACATGCACACATCCACACATTGATTCATCCACACATGTACACATGCACACATGCACACATGCACACATCCACACATCCACAAATCCACAAATCCACACATCCTTACATCCACACATCCACACATCGACACATGCACACATCCACATATCCACACATCCACACATACACACATGCACACATCCACACATTGATACATCCACACATTGATACATCCACACATGCACACATGAACACATGCGCACATGCACACATGCACACATCGACACTGTTGAGATGGGATGGAATTCACTCCGATTAGGAAAACGCGTCAATCTCCATAGACAGGTTTTATTAGACTTAGAAACGTAATTGACATAGTCATGAATAGAGTTAAGTTGTTCATAATTGGAGCGTGCGTTCAATGATAATATATTTCCAACACCCCACTTATTAAAATATTAAAGTCAACAAATTCAAAATATACATAGTACGTAATACATTCAATTATTAATTCAAAAATGTATGTAAGCAAATGAAGTTACTTTAATTTTTAATACAATCCAATTTTTCTTGAGCAAAACAAATGTTTTTCAGTTGGAACAGCTTTTGTTAGATTGTCGGCTACATTGTTGCTTGTAGGGACGTGAATAACTTTAACCATACCATTCGCAATTCGATCACGGATATGATGATGTCTGACATCTATATGCTTTGATCTCGCTCGATAGTTGTTTGTACTCGCCAAATTCATCACGCTGAGATTGTCACAAAAGATGGTTATCGGTTGAGATTGCAACGCCTTGTCGAATTCTTGTCCAAATTGTTTAAGCCAAGCCGCATCTTGTATAGCTGAAGAAAGCGCCATATATTCAGCCTCTGTGCTTGACAATGCAACGGTTGGCTGTCGTCTGCTTCCCCATGATATTGCGCCTCCGCTGAGGGTAAAAACATGTCCTGTACAAGACCGACGTTCATCAAAATCAGAAGCCCAATCTGCGTCTAAA
Source organism: Chloromyia formosa (assembly GCA_964017055.1). NCBI lineage: Eukaryota > Metazoa > Arthropoda > Insecta > Diptera > Stratiomyidae > Chloromyia > Chloromyia formosa. Next base: position 70,750,390 of record OZ024814.1, read on the forward strand.
AAACCATTGAGAGAATCATTGCAAATATAATGAAGTTTATAATGACTTGTTCCTTTCAAGTAACGAAAGATGCGTTTTACAGCACGCCAATGTGCTTCGCCGTAATTGCTGTTGTACCGACTTACTTCGTGGACCGAATAAGCTATATCTGGCCTCGTAGCTTGAGCTAGATATAATAACGATCCAACAGCTTCCTGATAGGGTATATTATTTGTACCAGGACTTATATCGCCACACAACTCCTTCGAAAGTTTTTGGTTATAATCTGAAGGTGTAGATACCGGCTTATAATCCTTCATACCGAATTTGGATAATATTTCTTCGATATACTTTGACTGATCCAAATAAACACCATTTAATTTCGAGTCATAAGTAATGTTTATACCGAGACAATTCTTTGCGGTACCCATGTCGTTCATTTTAAAGGATTTGCACAACTCGGATTTCAAATTGTCACGCACTTTAGAGTCTTTCCAGAAAATTAAGAAATCGTCCACATATATAGCAATTATCAAAGTTACATCGTTATTAAAGTAGACACACGGGTCAACGCGAGATTTTTGTAATTTAAAAGATCTAAGAGTTTCGTTTAATTTTTTATTCCATTGGCGGCCACTTTGCTTCAGACCATATATAGACTTATTTAATTTGCAAACCCGACCCGTTTTATCATCGCATCCTTCAGGTTGCTCCATGTATATATCCTCTTCGAGGTCACCCTGCAAGAAAGCAGTAACTGCATCCATGTGGTCGATTTTCATACTAGTTTTAACGGAAAGGGCAACAAGAAATCGAATTGACGTGTAGCGTACGACGGGAGCAAATGTTTCCGTGTAGTCGATACCATAAGTTTGCGAGCATCCCTTAGCAACAATTCGAGCTTTGTATCGAATCTTATCATCATCAAGATATTTCTGCATGAATATTCACTTTGATTTGATGATCTTTTTGCCAGCTGGAAGATGAACCAAGTCCCAAGTCTTATTAGCACTAAGAGATTCAAGTTCGGATTTTACTGCCTCTTTCCATTTATCAGCATCATATCTGGACATAGCTTCGGCATACGTAACTGGTTCGGAGTTTTCTGAGTTAACGACCATCGAACATAATGGTGTGGACTGGTGCCGCGATCTCAGAACTCGATCATTTCCTTTCAATTCATCGAGTGGTATGTCTTCTTCTGGAACATACGTATTGTCTGCATCATCATCGCGCGAGATAGAAGTTTCATTCGATCCTGACGCATCACAATATTCCTTATCACCGGAGTTAATTTCTTCTGATGTGGCCCCCACTGAATCTATTTCATCGATATGGACAGATTTGGTATGGCTTACCTGTTCCTTACTTTCCATAAAATGTACGTCTCTGCTAAGCGTAAGCTTCTTTGTAACTGGATCAATACAGCGAACTCCCTTCGTTGTTTCCGAATATCCAGTGAAAATCATTTTCCTTGATTTAGGATCAAACTTCTTACGACGTTGCTTCGGAACATGTACCATGATTTCAGATCCGAAAATTCTCAGATCTCTCAAATTGCAAACATGTACACATGCACACATGCACACATCCACAAATCCTCACATCCTTACATCCACACATCCACACATCGACACATGCACACATGCACATATGCAGACATGCACACATCCACACATGCGCACATGCACACATGCACACATCCACTTATCGATACATACAAACATGCAAAAATCCACACATTAACACATCCACATATGCACACATCGACATTTCCACACATCCAAACATTAACACATCCACACATGCACACATGCGCACATCCACAAATCCACACATCCTAATATCCACACATCCACACATCCGCACATCGACACATCCTCACATCCTCACATCCACATATCCACACATCCAAACATGCACACATGCACACATCCACACATTGATACATCCACACATGCACACATGAACACATGCGTACATGCACACATGCACACATCGACACATCCACACATGCACACATCCACACATCCACACATCGACACATCCACACATCCATAAATCGACACATTCACACATCCACACATTCACACATCCACACATGCACACATCCACACATCGACACATCGACATTTCCACACATCCAAGCATTAACACATCCACACATGCACACATGCACACATCGACACATCCACACATCGACACTGTTGAGATGGGATGGAATTCACTCCGATTAGGAAAACGCGTCAATCTCCATAGACAGGTTTTATTAGACTTAGAAACGTAATTGACATAGTCATGAATAGAGTTAAGTTGTTCATAATTGGAGCGTGCGTTCAATGATAATATATTTCCAAAACCCCCACTTATGAAAATATTGAAGTCGACACAAATCCACACATCCACACATCGAGATATCTGCACATCGACACAACCACACACGCGCACATACGCCCATGCACACATGCACACATGCTCACATCCACACATCCAAACATCGACACATCCACACATGCACACATGCAGACATGCACATATCCACACATCCACACATGCACACATCCACAAATCCACACATCGACACATCCACACATCCATAAATCGACACATTCACACATCCACACATTCACACTTCCACACATGCACACATCCACACATCGACACATCCACACATCGACATTTCCACACATCCAAACATTAACACATCCACACATGCGCACATCCACATATCCACACATCCTTATATCCACACATCCACACATCCGCACATCAAAACATCCACTTATCCACATATCCACACATCCAAACATGCACATATCCACACATTGATACATCCACACATGCACACATGAACACATGCGTACATGCACACATGCACACATCGACACATCCACACATCCACACATCGACACATCGACACATGCACACATGCACACATGCAGACATGCACACATGCACACGTCCACACACCCACACAACCACACATCCATATATCCACACATCCACACATCGAGATATCCGCACATGGACACATCCACACACGCGCACATACGCCCATGCACACATGCACACATCCACACATTGATACATCCGCACATGCACACATGAACACTTGCGCACATGCACACATCGACACATCCACACATGCACAAATGCACACATGCACACATGCACACAAGCAGACATGCACATATGCACACATGCGCACACCCACACTTCCACACATCTACACATCCACAAATCCACACATCCTTACATAATCACATCCACACATCGACACATCCAAACATGCACACATCCACAAATCCACACATCCACACATCCACACATGCACACATGCACACATCCACACATTGATTCATCCACACATGTACCCATGCACACATCCACAAATCCACACATCGTTACATCCACACATCCGCACATCGACACATCCACACATGCACACATCCACATATCCACACATCCACACATGCACATATGCACACATCCACACATTGATACATTCACACATGCACACATGAACACATGCGCACATGCACACATGAACATATGCGCATATGCGCACATGCACACATCGTCACATCCATACATCGACACATCCACACATGCAGACATGCTCATATCCACACATGCACACATGCACACATTCACATATCGACACATCCAAACATGCACACATCCACACATTAACACATCCACATATGCACACATGCGCACATCCACACATCTACACATCCAAAAATCTACACATCCTTACATCCACACATCCACACATCGACACATCCACACATGCACACATCCATATATCCACACATCCACACATGCACACATGCACACATCCACACATTGATTCATCCACACATGTACACATGCACACATGCACACATGCACACATCCACACATCCACATATCCACACATCCACACATACACACATGCACACATCCACACATTGATTCATCCACACATTGATACATCCACACATGCACACATGAACACATGCACACATGCACACATCGACACTGTTGAGATGGGATGGAATTCACTCCGATTAGGAAAACGCGTCAATCTCCATAGACAGGTTTTATTAGACTTAGAAACGTAATTGACATAGTCATGAATAGAGTTAAGTTGTTCATAATTGGAGCGTGCGTTCAATGATAATATATTTCCAACACCCCCACTTATTAAAATATTAAAGTCAACAAATTCAAAATATACATAGTACGTAATACATTCAATTATTAATTCAAAAATGTATGTAAGCAAATGAAGTTACTTTAATTTTTAATACAATCCAATTTTTCTTGAGCAAAACAAATGTTTTTCAGTTGGAACAGCTTTTGTTAGATTGTCGGCTACATTGTTGGCTGTAGGGACGTGAATAACTTTAACCATACCATTCGCAATTCGATCACGGATATGATGATGTCTGACATCTATATGCTTTGATCTCGCTCGATAGTTGTTTGTACTCGCCAAATTCATCACGCTGAGATTGTCACAAAAGATGGTTATCGGTTGAGATTGCAACGCCTTGTCGAATTCTTGTCCAAATTGTTTAAGCCAAGCCGCCTCTTGTATAGCTGAAGAAAGCGCCATATATTCAGCCTCTGTGCTTGACAATGCAACGGTTGGCTGTCGTCTGCTTCCCCATGATATTGCGCCTCCGCTGAGGGTAAAAACATGTCCTGTACAAGACCGACGTTCATCAAAATCAGAAGCCCAATCTGCGTCTAAAAAACCATTGAGAGAATCATTGCAAATATAATGAAGTTTATAATGACTTGTTCCTTTCAAGTAACGAAAGATGCGTTTTACAGCACGCCAATGTGCTTCGCCGTAATTGCTGTTGTACCGACTTACTTCGTGGACCGAATAAGCTATATCTGGCCTCGTAGCTTGAGCTAGATATAATAACGATCCAACAGCTTCCTGATAGGGTATATTATTTGTACCAGGACTTATATCGCCACACAACTCCTTCGAAAGTTTTTGGTTATAATCTGAAGGTGTAGATACCGGCTTATAATCCTTCATACCGAATTTGGATAATATTTCTTCGATATACTTTGACTGATCCAAATAAACACCATTTAATTTCGAGTCATAAGTAATGTTTATACCGAGACAATTCTTTGCGGTACCCATGTCGTTCATTTTAAAGGATTTGCACAACTCGGATTTCAAATTGTCACGCACTTTAGAGTCTTTCCAGAAAATTAAGAAATCGTCCACATATATAGCAATTATCAAAGTTACATCGTTATTAAAGTAGACACACGGGTCAACGCGAGATTTTTGTAATTTAAAAGATCTAAGAGTTTCGTTTAATTTTTTATTCCATTGGCGGCCACTTTGCTTCAGACCATATATAGACTTATTTAATTTGCAAACCCGACCCGTTTTATCATCGCATCCTTCAGGTTGCTCCATGTATATATCCTCTTCGAGGTCACCCTGCAAGAAAGCAGTAACTGCATCCATGTGGTCGATTTTCATACTAGTTTTAACGGAAAGGGCAACAAGAAATCGAATTGACGTGTAGCGTACGACGGGAGCAAATGTTTCCGTGTAGTCGATACCATAAGTTTGCGAGCATCCCTTAGCAACAATTCGAGCTTTGTATCGAATCTTATCATCATCAAGATATTTCTGCATGAATATTCACTTTGATTTGATGATCTTTTTGCCAGCTGGAAGATGAACCAAGTCCCAAGTCTTATTAGCACTAAGAGATTCAAGTTCGGATTTTACTGCCTCTTTCCATTTATCAGCATCATATCTGGACATAGCTTCGGCATACGTAACTGGTTCGGAGTTTTCTGAGTTAACGACCATCGAACATAATGGTGTGGACTGGTGCCGCGATCTCAGAACTCGATCATTTCCTTTCAATTCATCGAGTGGTATGTCTTCTTCTGGAACATACGTATTGTCTGCATCATCATCGCGCGAGATAGAAGTTTCATTCGATCCTGACGCATCACAATATTCCTTATCACCGGAGTTAATTTCTTCTGATGTGGCCCCCACTGAATCTATTTCATCGATATGGACAGATTTGGTATGGCTTACCTGTTCCTTACTTTCCATAAAATGTACGTCTCTGCTAAGCGTAAGCTTCTTTGTAACTGGATCAATACAGCGAACTCCCTTCGTTGTTTCCGAATATCCAGTGAAAATCATTTTCCTTGATTTAGGATCAAACTTCTTACGACGTTGCTTCGGAACATGTACCATGATTTCAGATCCGAAAATTCTCAGATCTCTCAAATTGCATTTAGAGCCTGTCCAAACTTCTTGTGGTGTTTGACTTTTAAGCATAGTATTCACGGAACGATTGATTAAATACACGGCATCATGAACTACCTCAGCCCAATATGCATCGAGCGCGCTCCACGATTGTTCGGTTGTATCGTTCGGCGACACCATTTTGTTGTGGAGTGTAAACATTAGATGTTTGATGGACCATTCCACAACTTTTGCCAAAATTTTCGAACTCTCTGCCACAGAACTCTAACCCATTGTCCGTGCGTAGAACCTTTATCTTACGGCCCGTTTGAGTTGTGACCATTTTGTTAAATTCCTTAAAAATTCTCAAAACATCCGATTTCGCATTCAGGAAATATACGAACACTTTTCGCGAATGATCGTCGATAAAGGTTAAGAAGTAGCGAGCGCCTCCGATGGATTTATTCTCCATTGGCCCGCATAAGTCGGAATGGATTAGGTCTAACTTGTTTTCCGCACGACTCCCGCTAATTTTGAAGGGCGATCTTGTTTGCTTTCCCTTCAGGCAAACCTCACAATTTTTAAGTAAACCAGCATCTCCGGTAAATTCTATTCCTTCGACTGCATGATTCTTCATTTTGCACATATCCACGTAGTTCATATGGCCTAACCGTCTGTGCCAAATCAATATATCTTCTGATACCGAATTTGCAGCCAAACAGGACAGTGTAGCGTTTTGGATTTTATGAACCCCATTTTCACTCTGCGCGGTTACTAATAAATCGCCTGCTTGATTATAAACAGCACAAGCTTTATTGCTAAACTTCACTGTGTTTCCCATGGACGTCATCTTCGCGACTGATAACAAGTTCATTTTCAGGCCCGGTACATAGAGAACGTCATTTACTTCAATTCCGGTTTTCTGCGACATCAATAAAAATTTACCTGAACCAACAACAGACAATTTCTCATTATTTGCAGTGACTATTTCCGTTATCGATGTACGTTGGAAATTAGACAAAATTAATTTGTTGGGACTCATATGGTGTGAGGCACCACTATCGATATACCACGAATTGAGGTTACTGTCGAAAGCCTGAGATGAATAAATCGCACTAAATGCATTTTTGACTGTCTTCTGGTTATTATTACGCGATGACGAACGATCACTATTTTTAGAGAAACAATTAGAAGATTTATGTCCTCTCTTACCACAATTGTAGCATTTCACTTCAGTTTTCTTCTTAGATTTTTGTTTTGTGAAGAAAGCACTTTCACCGCCTTTTTGATAGTCCATATCGAGTAACTTTGCCCGTATTGTCTCCCCTGTTATTTCTGTGCTGCTACTTTCTATCCCCATAATGAAGGGCTAGAAGGATTGCGCCTAGCCATTGGCTACTTATTGGAAACCCGATTCCTGTTAACTTGTTCGCAATTGACGTAATTTGATTTATGTACTCTGACATAGAATCACAATTTTCGAGACGAATAGTAATCAGCTTGCGTAGTAAACTGATTCGTCGTGGTAACCCGCGATCATCATATAACTCCTTCAGGGCAACCCATACTTCCGATGCAGATGATTTGTTTTCGATGTGGACATAAATCGATACCGAAACCGACAGGACTATTCGCGCCTTTGCTTTACGGAGTTTAAATTCATCTTTCTCTGTCACTGGATCCGTAATGCAGCCTTCGAGACCATTAATCGCCAGGAAAACGCGTCAATCTCCATAGACAAGATTTATTATACTTAGAAACGTAACCGACATAGTCATGAATAGAGTTAAGTTGTTCATAATTGGAGGGTGCGTTCAATGATAACATATTTCCAACAGACACATCCACACATGCACACATGCAGACAAGCACACATCCACACATGCACACATGCACACATCCACATATCGACACATCCAAACATGCACAAATCCACATATTAACACATCCACATATGCACACATGCGCACACCAGCAAATCCACACATGCACACATCCACAAATCCACACATCCTTACATCCACACATCCACACATCGACACATCCACACATGCACACATCCACACATCCACACATCCACACATCCACACATCCACACATCGACACATTCACACATCCACACATCCACACATTCACACATCCACAAATCCACACATCGACACATCCACACATCCATAAATCGACACATTCACACATCCACACATTCACACTTCCACACATGCACACATCCACACATCGACACATCCACACATCGACATTTCCACACATCCAAACATTAACACATCCACACATGCGCACATCCACATATCCACACATCCTTATATCCACACATCCACACATCCGCACATCAAAACATCCACTTATCCACATATCCACACATCCAAACATGCACATATCCACACATTGATACATCCACACATGCACACATGAACACATGCGTACATGCACACATGCACACATCGACACATCCACACATCCACACATCGACACATCGACACATGCACACATGCACACATGCAGACATGCACACATGCACACGTCCACACACCCACACAACCACACATCCATATATCCACACATCCACACATCGAGATATCCGCACATGGACACATCCACACACGCGCACATACGCCCATGCACACATGCACACATCCACACATTGATACATCCGCACATGCACACATGAACACTTGCGCACATGCACACATCGACACATCCACACATCGACACATCCACACATGCACAAATGCACACATGCACACATGCACACAAGCAGACATGCACATATGCACACATGCGCACACCCACACTTCCACACATCTACACATCCACAAATCCACACATCCTTACATAATCACATCCACACATCGACACATCCAAACATGCACACATCCACAAATCCACACATCCACACATCCACACATGCACACATGCACACATCCACACATTGATTCATCCACACATGTACCCATGCACACATCCACAAATCCACACATCGTTACATCCACACATCCGCACATCGACACATCCACACATGCACACATCCACATATCCACACATCCACACATGCACATATGCACACATCCACACATTGATACATTCACACATGCACACATGAACACATGCGCACATGCACACATGAACATATGCGCATATGCGCACATGCACACATCGTCACATCCATACATCGACACATCCACACATGCAGACATGCTCATATCCACACATGCACACATGCACACATTCACATATCGACACATCCAAACATGCACACATCCACACATTAACACATCCACATATGCACACATGCGCACATCCACACATCTACACATCCAATAATCTACACATCCTTACATCCACACATCCACACATCGACACATCCACACATGCACACATCCATATATCCACACATCCACACATGCACACATGCACACATCCACACATTGATTCATCCACACATGTACACATGCACACATGCACACATGCACACATCCACACATCCACATATCCACACATCCACACATACACACATGCACACATCCACACATTGATTCATCCACACATTGATACATCCACACATGCACACATGAACACATGCACACATGCACACATGCACACATCGACACTGTTGAGATGGGATGGAATTCACTCCGATTAGGAAAACGCGTCAATCTCCATAGACAGGTTTTATTAGACTTAGAAACGTAATTGACATAGTCATGAATAGAGTTAAGTTGTTCATAATTGGAGCGTGCGTTCAATGATAATATATTTCCAACACCCCCACTTATTAAAATATTAAAGTCAACAAATTCAAAATATACATAGTACGTAATACATTCAATTATTAATTCAAAAATGTATGTAAGCAAATGAAGTTACTTTAATTTTTAATACAATCCAATTTTTCTTGAGCAAAACAAATGTTTTTCAGTTGGAACAGCTTTTGTTAGATTGTCGGCTACATTGTTGGCTGTAGGGACGTGAATAACTTTAACCATACCATTCGCAATTCGATCACGGATATGATGATGTCTGACATCTATATGCTTTGATCTCGCTCGATAGTTGTTTGTACTCGCCAAATTCATCACGCTGAGATTGTCACAAAAGATGGTTATCGGTTGAGATTGCAACGCCTTGTCGAATTCTTGTCCAAATTGTTTAAGCCAAGCCGCCTCTTGTATAGCTGAAGAAAGCGCCATATATTCAGCCTCTGTGCTTGACAATGCAACGGTTGGCTGTCGTCTGCTTCCCCATGATATTGCGCCTCCGCTGAGGGTAAAAACATGTCCTGTACAAGACCGACGTTCATCAAAATCAGAAGCCCAATCTGCGTCTAAAAAACCATTGAGAGAATCATTGCAAATATAATGAAGTTTATAATGACTTGTTCCTTTCAAGTAACGAAAGATGCGTTTTACAGCACGCCAATGTGCTTCGCCGTAATTGCTGTTGTACCGACTTACTTCGTGGACCGAATAAGCTATATCTGGCCTCGTAGCTTGAGCTAGATATAATAACGATCCAACAGCTTCCTGATAGGGTATATTATTTGTACCAGGACTTATATCGCCACACAACTCCTTCGAAAGTTTTTGGTTATAATCTGAAGGTGTAGATACCGGCTTATAATCCTTCATACCGAATTTGGATAATATTTCTTCGATATACTTTGACTGATCCAAATAAACACCATTTAATTTCGAGTCATAAGTAATGTTTATACCGAGACAATTCTTTGCGGTACCCATGTCGTTCATTTTAAAGGATTTGCACAACTCGGATTTCAAATTGTCACGCACTTTAGAGTCTTTCCAGAAAATTAAGAAATCGTCCAATTAAGAAATCGTCCACATATATAGCAATTATCAAAGTTACATCGTTATTAAAGTAGACACACGGGTCAACGCGAGATTTTTGTAATTTAAAAGATCTAAGAGTTTCGTTTAATTTTTTATTCCATTGGCGGCCACTTTGCTTCAGACCATATATAGACTTATTTAATTTGCAAACCCGACCCGTTTTATCATCGCATCCTTCAGGTTGCTCCATGTATATATCCTCTTCGAGGTCACCCTGCAAGAAAGCAGTAACTGCATCCATGTGGTCGATTTTCATACTAGTTTTAACGGAAAGGGCAACAAGAAATCGAATTGACGTGTAGCGTACGACGGGAGCAAATGTTTCCGTGTAGTCGATACCATAAGTTTGCGAGCATCCCTTAGCAACAATTCGAGCTTTGTATCGAATCTTATCATCATCAAGATATTTCTGCATGAATATTCACTTTGATTTGATGATCTTTTTGCCAGCTGGAAGATGAACCAAGTCCCAAGTCTTATTAGCACTAAGAGATTCAAGTTCGGATTTTACTGCCTCTTTCCATTTATCAGCATCATATCTGGACATAGCTTCGGCATACGTAACTGGTTCGGAGTTTTCTGAGTTAACGACCATCGAACATAATGGTGTGGACTGGTGCCGCGATCTCAGAACTCGATCATTTCCTTTCAATTCATCGAGTGGTATGTCTTCTTCTGGAACATACGTATTGTCTGCATCATCATCGCGCGAGATAGAAGTTTCATTCGATCCTGACGCATCACAATATTCCTTATCACCGGAGTTAATTTCTTCTGATGTGGCCCCCACTGAATCTATTTCATCGATATGGACAGATTTGGTATGGCTTACCTGTTCCTTACTTTCCATAAAATGTACGTCTCTGCTAAGCGTAAGCTTCTTTGTAACTGGATCAATACAGCGAACTCCCTTCGTTGTTTCCGAATATCCAGTGAAAATCATTTTCCTTGATTTAGGATCAAACTTCTTACGACGTTGCTTCGGAACATGTACCATGATTTCAGATCCGAAAATTCTCAGATCTCTCAAATTGCATTTAGAGCCTGTCCAAACTTCTTGTGGTGTTTGACTTTTAAGCATAGTATTCACGGAACGATTGATTAAATACACGGCATCATGAACTACCTCAGCCCAATATGCATCGAGCGCGCTCCACGATTGTTCGGTTGTATCGTTCGGCGACACCATTTTGTTGTGGAGTGTAAACATTAGATGTTTGATGGACCATTCCACAACTTTTGCCAAAATTTTCGAACTCTCTGCCACAGAACTCTAACCCATTGTCCGTGCGTAGAACCTTTATCTTACGGCCCGTTTGAGTTGTGACCATTTTGTTAAATTCCTTAAAAATTCTCAAAACATCCGATTTCGCATTCAGGAAATATACGAACACTTTTCGCGAATGATCGTCGATAAAGGTTAAGAAGTAGCGAGCGCCTCCGATGGATTTATTCTCCATTGGCCCGCATAAGTCGGAATGGATTAGGTCTAACTTGTTTTCCGCACGACTCCCGCTAATTTTGAAGGGCGATCTTGTTTGCTTTCCCTTCAGGCAAACCTCACAATTTTTAAGTAAACCAGCATCTCCGGTAAATTCTATTCCTTCGACTGCATGATTCTTCATTTTGCACATATCCACGTAGTTCATATGGCCTAACCGTCTGTGCCAAATCAATATATCTTCTGATACCGAATTTGCAGCCAAACAGGACAGTGTAGCGTTTTGGATTTTATGAACCCCATTTTCACTCTGCGCGGTTACTAATAAATCGCCTGCTTGATTATAAACAGCACAAGCTTTATTGCTAAACTTCACTGTGTTTCCCATGGACGTCATCTTCGCGACTGATAACAAGTTCATTTTCAGGCCCGGTACATAGAGAACGTCATTTACTTCAATTCCGGTTTTCTGCGACATCAATAAAAATTTACCTGAACCAACAACAGACAATTTCTCATTATTTGCAGTGACTATTTCCGTTATCGATGTACGTTGGAAATTAGACAAAATTAATTTGTTGGGACTCATATGGTGTGAGGCACCACTATCGATATACCACGAATTGAGGTTACTGTCGAAAGCCTGAGATGAATAAATCGCACTAAATGCATTTTTGACTGTCTTCTGGTTATTATTACGCGATGACGAACGATCACTATTTTTAGAGAAACAATTAGAAGATTTATGTCCTCTCTTACCACAATTGTAGCATTTCACTTCAGTTTTCTTCTTAGATTTTTGTTTTGTGAAGAAAGCACTTTCACCGCCTTTTTGATAGTCCATATCGAGTAACTTTGCCCGTATTGTCTCCCCTGTTATTTCTGTGCTGCTACTTTCTATCCCCATAATGAAGGGCTAGAAGGATTGCGCCTAGCCATTGGCTACTTATTGGAAACCCGATTCCTGTTAACTTGTTCGCAATTGACGTAATTTGATTTATGTACTCTGACATAGAATCACAATTTTCGAGACGAATAGTAATCAGCTTGCGTAGTAAACTGATTCGTCGTGATAACCCGCGATCATCATATAACTCCTTCAGGGCAACCCATACTTCCGATGCAGATGATTTGTTTTCGATGTGGACATAAATCGATACCGAAACCGACAGGACTATTCGCGCCTTTGCTTTACGGAGTTTAAATTCATCTTTCTCTGTCACTGGATCCGTAATGCAGCCTTCGAGACCATTAAGCGCCAGGAAAACGCGTCAATCTCCATAGACAGGATTTATTATACTTAGAAACGTAACCGACATAGTCATGAATAGAGTTAAGTTGTTCATAATTGGAGGGTGCGTTCAATGATAACATATTTCCAACAGACACATCCACACATGCACACATGCAGACATGCACACATCCACACATGCACACATGCACACATCCACATATCGACACGTCCAAACATGCACAAATCCACATATTAACACATCCACATATGCACACATGCGCACACCCGCAAATCCACACATGCACACATCCACAAATCCACACATCCTTACATTCACACATCCACACATCGACACATCCACACATGCACACATCCACACATCCACACATCCACACATCGACACATCCACACATCCATAAATCGACACATTCACACATCCACATATCCACACATCCACACATGCATACATCCACACATGAACACATGCGCACATCCGGACATGAACACATCCACACATACACACATCCACACATCAACACATCCACACCTCAACACATGCACACATGCACACATCCACACATCCACACTTCGATATATTCACACATCGACACATTCAAACATCCACACATCCACAAATCCACACATCCACACATGCACACATCCACTCATGCACACATCCACACATCGACACATCCACACATCCACACATGCACACATGCGCACATCCACACATCCAAACATGCACTCATCGACACATCCAAACATCGACACATTCAAACATCCACACATCCACAAATCCACACATCCACACATCCACACATGCACACATCCACTCATGCACACATCCACACATCGACACATCCACACATCCACACATCCACACATGCACACATCCACATATCGACACATCCACACATCCACACATCGACACATTCACACATCCACACATCCACACATGCACACCTGCGCACATCCACACATGCACACATCCACACATGCACACATCCACACATCGACACAGCCACACATCCACACATTGAGAGATCCACACATCCACACTTCGACACATCCACACATCCACAAATCGACACATTCACACTTCCACACATACACACATCCACAAATCGACACATCCACACATCCACATATCCACAACATCCACACATCCACAAATCCACACATTCACACATCCACACATGCAAACATGCACACATCCACACATGCATACATGCGCACATCCACACATGCACACATCCACACATTAACACATCGACACATCGACACATCCAAACATCCACACATCCACACATCGACACATCCACACATCCACACCTCGACTTATCCGCACATCCACAAATCGACACACTCACACATCCACACATCCACACATGCACATATACACACATGCGCATATCCACACATGCACTTATCCACACATGCACACATCCACATATCGACACACTCACACATCCACACATCCACACATGCACACCTGCGCACATCCACACATGCACACATCCACACATGCACACATCCACACATCGACACAGCCACACATCCACACATTGAGAGATCCACACATCCACACTTCGACACATCCACACATCCACAAATCGACACATTCACACTTCCACACATACACACATCTACAAATCGACACACCCACACATCCACTCATCCACACATCGACACTTCCACGCATCCACACATCCACACATGCACACAAGCAAACATCGACACATCCAAACATGCACACATCCACACGTCCACACATCCACACATCCACACATCCACTCATCCACACATCGACACATCCACACATCGACTCATCGACACATCGACACATCCAATCATGCACATATGCACACATGCGCACATGCACACATGCACACATGCACACATCGACACATCCACACATCGAAACATCCACACATGCACACATCCACACATCGACACATCCCAACATCCACACATCCACACATCGACACATCCACACATCCACTCCACACATCCATTCATCAACACATCCACAAATGCACACATGCGCACATGCAAACATTAACACATCCACACATGCACACATGCGCACATCCACACATACACAAATCCACACATTCTTACATCCACACATCTACACATCCACACATCGACACATAAACACATCCACATATCCACACATCCAAACATGCACACATGCACACATCCAAACATTGATACATCCACACATGCACACATGAACACATGCGCACATGCACACATGCACACATCGACACATCGACAAATCCACACTTCGACACATCGACACATGCACACATGCACACATGCAGACATGCACACATGCACACATGCACACTTCCACACATCCACACATCCACACATCCATATATCCACACATCCACACCTCCACACATCCACACATCGGGACATCCGCACATCGACACATCCTCACACGCGCACATACGCCCATGCACACATCCACATATTGATACATCCACACATGCACACATGAACACATGCGCACTTGCACACATCGACACATCCACGCATCGACACATCCACACATGTACACATGCAGACATGCACATATCCACACATCCACGCATGCTTACATCCACACATCCACACATCCACACATCGACACATGCACACATTCACACATGCACACATCAACACATCGACACATCCAAATATCAACACATACACACATCCACACAACCACACATAAACACATCGGCACATCCACACATCACACACCCACACATCCACACATGCCCACATTTACACATGCGCACATTTACACATGCACACATGCACAAATCCACACATGCACACATCCACATATGCACACATCCACTTTTCGACACATCCACACATCCTCAAATCAAAACATCAACACATCCACACATCCACACATGCACACATGCACAAATGCACACATCCACACATGCACACATCCACACATGCACACTTCAACATATCGACAAATCCACACATCCACACATGCACACATCCATACATCCACACATGCACACATGCACACATCTACACATCGACACATTCACACATGCTCACATTTACACATAAACACATCGACACATCCACACATCCACACATCACACACCCACACATCCACGCATGCTCACATTTACACATGCACACATGCACAAATCCACACATGCACACATCCACATATGCACACATCCACAATTCGACACATCCACACATCCTCAAATCAAAACATCAACACATCCACACATACACACATCCACACATGCACACATGCACACATGCACACATTCACTCATGCACACATCCACACATGCACACATCAACATATCGACAAATCCACACATCCACACATGCACACATCCATACATCCACACATGCACACATCCACACATGCACACATCTACACATCGACACATCCACACATCCACACATACACACATCCACACAACCACACATAAACACATCAACACATCCACATATCCACACATCCACAAATCGACACATTCTCACATCCAAACATGCACACATGCACACATCCACACATGCACACATCAACACATCGACACATCCACACATCGACACATCCACACATCCACGCATCCACACGTCCACACATCGACACATCCACACATCCACACATCCACTCATCCACACATCCACACATCACACACCCACACATTTACACATGCACACATTCACGCATGCACACATGCGCACATCCACACATGCACACATCCACACATGCACACATGCACACATGCTTACATCCACACATCGACACATGCACACATCCACACATCCACACATCGACACATTCACACATCCACACATCCACACATTCACACATCCACCAATCGACACATTCACACATACACACACGCACACATGCGCACTTTCACACATGCACACATCCACACATCCAAACATGAGCACATGCACACATACACACATGCACACATCCACACATCGACACATCCAGACATCCACACATGCACACATGCACACATCCACATATGCACACATGCACACATGCACACATCCACATATGCACACATCCACACTTCGACACATCCACACATCCACACATCAACACATCCACACATAAACACATCCACACAACCACACATCCACACATCGACACATCCACACATCCACACATCCACACATTCACACATCCACACATCCACACATCCACTCATCCACACATCCACACATCCACTCATCCACACATCCACACATCACACACCCACACATTTACACATGCACACATTCACGCATGCACACATGCGCACATCCACACATGCACACATCCACACATAAACACATCCACACAACCACACATCCACACATCGACACATCCCCACATCCACACATCCACACATTCACACATCCACCAATCGACACATTCACACATCCACACGTGCACACATGCGCACTTTCACACATGCACACATGCACACATGCACACATCCACACATGAGCACATGCACACATCCACACATGCACACATCCACACATCGACACATCCGCACATCCACACATCTACACATCGACACATCGACACATCGACACATCCACACATCGACACATTCACACATCCACACATGCACACATGCACACATCCACACATGTACACATCCACACATGCACACATCAACACATCGACATATCCACACATCAACACATGCACACATCCACACATCCAAAAAAGCACCCATCCACACATGCACACATCTACACATGCACACATCCACACATGCACACATCAACACATCGACACATCCACACATCCACACATCGACACATTCACACATACACACATCCACACATCGACACATCCACACATGCACACATCAACACATCGACATATCCACACATCCACACATGCACACATCCACACATCCACTCATGCACACATCCACATATGCACACATCCACACATGCACACATCCACACATCGACACATCCACACATGCACACATCAACACATCGACATATCCACACATCCACACATCCACTCATGCACACATCCACATATGCACACATCCACACTTCGACACATCCACACATCCTCACATCCACACATCAACACATCCACACATGCACACATGCACACATGCACACATGCACACATCCACACTTCGACACATCCACACATCCACACATCATCACATCATCACATCAACACATCATCACATCCACACATCCACACATCCACACATGCACACATACACACATGCACACATGCACACATGCTTACATCCAAACATCGACACATCCACGCATCCACACATCCACACATCGACACATTCACACATCCACACATTCACACATCCACCAATCGACACATTCACACATCCACACGTGCACACATGCGCACTTTCACACATGCACACATGCACACATCCACACATCCACACATGAGCACATGCACCCATCCACACATGCACACATCCACACATCGACACATCGACACATCCACACATCCTCACATCGACACATCGACACATTCACACATCCATACATCCACACATGCACACATGCACACATCCACACATGCACACATCCACACATGCACACATCAACACATCGACATATCCACACATCCACACATGCACACATCCACACATCCAAACATGCACACATCCACACATGCACACATCTACACATGCACACATCCACACATGCACACATCAACACATCGACACATCCACACATCCACACATCGACACATTCACACATACACACATCCACACATCGACACATCCACACATGCACACATCAACACATCGACATATCCACACATCCACACATGCACACATCCACACATCCACTCATGCACACATCCACATATGCACACATCCACACATGCACACATCCACACATCGACACATCCACACATGCACACATCAACACATCGACATATCCACACATCCACACATCCACTCATGCACACATCCACATATGCACACATCCACACTTCGACACATCCACACATCCTCACATCCACACATCAACACATCCACACATGCACACATGCACTCATGCACACATGCACACATCCACACATGCACACATCGGCACATCCACACATCCACACATGCACACATCCATACATCCACACATGCACACATCCACACATGCACACATCAACACATTGACACATCCACACATCGACACATCCACACATCGACACATCCACGCATCCACACATCCACACATCGACACATCCGCACATGCACACATCCACACATGCACACATCCACACATCCACTCATCCACACATCCGCACATCCACACTTCACAAACCCACACATTTACACATGCACACATCCACGCATGCGCACATGCGCACATCCACACATGCACACATCCACATATGCACACATCCACACTTCGACACATCCACACATCCACACATCCACACATCAACACATCCACACATCGACACATCCACACATCCACACATCCACACATAAACACACCCACACATCCACTCATCCACACATCCGCACATCCACACTTCACAAACCCACACATTTACACATGCACACATCCACGCATGCGCACATGCGCACATCCACACATGCACACATCCACATATGCACACATCCACACTTCGACACATCCACACATCCACACATCCACACATCAACACATCCACACATCGACACATCCACACATCCACACATCCACACATAAACACACCCACACATCCACTCATCCACACATCCGCACATCCACACTTCACAAACCCACACATTTACACATGCACACATCCACGCATGCGCACATGCGCACATCCACACTTCACAAACCCACACATTTACACATGCACACATCCACGCATGCGCACATGCGCACATCCACACATGCACACAACCACACATCCACACATCGACACATCCACACATCCACACATCCACAAATCGACACATTCACACATCCACTCATGCACACATGCACACATCCACACATGCACACATCAACACATTGACACATCCACACATCGACACATCCACACATCGACACATCCACGCATCCACACATCCACACATCGACACATCCGCACATGCACACATCCACACATGCACACATCCACACATCCACTCATCCACACATCCGCACATCCACACTTCACAAACCCACACATTTACACATGCACACATCCACGCATGCGCACATGCGCACATCCACACATGCACACATCCACATATGCACACATCCACACTTCGACACATCCACACATCCACACATCCACACATCAACACATCCACACATACACACATCCCCACATGCGCACATGTACACATGCACACATCCAAAAATGCTTACATCCACACATCGACACATCCACACATCGACACATTCACACATCCACACATTCACACATCGACACAACCACACATTCACACATCCACACATCCACACATGCACACATTCACACATGCACACATCCACATATCCACTCATCCACTCATCCACACATCCACACATGCACACATCCACACATCGACACATCCACACATGCACACATCCACACATGCACACATCCAAATATCCACTCATCCACACATCGACACATCCACACATGCACAAATCCACACATGCACACATCCACACATCCACTCATCCACACATCACACACCCACACATTTACACATGCACACATCCACGCATGCACACATGCAAACATGCACACATGCTAACATCCACACATCCACACATCGACACATCCACACATGCACATATGCACACATGCAGACATGCACATATCCACACATGCACACATGCAGACATCCACTTATCGACACATCCAAAAATGCACACATCCACACATTAACACATGCACACATCAAAAAATCCAAACATCAACACATCCACACATGCACATGCGCACATGCACACTTGCACACATGCAAACATCGACACACCCAAACATGCACACATCCACACGTCCACACATACACACATGCACACATCCACACATCACCAAATCCAAACATCCACACATCCACACATGCACACATGCGCACTTGCACACATGCACACATGCACACATGCACACATCCACACATCGACACATCCCCATATCCACACATCCACACATCAACACATCCACACATCCACACATCGACACATCCACACATCCACACATTAACACATCCACACATGCACACATGCGCACATCCACACATACACAAATCCACACATCCTTACATCCACACATTTACACATCCACACATCGACACATAAACACATCCACATATCCACACATCCAAACATGCACACATGCACACATCCAAACATTGATACATCCACACATGCACACATGAACACATGCGCACATGCACACATGCACACATCGACACATCGACACATCCACACATCGACACATCGACACATGCACACATGCACACATGCACACATGCAGACATGCACACATGCACACATGCACACTTCCACACATCCACACATCCACACATCCATATATCCACACATCCACACATCCACACATCGGGACATCCGCACATCGACACATCCACTCACGCGCACATACGCCCATGCACACATCCACATATTGATACATCCACACATGCACACATGAACACATGCGCACTTGCACACATCGACACATCCACGCATCGACACATCCACACATGCACACATGCAGTCATGCACATATCCACACATCCACGCATACTTACATCCACACATCGACACATCCACACATCCACGCATCGACACATTCACACATCCACCAATCGAAACATTCACACATGCACACATGCACACATGCGCACATGCGCATAAACACATGCACACATCCACACATGCACATATCCACACATCCACAAATCGACACATTCACACATATAGACATGCACACATCCACACATGCACACATCAACACATCGACACATCCACATATCAACACATACACACATCCACACAACCACACATAAACACATCGACACATCCACACATCACACACCCACACATCCACACATGCCCACATTTACACATGCACACATGCACACATCCACACATGCACACATCCACACATGCACACATCCACACATGCACACTTCAACATATCGACAAATCCACACATCCACACATGCACACATCCATACATCCACACATGCACACATGCACACATGCACACATCTACACATCGACACATCCACACATCCACAAAACCACACATAAACACATCGACACATCCACACATCCACACATCACACACCCACACATCCACACATGCCCACATTTACACATGCACACATGCACAAATCCACACATGCACACATCCACATATGCACACATCCACACTTCGACACATCCACACATCCTCAAATCAAAACATCAACACATCCACACATCCACACATCCACACATCCACACATGCACACATGCACACATGCACACATGCACACATCCACACATGCACACATCCACACATGCACACATCAACATATCGACAAATCCACACATCCACACATGCACACATCCATACATCCACACATGCACACATCCACACATAAACACATCTACACATCGACACATCCACACATCCACACATACACACATCCACACAACCACACATAAACACATCAACACATCCACACATCCACACATCCACAAATCGACACATTCACACATCCAAACATGCACACATGCACACATCCACACATGCACACATCAACACATCGACACATCCACACATCGACACATCCACACATCGACACATCCACGCATCCCCACGTCCACACATCGACACATCCACTCATCCACACATCCACTCATCCACACATCCACACATCACACACCCACACATTTACACATGCACACATTCACGCATGCACACATGCGCACATCCACACATGCACACATCCACACATGCACACATGCACACATGCTTACATCCACACATCGACACATCCACACATCCACACATCCACACATCCACACATTCACACATCCACACATCCACACATTCACACATCCACCAATCGACACATTCACACATACACACATGCACACATGCGCACTTTCACACATGCACACATGCACACATCCACACATGAGCACATGCACACATACACACATGCACACATCCACACATCGACACATCCACACATGCACACATCCATACATCCACACATGCACACATCCACACATGCACACATCTACACATCGACTCATCCACACATCCACACATCCACACATAAACACATCCACACAACCACACATCCACACATCGACTCATCCACACATCCACACATTCACACATCCACCAATCGACACATTCACACATCCACACGTGCACACATGCGCACTTTCGCACATGCACACATGCACACATCCACACATGAGCACATGCACACATCCACACATGCACACATCCACACATCGACACATCCGCACATCCACACATCTACACATCGACACATCGACACATCCACACATCGACACATCGACACATTCACACATCCACACATCCACACATGCACACATGCACACATCCACACATGCTCACATCCACACATGCACACATCAACACATCGACATATCCACACATCCACACATGCACACATCCACACATCCAAACATGCACACATCCTCACATGCACACATCTACACTTGCACACATCCACACATGCACACATCAACACATCGACACATCCACACATCCACACATCGACACATTCACACATACACACATCCACACATCCACACATCCACACATCCACACATGCACACATACACACATGCACACATGCACACATGCTTACATCCACACATCGACACATCCACACATCGACACATTCACACATCCACACATTCACACATCCACCAATCGACACATTCACACATCCACACGTGCACACATGCGCACTTTCACACATGCACACATCCACACATCCACACATCCACACATGAGCACATGCACACATCCACACATGCACACATCCACACATCGACACATCCACACATCCTCACATCGACACATCGACACATTCACATATCCACACATCCACACATGCACACATGCACACATCCACACATGCACACATCCACACATGCACACATCAACACATCAACATATCCACACATCCACACATCCACACATCCAAACATGCACACATCCACACATGCACACATCTACACATGCACACATCCACACATGCACACATCAACACATCGACACATCCACACATCCACACATCGACACATTCACACATGCACACATCCACACATACACACATCCACTCATGCACACATCCTTATATGCACACATCCACACTTCGACACATCCACACATCCTCACATCCACACATCAACACATCCACACATCCACACATGCACACATGCACACATCCACACATGCACACATCCACACATGCACACATCCACATATGCACACATCCACACTTCGACACATCCACACATCCTCACATCCACACATCAACACATCCACACATCCACACATCCACACATGCACACATGCACACATGCACACATCCACACATGCACACATCCACACATGCACACGTCAACAAATCGACACATCCACACATCCACACATGCACACATCCATATATCCACGCATGCACACATCCACACATGCACACATCTGCACATCGACACATCCACACATCAACACATACACACATCCACACAACCACACATTCACACGTCGACACATCCACACATCCACAAATCGACACATTCACACATTCACACATGCACACATGCACACATCAACACATCGACACATCCACACATCGACACATCCACACATCGACACATCCACGCATCCACACTTCCACACATCGACACATCCACACATGCACACATCCACACATGCACACATCTACACATCGATACATCCCCACATGCGCACATCCACACATGCACACATCCAGACATGCACACATCCACACATCGACACATCGCCACATCCACACATCCACACATCGACACATCCGCACATCCACACATCCACACATCCCCACATCCCCACATCCACACATCGACACATCCACACATCCACACATCGACACATCCACACATCCAAACATTAACACATCCACACATCCACACAACGATACATCCCCACATGCGCACATCCACACATGCTCACATCCAGACATGCACACATCCACACATCGACACATCGCCACATCCACACATCCACACATCCACACATCGACATATCCACACATCCACACATCGACACATCCACATATCCTCACATCCACACATCCACACATCCACACATCCACACATCGACACATCCACACATCTACACATCGACACATCGACACATCGATACATCGACACATCGACACATCGACGCATACATTAATGCTCACATGCACACATCCACACATCGACACATCCGTACATCGACTCACCCCCACATCCACAAATCGACATTTCCACACATCCAAACATCGACACACCACACGTCCACACTACCACACATTCACACATCCAAACATCCACCCATCGACACATCCACACATCGATACATCCCCACATGCGCACATCCACACATCGACACATCCACACATGCACACATCGACACATCCACACATCCAAACATTAACACATCCACAAATTCAAATATGCGCACATGCACACATGCGCACATGCACACATGCACACATCCACACATCCACACATCCACACATCGACACATTCACACATTCACACATCCGCACATCCACACATCGACACTTCCACACATCCACACATCGACACATCCACACATCCCCACATCCACACATCGACACATCCACACATGCACACATCGACACATCCACACATCCAAACATTAACACATCCACAAATTCAAATATGCGCACATGCACACATGCGCACATGCACACATGCACACATGCACACATGCACACTTCAACACATCCACACATCGACACATTCACACATTCACACATCCGCACATCCACACATCCACACATCCACACATCCACACATCCACACATCCACACATCCACACATCCACACATCCACACATCCACACATCTACACATCGACACATCGACACATCGATACATCGACACATCGACGCATACATTAATGCTCACATGCACACATTCTTACATCCACACATCGACACATCCGTACATCGACACTTTCGCACATGCACACATGCGCACTTGCCACATGCCACATTCAAACATGCACACATGCACACATGCACACATCCACTCATCAACACATCGACACATCCACACATCGACACATTCACACATTCACACATCCGCACATCCACACATCCACACATCCACACATCCACACATCCACACATCCACACATCCACACATCCACACATCGACACATCGACACATCGATACATCGACATATCGACACATCGACGCATACATTAATGCTCACATGCACACATTCTTACATCCACACATCGACACATCCGTACATCGACACTTCCGCACATGCACACATGCGCACTTGCCACATGCCACATTCACACATTCACACATTCACACATCCACACATCCACACATCCACATATCCACATGTCCAATCATCGACACATCCACAAATTCAAACATGCGCACATGCACACATCCACTTATCCACACATGCACACATCGACACATCCACACATCCACACATCCACACATCCACACATCCACACATCCACACGTCCACACATGCACACATGCACATATGCATACTTGCACACATGCACACATGCGCACATGCACACATGCAAACATCGACACATCCAAACATGCACACATCCACACGTCCACACATCCACACATCGACACATCCACACATCGACACATCGACACATCCACACATCCACACATCGACACGTCGACGCATCCACTTATGCACACATGCACACATGCGCACATGCACACATCCACACATCGACACATCCACACATCGACACATCCGCACATGCAAACCTGCGCACATGCCACAAGCAAACATGCACACATGCACACATAAACATATGCGCACATCCACACATGCACACATCCACACATCCACACATCGACTCATCTACACATCCACACATCGACATTTCCACACATCCAAACATCGACACACCACACATCCACACATCCACACATCCACACATCAACACATCCAAACATCCACCCATCGACACATCCACACATCCACACATCGACACATCCTCACATGCGCACATCCACACATGCACACATCCACACATGCACACATCCACACATCGACACATCCCCATATCCACACATCCACACATCAACACATCCACACTTCCACACATCGACACATCCACACATCCACATATCCAAACATTAACACATCCACACATGCAAACATTGATACATCCACACATCCACACATGAACACATGCGCACATGCACACATGCACACATCGACACATCGACACATCCACACATCGACACATCGACACATCGACACATCGACACATCGACACATCGACACATCGACACATGCACACATGCACACATGCACACATGCACACGTGCAAACATCCACACATGCACACATCCACACATGCACACATCAACAAATCGACACATCCACACATCCACACATGCACACATCCATATATCCACGCATGCACACATGCACACATGCACACATCTGCACATCGACACATCCACACATCAACACATACACACATACACACATCCACACAACCACACATTCACACGTCGACACATCCACACATCCACACATCCAAACCTTAACACATCCACAAATTCAAATATGCGCACATGCACACATGCGCACATGCACACATGCACACATCCACACATCAACACATCCACACATCGACACATTCACATATCCCAACATCCGCACATCCACACATCCACACATCCACACATCCACACATCCACACATCCACACATCCCCACATCTACACATCGACACATCGACACATCGATACATCGATACATCGATACATCGACACATCGACACATCGACGCATACATTAATGCTCACATGCACACATCCATACATCCACACGTCGACACATCCGTACATCGACTCATCCCCACATCCACAAATCGACATTTCCACACATCCAAACATCGACACACCACACATCCACACTTCCACACATCAACACATCCAAACATCCACCCATGGACACATCCACACATCCACACATCGAAACATCCCCACATGCGCACATCCACACATGCACACATCCAGACATGCACACATCCACACATCGACACATCGCCACATCCACACATCCACACATCGACACATCCACACATCCACACATCGACACATCCACACATCCCCACATCCACACATCGACACATCCACACATGCACACATCGACACATCCACACATCCACACATGCACACATGCACACATCCACACATGCACACATCAACACATCGACACATCCACACATCGACACATCCACGCATCGACACATCCACGCATCCACACTTCCACACATCGACACATCCACACATGAACACATCCAGACATGCACACATCCACACATCGACACATCGCCACATCCACACATCCACACATCGACACATCCACACATCCACACATCGACACATCCACACATCCCCACATCCACACATCGACACATCCTCACATCCAAACATCCAAACCTTAACACATCCACAAATTCAAATATGCGCACATGCACACATGCGCACATGCACACATGCACACATCCACACATCAACACATCCACACATCGACACATTCACATATCCCAACATCCGCACATCCACACATCCACACATCCACACATCGACACATCCACACATCTACACATCGACACATCGACACATCGATACATCGATACATCGACACATCGACACATCGACGCATACATTAATGCTCACATGCACACATCCATACATCCACACATCGACACATCCGTACATCGACTCATCCCCACATCCACAAATCGACATTTCCACACATCCAAACATCGACACACCACACATCCACACTTCCACACATCAACACATCCAAACATCCACCCATGGACACATCCACACATCCACACATCGATACATCCCCACATGCGCACATCCACACATGCACACATCCAGACATGCACACATCCACACATCGACACATCGCCACATCCACACATCCACACATCGACACATCGACACATCCACACATCCACACATCGACACATCCACACATCCCCACATCCACACATCGACACATCCACACATGCACACATCGACACATCCACACATCCACACATCCAAACATTAACACATCCACAAATTCAAATATGCGCACATGCACACATGCGCACATGCACACATGCACACATCCACACATCCACACATCAACACATCCACACATCGACACATTCACACATTCACACATCCGCACATCCACACATCCACACATCCACACATCCACACATCCACACATCCACACATCCACACATCTTCACATCGACAAATCGACACATCGATACATCGATACATCGACACATCGACGCATACATTAATGCTCACATGCACACATCCATACATCCACACAACGACACATCCGTACATCGACACTTCCGCACATGCACACATGCGCACTTGCCACATGCCACATGCAAACATGCACCCATGCACACATCCACTCATCAACACATCCACACATCCACACTTCGACACATTCACACATTCACACATCCACACATCCACACATGCACACATCGACATATCCACACATCCACACATCCACACATCCACACATCCACACATCCACAAGTCCACACATGCACACATGCGCATATGCATACTTGCACACATGCACACATGCGCACATGCACACATGCAAACATCGACACATCCAAACATGCACACATCCACACGTCCACACATCCACACATCCACACATCGACACATCGACACATCGACACATCGACACATCCACACATCCACACATCCACACATCCACACATCGACGCATCCACTTATGCACACATGCACACATGCGCACATGCACACATGCACACATCCACACATCGACACATCCACACATCGACACATCCGCACATGCAAACCTGCGCACATGCCACAAGCAAACATGCACACATGCACACATAAACACATGCGCACATCCACACATGCACACATCCACACATCGACTCATCTACACATCCACACATCGACATTTCCACACATCCGAACATCGACACACCACACATCCACACATCCACACATCAACACATCCAAACATCCACCCATCGACACATCCACACATCCACACATCGACACATCCTCACATGCGCACATCCACACATGCACACATCCACACATGCACACATCCTCACATCGACACATCCCCATATCCACACATCCACACATCAACACATCCACACATCCACACATCGACACATCCACACATCCACACATCCAAACATTAACACATCCACACATCCACACATCGACACATCCACACATGCACACATGCACACATGCACACATGCACACATGCACACTTCCACAAATCCACACATCCACACATCCAAACATGCACACATGCACACATCCAAACATTGATACATCCACACATGCACACATGAACACATGCGCACATGCACACATGCAAACATCGACACATCGACACATCCACACATCGACACATCGACACATCGACACATGCACACATGCACACATGCAGACATGCACACATGCACACATGCACACTTCCACACATCCACACATCCACACATCCACACATCCACAAGTCCACACATGCACACATGCGCATATGCATACTTGCACACATGCACACATGCGCACATGCACACATGCAAACATCGACACATCCAAACATGCACACATCCACACGTCCACACATCCACACATCCACACATCGACACATCGACACATCGACACATCGACACATCCACACATCCACACATCCACACATCCACACATCGACGCATCCACTTATGCACACATGCACACATGCGCACATGCACACATGCACACATCCACACATCGACACATCCACACATCGACACATCCGCACATGCAAACCTGCGCACATGCCACAAGCAAACATGCACACATGCACACATAAACACATGCGCACATCCACACATGCACACATCCACACATCGACTCATCTACACATCCACACATCGACATTTCCACACATCCGAACATCGACACACCACACATCCACACATCAACACATCCACACATCCACACATCGACACATCCACACATCCACACATCCAAACATTAACACATCCACACATCCACACATCGACACATCCACACATGCACACATGCACACATGCACACATGCACACATGCACACTTCCACAAATCCACACATCCACACATCCAAACATGCACACATGCACACATCCAAACATTGATACATCCACACATGCACACATGCGCACATGCACACATGCACACATCCACACATCGACACATCCACACATCGACACATCCGCACATGCAAACCTGCGCACATGCCACAAGCAAACATGCACACATGCACACATAAACACATGCGCACATCCACACATGCACACATCCACACATCGACTCATCTACACATCCACACATCGACATTTCCACACATCGACATTTCCACACATCCGAACATCGACACACCACACATCCACACATCCACACATCGACACATCGACACATCCACACATCGACACATCGACACATCGACACATCGACACATCGACACATCGACACATCGACACATCGACACATCGACACATGCACACATGCACACATGCACACGTGCAAACATCCACACATGCGCACATGCACACATGCACACATCGACACATCGACACATCCACACATCGACACATCGACACATCGACACATGCACACATGCACACATGCACACATGCACACATGCACACTTCCACAAATCCACACATCCACACATCCATATATCTACACATCCACACCTCCACACATCCACACATCCACACTTCCACACATCCACACATCCACACATCCACACATCCACACATCGACACATCCACACATCTACACATCGACACATCGACACATCGATACATCGATACATCGACACATCGACGCATACATTAATGCTCACATGCACACATCCATACATCCACACATCGACACATCCGTACATCGACTCATCCCCACATCCACAAATCGACATTTCCACACATCCAAACATCGACACACCACACATCCACACTTCCACACATCAACACATCCAAACATCCACCCATCGACACATACACAAATCCACACATCCTTACATCCACACATTTACACATCGACACATGAACACATCCACATATCCACACATCCAAACATGCACACATGCACACATCCAAACATTGATACATCCACACATGCACACATGAACACATGCGCACATGCACACATGCAAACATCGACACATCGACACATCCACACATCGACACATCGACACATCGACACATGCACACATGCACACATGCAGACATGCACACATGCACACATGCACACTTCCACACATCCACACATCCATATATCCACACATCCACACCTCCACACATCCACACATCGGGACATCCGCACATCGACACATCCACACACGCGCACATACGCCCATGCACACATCCACATATTGATACATCCACACATGCTCACATGAACACATGCGCACTTGCACACATCGACACATCCACGCATCGACACATCCACACATGCACACATGCAGACATGCACATATCCACACATGCACACATGCATACATCCACATATCGACACATCCAAACATGCACACATCCACACATTAACACATCCACATATGCACACATGCGCACACCCACACATCCACACATCTACACATCCACAAATCCACACATCTTTACATCCACACATCCACATATCCGCACATCCTCCCATCGACACATCCACACATCCACACATCCACATATCCACACATGCACATATCCACACATGGATTCATCCACAAAAGTACCACACATGCACACATCCACATATCCAAACATCCACACATCCACACATTGATACATCCACACATGCACACATGAACACATGCGCACTTGCACACATGCACACATCGACACATCCACACATCGACACATTCACACATGCACACATGCAGATATGCACACATCCACACATCCACACATGCATATATGCAAACATCCACACATGCACATATCCACACATGCACACATCCACACATCGACACAGCCACGCAGCCACACATCCACACATCGACACATGCACACATCCACAAATCGACCCATTCACAAATTCACACATCCACAAATACACACATCCACACATCCACACATCCAAACACCCACACATTCACACATGCACAAATGCACACATCCACACATGCTTACATCCACACATCGACACATCCACACATCCACACATCCACACTTCCACACTTCCACAAATCCACATATCCTTACATCCGCACATCCACACATCGACACATCCACACATGCACACATCCACACATCCACACATCCTTAAATCGACACATTCACACATCCACACATGCACACATCCACACATGCACACATCACCACATTCAAACATGCACTCATCCACACATGCACAGATGTACACATCCACACATCCACACATCAACACATCCACACATGCACACATGCACACATGCACACATGCACACATGCACACATGCACACACGCACACATGCACTCATGCACACATCGACACATCCACGCAACCACACATCGACACATGCACACATCCAGAAATCGACCCATTCACAAATTCACACATCCACAAATACACACATCCACACATCCACAACATCCACATATCCACCAATCCACACATCAACAAATCCACAAATCCACACATCCGCACAAACACACATCCACACATCGACACATCCACACATCCACACGTCGACACATCCACACATCCACACATGCACTCATGCACACATCCACACATCCACACATGCACACATCCACACATCAACAAATCCACAAATCCACACATCCGCACATGCACAAATGCGCACATGCACACATCCGCACAAACACACATCCACACATCGACACATCCACACATCCACACTTCGACACATTCACACATCGACACATTCACACGTCCACACATCCACAAGTCCACACATCCACACATCCACACATCCACACATCCACACATGCACACATCCACACATGCACACAACCACACATCGACACATCCAA
The DNA here is from genome assembly GCA_964017055.1 of Chloromyia formosa. Lineage (NCBI taxonomy): Eukaryota > Metazoa > Arthropoda > Insecta > Diptera > Stratiomyidae > Chloromyia > Chloromyia formosa. The sequence goes on from OZ024814.1 coordinate 70,785,408, forward strand.
ACATCCACACATCCACACGTCGACACATCCACACATCGACACATTCACACATCCGCACATCCACACATCCGCACATGCACACATCCAAACATGCAAACATGCGAACATCCACACATGCACACATCCACACCTGCACACATCCACATATCAACACATCCACACATCGCAACATCCACACATCCACACATCCCCACATCCACACATTAACACATGCACACATCCACTCATCGAAACATCGACACATCCACACATCCACACATCCACACATCGACACATGCACACATGCACACACGCACACATGCGCACATCCACACATCCAAACATGCAAACATGCGAACATCCACACATGCACACATCCACACCTGCACACATCCACACATCGACACATCCACACATCCACACATCGACACATCCACATATGCACACATCCACACCTCAACACATGCACACATCCACACTTCGACACATCCACACATCGACACATTTACACATCCACACATCCACAAGTCCACACATCCACTCATGCACACATCCAAACATGCAAACATGCGAACATCCACACATGCACACATCCACACCTGCACACATCCACACATCGACACATCGACACATCCACACATGCACACATGCTCACATGCACACATGCACACATCCACACCTCAACACATGCACACATGCACACATCCACTCTTCGACACATTCACACATCCACACATGCCCACTTCCACACATGCACACGTCCACACATCGACACATCCACTCATCCACACTTCGACACATTCACACATCGACACATTCACACATCCACACATCCACAAATCCACACATCCACACATCCAAACAAACACACATCCACACATCGACACATCCACACATCCACACGTCGACACATCCACACATCCACACATCAACACATTCACACATCCGCACATCCACAAATCCGCACATGCACAAATCCAAACATGCACACATGCGAACATCCACACATGCACACATCCACACATGCACACATCCACACATCGACACAGCCACGCAACCACACATCCACACATCGACACATGCACACATCCACAAATCGACTCATTCACAAATTCACACATCCACAAATACACACATCCACACATCCACAACATCCACATATCCACCAATCCACACATCCGCACATGCACACATACACACATGCGCACATCCACACATGCACACATCCACACTTGCACACATCCTAACATCGAAACTTCCCCACATCCACAAATCCACACATCGACAAACCCACACATCGACTCATCGACACATCGACTAATCCACTCATGCACACATGCACACATGCGCACATGCACACATGCACACATGCACTCATGCACACATCGACACATCCACGCAACCACACATCCACACATCGACACATGCACACATCCACAAATCGACCCATTCACAAATTCACACATCCACAAATACACACATCCACACATCCACAACATCCACATATCCACCAATCCACACATCAACAAATCCACAAATCCACACATCCGCACAAACACACATCCACACATCGACACATCCACACATCCACACGTCGACACATCCACACATCCACACATGCACTCATGCACACATCCACACATCCACACATGCACACATCCACACATCAACAAATCCACAAATCCACACATCCGCACATGCACAAATGCGCACATGCACAAATGCGCACATGCACACATGCGCACATGCGCACAAGCACACTTGCACACATGCACACATCGACACATCCACACATGCACACATCCTTACATACACACATGCACACATTCAGACATCCACACATCAACAAATCCACACATCCACACATGCAAAAATGCGCACATGCGCACATGCACACATGCAAACATCGACACATCCAAACATGCACATATCCACACGTCCACAAATCCACACATCGACACATCCACACATCGACATTTCCACACATCCACACATCCAAACATTAACACATCCACACAAGCACACATGCGCACATCCACACATCCACAAATCCACACATCCTTACATCCACACATCCACACATCGACACATCCACACATCCACATATCCACACATCCAAACATGCACACATCCACACATGCACACATCCACACATGCACACATCCACACTCATCCACACATCCACACATCACACACCCACACATTTACACATGCACACATCCACGCATGCACACATGCGCACATCCACACATGCACACATCCACATATGCACACATCCACACTTCGACACATCCACAGATCCACACTTCCACACATTAACACATCCACAAATCCACACATCGACACATCCACACATGCACACATGCACACATGCACACATCCGCACATGCTTACATCCACACATCGACACATCGACACATCCACACATCGACACATTCACACATCCACACATCCACACATTGACACATTCACACATCGACACAACCACACATTCACACATCCACACATCCACACATGCACACATCCACACATCCACACATGCACACATCCACACATCCACTCATCCACACATCCACACATCCACACATCCACACATGCACTCATCCACACATGCACACATCCACTCATCCACACATCGACTCATCCACACATGCACACATCCACACATGCACACATCCACACATCCACGCATCCACACATCACACACCCACACATTTACACATGCACACATCCATGCATGCACACATGCGCACATTCACGCATGCACACATCCACATAAACACACATCCACACGTCCACACATCCACACATCCACACATCAACACATCCACACATCCACACATCCACACATCCACACATGCTTACATCCACACATCGACACATCGACACATCCACACATCGACAAATTCACACATCCACACATTCACACATCCTCCAATCGACACATTCACACATTCACACATGCACAAATGCACACATGCGCACATCCACACATGCACACATTCACACATCCACACATCCACACATCCCCACATCCCCACATCCACACATGCTCACATCCACACACCGACACATCGACACATCCACACATGCACACATCCACACATGCACACATGCACACATGCACACATCGACACATCCACACATGCACACATCCACACATGCACACATCCACACATCCACACATTCACTCATCCACACATCCACACATCACACACCCACATATTTACACATGCACACATCCACGCATGCACACATGCGCACATCCGCACATGCACACATCCACATATGCACACATCCACAATTTGACACATCCACACTTCCACACATCCACACATCAACACATCCAAACATCCACACATTCACACATGCACAAATGCACACATCCACACATGCTTACATCCACACATCGACACATCCACACATTCACACATCGACACATTCACACATCCACACATCCACACATTCACACATCCACCAATCGACACATTCACACATCCACACATGCACACATGCACACATGCGCACATCCACACATGCACACATCCACACATGCACACACCCACATATTTACACATGCACACTTCCACGCATGCACACATGCGCACATCCGCACATGCACACATCCACATATGCACACATCCACACTTCGACACATCCACACTTCCACACATCAACACATCCAAACACCCACACATTCACACATGCACACATCCACACATGCACACATCCACACATGCACACATGCACACAGCCACACATCCACACATTCACACATCGACACAACCACACATTCACACATCCACACATGCACACAGCCACACATCCACACATTCACACATCCACACATCCACACATCCACACATGCACACATCCACACATGCCACATGCGCACATCCACACATGCACACATCCGCACTTCGACACATTCACACATCGACACATTCACACATCCACACATCCACAAATCCACATATCAAAACATCGACACATGCACACATGCACACATGCACACATGCACACATGCACACATGCACACATCCACTCATCCACACATCACACACCCACACATTTACACTTGCACACATCCACGCATGCACACATGCGCACATCCACACATGCACACATCCACATATGCACACATCCACACTCCGACACATCCACACATCCACACATCCACACATCCACACATCAACACATCCACACATCCACACATGCACAAATGAACACATGCACACATCCACACTTGCTTACATCCACACATCGACACATCCACACATCGACACATTCACACATCGACACATCCACACATCGACACATCTACACATCGACACATCCACACATCGACACATCCACACATCGACACATCCACGCATCCACACATCTACACATCGACACATCCACACATAAACACATGCACACATGCACACATGCACACATGCACACATCCACATATGCACACATCCACACATGCACACATCAACACATCGACACGTCCACACATCCACACATCCACACATGCACACATCCATACATCAACACATGCACACATCCACACATGCACACATCTACACATCGACACATCCACACATCCACACATCCACACATCCACACATCCACACATCCACACATCCACACATCCTCACATCCACACATCCACACTTGCACACATGCACATATGCACACATCCACACATGCACACATCCACACATGCACACATCAACACATCGACACGTCCACACATCCACACATCCACACATCCACTCATGCACACATCCACACAACCACACATCCACACATCGACACATCGACACATCCACACATCCACAAATCGACACATTCACACATCCACACATGCATACATGCACACATGCACACATCCACACATGCACACATCGACACATCCACACATCGACACATCCACACATCGACACATCCACGCATCCACACATCTACACATCGACACATCCACACATGCACACATGCACACATGCACACATGCACACATGCACACATCCACACATCCACTCATCCACACATGCACACATCCACACATGCAAACATGCACACAGCCACACATCCACACATTCACACATCGACACAACCACACATTCACACATCCACACATCCACACATCCACACATCCACTCATCCACGCATCCAGATATCACACACCCACACATTTACACATGCACACATTCACGCATGCATACATGCGCACATCCACACATGCACACATCCACATATGCACACATCCACACTTCGACACATCCACACATCCACACATCCACACATCAACACATCCACACATCCACACATGCACACATGCACACATCGACACATGCACACATCCACACATGCACACATGCACACATCCACACTTCGACACATCCACACATCCTCACATCCACACATCAACACATCCACACATCCACACATGCACACATGCACACATCCACACATGCACACATGCACACATCCACACATGCACACATCCACACATCGACACATCCACACTTCGACACATCCACACATCCTCACATCCACACATCAACACATCCACACATCCACAGATCCACACATGCACACATGCACACATGCACACATCCACACATGCACACATCCACACATGCACACATCCCCACATGCACACATGCACACAGCCACACATCCACACATTCACACATCGACACAACCACACATTCACACATCCACACATCCACTCATTAACACATCCAGATATCACACACCCACACATTTACACATGCACACATCCATGCATGCACACATGCACACATCCACATATGCACTCATCCACACTTCGACACATCCACACATCCACACATCAACACATCCACACATGCACACATGCACACATCCACACATGCTTACATCCACACATCGACACATCCACACATCCACACATCGACACATTCACACATCCACACATTCACAACTTCCACCAATCGACACATTCACACATCCACACATGCACACATGCGCACATGCGCACTTTCACACATGCACACATCCACACATGCACACATCCACACATGAGCATATGCACACATCCACACATGCACACATCCACACATACACACATGCACACATCTACATATGCACACATCCACACATCACACACCCATACATTTACACATGCACACATCCACGCATGCACACATGCGCACATCCACACATGCACACATCCACATATGCACACATCCACACTCCGACACATCCACACATCCACACATCAACACATCCACACATCCACACATCCACACATGCACAAATGAACACATGCACACATCCACACTTGCTTACATCCACACATCGACACATTCACACATCCACACATCGACACATTCACACATCCACACATACACTCATTCACACATTCACACATCGACACAACCACACATTCACACATCCACACATGCACACATCCACACATCCACTCATCCACTCATCCACACATCCACACGTGCACACATCCACACATCGACACATCCACACATCCACACATGCACACATCCACACATCCACATATCCACTCATCCACACATCGACACATCCACACATGCACACATCCACACATGCACACATCCACACATCCACTCATCCACACATCCACACATCACACACCCACACATTTACACATGCACACATCCACGCATGCACACATGCGCACATCCACACATGCACACATCCACATATGCACACATCCACATTTCGACACATCCACACATCCACACATCAACACATCCACACATCCACACATGCACACATGCACACATCCACACATGCTTACATCCACACATCGACACATCAACACATCCACACATCGACACATTCACACATCCACACATCCACACATTCACACATCCACCAATCGACACATTCACACATCCACACATGCACACATGCGCACATGCGCACATCCACACATGCACACATCCACACATACACACATCCACACATCCACACATGCACACATCCACACATCGACACATCCACACATCCACACATGCACACATCCACACATGCACACATCCACACATCGACTCATCAACTCATCCACACATCGACACATTCACACATCCACACATCCACACATTCACACATCCACATATGCACACATCCACACATCCACTCATCCACACATCCACACGTGCACACATCCACACATCGACACATCCACACATCCACACATCGACACATCCACACATGCACACATCCACACATGCACACATCCACACATCCACTCATCCACACATCCACACATCACACACCCACACATTTACACATGCACACATCCACGCATGCACACATGCGCACATCCACACATGCACACATCCACATATGCACACTTCCACATTTCGACACATCCACACATCCACACATCCACGCATGCACACATGCACACATCCACATATGCACTCATCCACACTTCGACACATCCACACATCCACACATCAACACATCCACACATCCACACATCCACACATCCACACATGCACACATCCACATATCCACTCATCCACACATCGACACATCCACACATGCACACATCCACACATGCACACATCCACACATCCACTCATCCACACATCACACACCCACACATTTACACATGCACACATCCACGCATGCACACATCCACATATGCACACATCCACATTTCGACACATCCACACATCCACATATCCACGCATGCACACATGCACACATCCACATATGCACTCATCCACACTTCGACACATCCACACATCAACACATCCACACATCCACACATACACACATGCACACATCTACATATGCACACATCCACACATCACACACCCATACATTTACACATGCACACATCCACGCATGCACACATGCGCACATCCACACATGCACACATCCACATATGCACACATCCACACTCCGACACATCCACACATCCACACATCAACACATCCACACATCCACACATCCACACATCCATACATCCACACATGCACACATCCACACATCGACACATCCACACATCAACACATCCACACATCCACACATCCACACATACACACATCCACACATGCACACATCCACATATGCACTCATCCACACTTCGACACATCAACACATCAACACATCCACACATCCACACATCCACACATACACACATGCACACATCTACATATGCACACATCCACACATCACACACCCATACATTTATACATGCACACATCCACGCATGCACACATGCGCACATCCACACATGCACACATCCACATATGCACACATCCACACTCCGACACATCCACACATCCACACATCAACACATCCACACATCCACACATGCACACATCCATACATCCACACATGCACACATGCACACATGCACACATCCACACATCCACACTCATCCACACATCCACACATCACACACCCACACATTTACACATGCACACATCCACGCATGCACACATGCGCACATCCACACATGCACACATCCACATATGCACACATCCACACTTCGACACATCCACAGATCCACACATCCACACATTAACACATCCACAAATCCACACATCGACACATCCACACATGCACACATGCACACATCCGCACATGCTTACATCCACACATCGACACATCCACACATCCACACATCCACACATTCACACATCCACAAATTGACACATTCACACATCGACACAACCACACATTCACACATCCACACATCCACACATGCACACATCCACACATCCACACATGCACACATCCACACATCCACTCATCCACACATCCACACATCCACACATCCACACATCGACACATCCACACATGCACTCATCCACACATGCACACATCCACTCATCCACACATCGACTCATCCACACATGCACACATCCACACATGCACACATCCACACATCCACTCATCCACACATCACACACCCACACATTTACACATGCACACATCCACGCATGCACACATGCGCACATCCACGCATGCACACATCCACATATGCACACATCCACACTTCCACACATCCACACATCCACACATCAACACATCCACACATCCACACATCCACACATCCACACATCCACACATCCACACATGCACACATCCACACATGCTTACATCCACACATCGACACATCGACACATCCACACATCGACAAATTCACACATCCACACATTCACACATCCACCAATCGACACATTCACACATTCACACATTCACACATCCACACATGCACACATCCACACATCTACTCATCCACTCATCCACACATCCACACTTGCACACATCCACACATCGACACATCCACACATGCACACATCGACACATCCACATATCCACTCATCCACACATCGACACATCCACACATGCACACATCCACACATGCACACATCCACACATCCACTCATCCACACATCCACACATCACACACCCACACATTTACACATGCACACATCCACGCATGCACACATGCGCACATCCACACATGCACACATCCACATATGCACACATCCACATTTCGACACATCCACACATCCACGCATGCACACATGCACACTTCCACATATGCACTCATCCACACTTCGACACATCCACACATCAACACATCCACACATCCACACATCCACACATGCACACAAGCACACATGCACACATCCACACATGCACACATCCATACATCCACACATGCACACATCCACACATGCACACATGCACACATGCACACATGCACACATGCACACATCCACACATCCACTCATCCACACATCCACACATCACACACCTTTACATTTACACATGCACACATCCACGCATGCACACATGCGCACATCCACACATGCACACATCCTCATATGCACACATCCACACTCCGACACATCCACACATCCACACATCAACACATCCACACATCCACACATGCACAAATGAACACAAGCACACATCCACACATGCTTACATCCACACATCGACACATCCACTCATCGATACATTCACACATCCACACATACACTCATTCACACATTCACACATCGACACAACCACACATTCACACATCCACACATTCACACATCCACACATCCACTCATCCACTCATCCACTCATCCACACATCCACACGTGCACACATCCACACATCGACACATCCACACATCCACACATGCACACATCCACACATGCACACATCCACATATCCACTCATCCACACATCGACACATCCACACATGCACACATCCACACATGCACACATCCACACATCCACTCATCCACACATCCACACATCACACACCCACACATTTACACATGCACACATCCACGCATGCGCACATGCGCACATCCACACATGCACACATCCACATATGCACACATCCACATTTCGACACATCCACACATCAACACATCCACACATCCACACATGCACACATGCACACATCCACACATGCTTACATCCACACATCGACACATCAACACATCCACACATCGACACATTCACACATCCACACATCCACACATTCACACATCCACCAATCGACACATTCACACATCCACACATGCACACATGCACACATGCGCACATGCGCACATCCACACATGCACACATCCACACATGCACACATCCACACATCCACACATGCACACATCCACACATCGACACATCCACACATGCACACATCCACACATGCACACATCCACACATCCACTCATCCACACATCCACACATCACACACCCACACATCCACACATGCACACATTTACACATGCACACATGCACACATCCACACATCAACACATCCACACATCGACTCATCCCCACATCCACACATCGACATTTCCACACATCCAAACATCGACACACCACACATCCACACTTCCACACATCAACACATCCAAACATCCACCCATCGACACATCCACACATCCACACATCGACACATCCTCACATGCGCACATCCACACATGCACACATCCACACATGCACACATCCACACATCGACACATCCCCACATCCACACATCCACACATCGACACATCCACACATCCACACATCGACACATCCACACATCCCCACATCCACACATCGACACTATTACGGGTTCAAATGGAAGCCCCAGAGGACACTATTTCTTTTATTTTGTTGTTAATATATGTAGGTGGCGGATTAGGGAATAGGAGGTGGCGCAGTAAGGTAGGCGATAGTTAGTAGTATAGTAAAAGCAATTATACACGGTGATGATTCGAACTGAAGGGGATGGCTGCTATAATAACACGATCCGAGGGACGCATCGAATGAGATACACAACACGCCTCCGCCGGATAGCGATATCGAACAACCTACACTAGAATCATAACACAACGAAATACTTGCCATCATATTTCGACGATCAACAAACAAAACACAGATGATGAATCCGCAATCACAATAACACAACAGTCAAATGTCAACGACAACGGCCGGAGGATGTTACATTTGATAGGCTTCCTCTTCGGCACCTATCCGAATTGTGAAAACGCGACCCTCGATCAATTTATTTGGTTTACACGCGAAATTCGTCGACTGCGACACAATACCCGAACGATGGTGATTTATGTACGACTCCCGCCGGTACACGAACACAAGAAACCTCAATCTTGCACTGCGATAAACGATTAAAGGAATTCGCGGGCGGTTTGTTGCCTGTCCGGAATGTTTACATGTCACGCTTGACAGTGAAAACTGCATTACCGGCACTGGAAGGAAATAATTACTAGAATTGCACGACTGGAAGAACTAACTGCCGAGGAATAAGCCGCTAGATAAATTTGTATAAATACGAGTGAAAATTAACGGTGAGTCCTCTTTTGCCTTGTTGGATTTGCAACTGAAGGTAACTGACCGAAATTTTCACAAAGCGGAATTTTGAATAATTAATACTCCTCTCTTTTGTCTTGTTGGATTTGAAACTGAAGGATTTGCCACTGAAGCTGAAGAAAATGGACTTGGAGGAATTTTTGTCTGGAAAACAAGAAGAAGAGAAGAAGAAGTGCGAGAAGGAGACACCACAACGAAGAAGCTCGAGAAGGAGATCAGGGTGCGATCAGCCGGAACAAGTATCGTTCGCATGTTCATAGGAGTATAGTTAAGATAGGTAACGTAGCAAGCCGCCACCACCGTAAGTCTGTCAATAATCTTTTATTTTATCAATTAGTTGTTTCGGTTAGGTTAGATTAGTGATTAAGGAAATAGTTTGTAAGTGCGAAGCTAAAATAATAGAATAGTGAATTGAGCAAGAATTGTTTTATGTGAAGTGCCTTCTGGGGTGGTAAAGCAATTTGTGGTACGGTGGAAATCGCGCGTGACGGGACGCATTCGTACTTGGCGTCCTTCCCTTGCCGAAACGGTCGTAATACAAGTACGTGGCGCCCACGGCCTAGCTCCGTTGAACAGTCGGCCGACCGTTATTTTCCACCATCCTATTCTGAGTGTAACAACACATCCACACATCCACACATCGACACATCCACACATCCACACATCCAAACATTAACACATCCACAAATTCAAACATGCGCACATGCACACATGAGCACATGCACACATGCACAAATCCACACATCAACACATCCACACATCGACACATTCACACATCGACACATCCACACATCCGTATATCCACACATCCAAACATGCACACATCCACACATCCACACATCGACACATCGACACATCCACACATTCACACATCCGCACATCCACACATCCACACATCCACTCATCGACACATCCACACATCTACACATCGACACATCGACACATCGACACATCGACACATCGACACATCGACACATCGACACATCGACACATCGACACATCGATACATCGATACATCGACACATCGACGCATCCATTAATGCTCACATGCACACATCCATACATCCACACATCGGCACATCCGTACATCGACAATTCCGCACATGCACACATGCGCACTTGCCACATGCCACATGCAAACATGCACACATGCAAACATCCACACATCAACACATCCACACATCCACACTTCGACACATTCACACATTCACACATTCACACATTCACACATTCACACATTCACACATTCACACTTCCACACATCCACACATCCACATATCCACTCATCGACACATCCACAAATTCAAACATGCGCACATGCACAAATGCACACATGCACAAATCCACACATCGACACATCCACACATCGACACATCCGCACATGCACACCTGCGCACATGCCACAAGCAAACATGCACACATAAACACATGCGCACATCCACACATCCACACATCCACACATGCACACATCCACACACCGACTCATCCCCACATCCACACATCGACATTTCCACACATCCAAACATCGACACACCACACATCCACACATCAACACATCCAAACATCCACCCATCGACACATCCACACATCCACACATCAACACATCCAAACATCCACCCATCGACACATCGACACATCCTCACATGCGCACATCCACACATGCACACATCCACACATGCACACATCCACACATCGACACATCCCCACATCCACACATCCACACATCGACACATCCACACATCCACACATCCACATATCGACACATCCACACATCCACACATCCGAACATTAACACATCCACACATGCACACATGCGCAAATCCACACATCCACAAATCCACACATCCTTACATCCACACATATACACATCCACACATCGACACATCCACAATCCATATATCCACACATCCAAACAAGCACACATGCACACATCCACACATTGATACATCCACACATGCACACATGAACACATGCGCACATCCATATATCCACACATCCACACCTCCACACATCCACACATCGAGACATCCGCACATCGACACATCCACACACGCGCACATACGCCCATGCACACATGCACACATCCACATATTGATACATCCACACATGCACACATGAACACATGCGCACATGCACACATGCACACATCGACACATCCACACATCCACACATCGACACATCCGCACATGCACACATGCGCACATCCACACATCCGCACATGCACACATCCATACATTAACATATCCACATATGCACACATGCGCCCACCCACTCATACACACATCTACACATTCACAAATCCACACATCTTTACATCCACACATCCACATATCCACACATCCACACATCCACACATCCACACATCCACATATCCACACATGCACACATTCGCACATCCACAAATTGATTCATCCACACATGTACCACACATGCACACATACACACATCCACACATCCACAAATCCACACATCCCTACATCCACACATCAACACATCTACACATCGACACATCCACATATGCACACATCCACATATCCACACATCCACACATCCACACATGCACACATCCACACATTGACACATCCACACATGCACACATGAAAACATGCGCACTTGCACACATGCACACATCGACACATCCACACATCGACACATTCACACATGCACACATGCAGATATGCACACATCCACACATGCACACATGCAAACATCCACATATCGACACATCCAAACATGCACAAATCCACATATTAAAACATCCACATACGCACACATGCGCACACCCACACATGCACACATCCACAAATCCACACATCCTTACATCCACACATCCACACATCGACACATCCACACATACACACATCCACACATCCACACATCCGCACATCCACACATACGCACATGCACACATCCACACATGCACACATCCACACATCCACACATCAACACATCCACACATGCACACTTGCACACATGCACACATCCACACCTCAACACATGCACACATCCACACATCCACACTTCGACACATTCACACATCGACACATTCACACATCCACTCATCCACAAGTCCACACATCCACACATCCACACATCCACACATCCACACATGCACACATCCACACATCGACACATCCACACATCCACACATCCACACGTCGACACATCCACACATCCACACATCTACACATCCACACATTCACACATCCGCACATCCACACATACGCACATGCACACATCCAAACATGCAAACCTGCGAACATCCACACATGCACATATTCACACCTGCAAACATCCACACATCGACACATCCACACATCCACACATCGACACATCCACACATCCCCACATCCACACATTAACACATGCACACATCCACACATCGAAACATCCACACATCCACACATCCACACATCGACACATGCACACATGCGCACATCCACACATCCGCACATGCACACATCCAAACATGCAAACATGCGAACATCCACACATGCACACATCCACACCTGCACACATCCACAAATCGACACTTCCACACATCCACACATCGACACATCCACACATGCACACATGCACACATCCACTCCTCAACACATGCACACATCCACACATCCACACTTCGACACATTTACACATCGACACATTTACACATCCACACATCCAAAAGTCCACACATCCACACACCCACACATGCACACATCCACACATCGACACATCCACACATCCACACGTCGACACATCCACACATCCACACATCGACACATTCACACATCCGCACATCCACACATCCGCACATGCACACATCCAAACATGCAAACATCCACACATGCACACATCCACAACTGCACACATCCACACATCGACACATCAACACATCCACACATGCACACATGCTCACATGCACACATGCACACATCCACACCTCAACACATGCACACATCCACACATCCACACTTCGACACATTCACACATCGACACATTCACACATCCACACATCCACAAGTCCACACATCCACACATCCACACATGCACACATCCACACATGCAAACATCCACACAACGACACATCCACACATCCACACGTCGAAACATCCACACATCCACACATCGACACATTCACACATCCGCACATCCACACATCCGCACATGCACACATCCAAACATGCAAACATGCGAACATCCACACATCCACACATCGACACATCCACACATCCACACATTCCCACATCCCCACATCCCCACATCCACACATTAACACATGCACACATCCACAATTCGACACATTCACTCATCCACACATCCACACATGCACACATCCACACATGCACACATGCGCACATCCACACATCCACACATGCACACATGCGAACTTCCACACATGCCCACATCCACACATGCACACGTCCACACATCGACACATCCACACATCCACACTTCGACACATTCACACATCGACACATTCACACATCCACACATCCACAAATCCACACATCCACACATCCACACAAGCACACATCCACTCATCGACACATCCCAACATCCACACATCCACACGTCGACACATCCACACATCGACACATCCACACATCGACACATCCGCACATGCACACCTGCGCACATGCCACAAGCAAACATGCACACATGCACACATGCACACATCCACACATCAACACATCAACACATCCACACATCCACACATCGACACATGCACACATCCACAAATCGACCCATCCACACATCCACATATCCACTCATCGACACATCCAAAAATTCAAACATGCGCACATGCACACATGCACACATCCACACATCGACACATCCACACATCGACACATCCGCACATGCACACATGCGCACTTGCCACATGCCACATGCAAACATGCACACATGCACACATCCACACATCAACACATCCACACATCCACACATCGACTCATCCCCACATCCACACATCGACATTTCCACCCATCCAAACATCTACACACCACACATCCACACATAAACACATCCAAACATCCACCCATCGACACATCCACACATCCACAGATCGACACATCCTCACATGCGCACAACCACACATGCACACATGCACACATCCAAACATGCACACATGCACACATCGACACATCCCCACATCCATACATCCACACATCGACACATCCACACATCCACACATCCACACATCGACACATCCACACATCCGAACATTAACACATCCACACATGCACTCATGCGCACATCCACACATCCACAAATCCACACATCCTTACATCCACACATATACACATCCACACATCGACACATCCACACATCCATATATCCACACATCCAAACATGCACACATGCACACATCCACACATTGATACATCCACGCATGCACACATGAACACATGCGCGCATCCATATATCCACACCTCCACACATCCACACATCGAGACTTCCGCACATCGTCACATCCACACACGCGCACATACGCCCATGCACACATGCACACATCCACATATTGATACATCCACACATGCACACATGAACACATGCGCACATGCACACATCGACACAACCACACATCGACATTTCCACACATCCACACATCCAAACATTAACACATCCACACAAGCACACATGCGCACATCCACACATCCACAAATCCACACATCCTTACATCCACACTTCCACACATCCACACATGGACACATCCACACATCCACATATCCACACATCCAAATATGCACAGATGCACACATCCACATATCGACACATCCAAACATGCACACATCCTCATATGCACACAACCTTACATCCACACATGCACACATTCACACATCCACACATCAACAAATCCACACATCCACACATGCACACATGCGCACATGCGCACATGCGCACATGCGCACATGCACACATGCGCACATGCGCACATGCGCACATGCACACATGCGTACTTGCACACATGCAAACATCGACACATCCAAACATGCACACTTCCACACGTCCACACATCCACACATCGACACAACCACACATCGACATTTCCACACATCCACACATCCAAACATTAACACATCCACACAAGCACACATGCGCACATCCACACATCCACAAATCCACACATCCTTACATCCACACTTCCACACATCCACACATCCACACATCGACACATCCACACATCCATAAATCGACATATTCACACATCCACACATCCACACATGCACACATCCACACATGCACACATGCGCACATCCACACATGCACACATCCACACATGCACACATCCACACATCCACACATCAACAAATCCACACATGCACACATGCACACATCCACACCTCAACATGCACACATTCACACATCCACACATCAACAAATCCACACATCCACTCATCCACTCATCCACTCATCCACACATGCACACGTGCACACATGTGCACATGCAAACTTGCACACATGCACACATCGTCACATCCACACATGCACACATCCTTACATCCACACATGCACACATTCACACATCCACACATCAACAATTCCACACATCCACACATCCAAACATGCACACATGCACACATGCGCACATGCGCACATGCACACATGCGTACTTGCACACATGCAAACATCGACACATCCAAACATGCACACATCCACACGTCCATACATCCACACATCGACACAACCACACATCGACATTTCCACACATCCTCACATCCAAACATTAACACATCCACACAAGCACACATGCGCACATCCACACATCCACAAATCCACACATCCTTTCATCCACACTTCCACACATCCACACATCCACACATCGACACATCCACACATCCACATATCCACACATCCAAACATGCACAGATGCACACATCCACATATCGACACATCCAAACATGCACACATCCACGCATTGATACATCCACACATGCACGCATGAACACATGCGCACATGCACACATGCGCACATGCGTACTTGTACACATGCAAACATCGACACATCCAAACATGCACACATCCACACGTCCACACATCCACACATCGACACAACCACACATCGACATTTCCACACATCCACACATCCAAACATTAACACATCCACACAAGCACACATGCGCACATCCACACATCCACAAATCCACACATCCTTACATCCACGCTTCCACACATCCACACATCCACACATCCATAAATCGACACATTCACACATCCACACATCCACACATGCACACATCCACACATGCACACATGCGCACATCCACACATGCACACATCCACACATCCACAAATCCACACATCCTTACATCCACACTTCCACACATCCACACATCGACACATCCACACATCCACAAATCCACACATCCTTACATCCACACTTCCACACATTCACACATCCACACATCAACAAATCCACACATCCACACATCCACACATGCACACATGCGCACATGCGCACATGCGTACTTGCACACATGCAAACATCGACACATCCAAACATGCACACATCCACACGTCCATACATCCACACATCGACACAACCACACATCGACATTTCCACACATCCTCACATCCAAACATTAACACATCCACACAAGCACACATGCGCACATCCACACATCCACAAATCCACACATCCTTTCATCCACACTTCCACACATCCACACATCCACACATCGACACATCCACACATCCACATATCCACACATCCAAACATGCACAGATGCACACATCCACATATCGACACATCCAAACATGCACACATCCACGCATTGATACATCCACACATGCACGCATGAACACATGCGCACATGCACACATGCGCACATGCGTACTTGTACACATGCAAACATCGACACATCCAAACATGCACACATCCACACGTCCACACATCCACACATCGACACAACCACACATCGACATTTCCACACATCCACACATCCAAACATTAACACATCCACACAAGCACACATGCGCACATCCACACATCCACAAATCCACACATCCTTACATCCACGCTTCCACACATCCACACATCCACACATCCACACATCCATAAATCGACACATTCACACATCCACACATCCACACATGCACACATCCACACATGCACACATGCGCACATCCACACATGCACACATCCACACATCCACACATACACACATCAACAAATCCACACATGCACACATGCACACATCCACACCTCAATATGCACACATTCACACATCCACACATCTACAAATCCACACATCCACTCATCCACACATGCACACGTGCACACATGTGCACATGCACACTTGCACACATGCACACATCGACACATCCACACATGCACACATGCACACATCCTTACATCCACACATGCACACATTCACACATCCACACATCAACAAATCCACACATCCACACATGCACACATGCGCACATGCGCACATGCGCACATGCACACATGCGTACTTGCACACATGCAAACATCGACACATCCAAACATGCACACATCCACACGTCCACACATCCACACATCGACACAACCACACATCGACATTTCCACACATCCACACATCCAAACATTAACACATCCACACAAGCACACATGCGCACACCCACACATCCACACATCTAGACATCCACAAATCCACACATCCACACATATACACATCGACACATCCACACATGCACACATCCACATATCCACATATCCACACATGCACACATGCACACTTCCACACATTGATTCATCCACACATGTACACATGCACACTTCCACACATGCACACATCCACATATCCACACATCCACACAAGCACACATCCACACATCCACACATTGATACATCCACATATGCACACATGAACACATGCGCACATGCACACATGCACACATCGACACATCCACACATCCTTACATCCACACATCCACACATCGAAACATCCACACATCCACACATCCACGCATCGACACATCCACACATGCATACATTCACACTTCCACACATCCACACATCCACACATCCACACATGCACACATGCACACATCCACACATCGACACTTCCACACATTCACATTTCCACACATCCACACATCCAAACATTAACACATCCACACAAGCACACATGCGCACACCCACACATCCACACATCTAGACATCCACAAATCCACACATCCACACATATACACATCGACACATCCACACATGCACACATCCACATATCCACATATCCACACATGCACACATGCACACTTCCACACATTGATTCATCCACACATGTACACATGCACACTTCCACACATGCACACATCCACATATCCACACATCCACACAAGCACACATCCACACATGCACACATGCACACATGTACACATGCACACTTCCACACATGCACACATCCACATATCCACACATCCACACAAGCACACATCCACACATCCACACATCCACACATTGATACATCCACATATGCACACATGAACACATGCGCACATGCACACATCGACACATCCACACATCCTTACATCCACACATCCACACATCGAAACATCCACACATCCACACATCCACGCATCGACACATCCACACATGCATACATTCACACTTCCACACATCCACACATCCACACATCCACACATCCACACATGCACACATCCACACATCCACACATTGATACATCCACATATGCACACATGAACACATGCGCACATGCACACATGCACACATCGACACATCCACACATCGACACATCGACACATGCACACATCCACACATCCACAGGTCGACACATCCACACGTCCACACATCGACACATTCACACATCCGCACATCCCCATAACCGCACATGCACACATCCAAACATGCATACATGCGAACATCCACACATGCACACATCCACACATGCACACATCCACACATCCACACATCCACTCATCGACACATCCACACATCTACACATCGACACATCGACACATCGACACATCGACACATCGACACATCGACACATCGACACTTCGATACATCGATACATCGACACATCGACACATCGACGCATCCATTAATGCTCACATGCACACATCCATACATCCACACATCGGCACATCCGTACATCGACACTTCCGCACATGCACACTTGCCACATGCCACATGCAAACATGCATACATGCACACATGCACACATCCACACATCGACACATCCACACATCGACACATCCGCACATGCACACCTGCGCACATTCCACAAGCAAACATGCACACATGCACACATAAACACATGCGCACATCCACACATGCACACATCCACACATGCACACATCCACACATCGACTCATCCCCACATCCACACATCGACATTTCCACACATCCAAACATCGACACACCACACATCCACCCATCAACACATCCAAACATCCACCCATCGACACATCCACACATCCACACATCGACACATCCTCACATGCGCACATCCACACATGCATACATCCACACATGCACACATCCACACATCGACACATCCCCACATCCACACATCCACACATCGACACATCCACACATCCACACATCCACACATCGACACATCCACACATCCACACATCCGAATATTAACACATCTACACATGCACACATGCGCACATCCACACATCCACAAATCCACACATCCTTACATCCACACATATACACATCCACACATCGACACATCCACATATCCACATATCCACACATCCAAACATGCACACATCCACACATTCATTCATCCACACGTGCACACATAAACACATGCGCACATGAACACATGCACACATCAACACATCGACACATCCACACATCGACACATGCACACATGCAGACATGCACACATGCACACATGCACACTTCCACACATCCACACATCCAAATATCCACACATCCACACCTCCACACATCCACACATCGAGACATCCGCACATCGACACATCCACACACGCGCACATACGCCCATGCACACATGCACACATCCACATATTGATACATCAACACATGCACACATGCGCACATGCACACATGCACACATCGACACATCCACACCTCGACACATCCACACAAGCACACATGCAGACATGCACATATCCACACATGCACACATGCATATATCCACATATCGACACATCCAAACATGCACACATCCACACATTAACACATCGACACATCCACACATCCATATATCCACACATCCAAACATGCGCCCACCCACACATCCACACATCTACACATCCACAAATCCACACATCTTTACATCCACACATCCACACATCCACATATCCACACATCCACACATCGACACATCCACACATCCACATATCCACACATGCACACATGCACACATCCACACATTGATTCATCCACACATGTACCACATATGCACACATACACACATCCACACATCCACAAATCCACACATCCTTACATCCACACATCAAAACATTAACACATCCACACATGCACACATGCGCACATCCACACATCCACAAATCCACACATCCTTACATCCACACATATACACATCGACACATCCACACATCCATATATCCACACATCCAAACATGCTCACATGCACACATCCACACATTGATACATCCCCGCATGCACACATGAACACATGCGCACATCCATATATCCACACATCCACACCTCCACACATCCACACATCGAGACATCCGCACATCGACACATCCACTCACGCGCACATACGCCCATGCACACATGCACACATCCACATATTGATACATCCACACATGCACACATGAACACATGCGCACATGCACACACCGACACAACCACACATCGGCATTTCCACACATCCACACATCCAAACATTAACACATCCACACAAGCACACATGCGCACATCCACACATCCACAAATCCACACATCCTTACATCCACACTTCCACACATCCACACATCGACACATCCACACATCCACAAATCCACACATCCTTACATCCACACTTCCACACATTCACACATCCACACATCAACAAATCCACACATCCACACATCCACACATGCACACATGCGCACATGCGCACATGCGCACATGCACACAAGCGTACTTGCACACATGCAAACATCGACACATCCAAACATCCACACGTCCACTTATCGACACAACCACTCATCGACATTTCCACACATCCACACATCCAAACATTAACACATCCACACAAGCACACATGCGCACATCCACACATCCACAAATCCACACATCCTTACATCCACACTTCCACACATCCGCACATCCACACATCCACACATCGACACATCCACACATCCATAAATCGACATATTCACACATCCACACATCCACACATGCACACATCCACACATGCACACATGCGCACATCCACACATGCACACATCCACACATGCACACATCCACACATCCACACATCAACAAATCCACACATGCACACATGCACACATCCACACCTCAACATGCACACATTCACACATCCACACATCAACAAATCCACACATCCACTCATCCACACATGCACACGTGCACACATGTGCACATGCACACTTGCACACATGCACACATCGACACATCCACTCATGCACACATGCACACATCCTTACATCCACACATGCACACATTCACACATCCACACATCAACAAATCCACACATCCACACATCCACACATCCACACATCCACACATGCACACATGCGCACATGCGCACATGCACACATGCGTACTTGCACACATGCAAACATCGACACATCCAAACATGCACACATCCACACGTCCACACATTCACACATCGACACAACCACACATCGACATTTCCACACATCCACACATCCAAACATTAACACATCCACACAAGCACACATGCGCACATCCACACATCCACAAATCCACACATCCTTACATCCACACTTCCACACATCCACACATCGACACATCCACACATCCACACATCCACATATCCACACATCCAAACATGCACAGATGCACACATTCACATATCGACACATCCAAACATGCACACATCCACACATTGATACATCCACACATGCACACATGAACACATGCGCACATGCACACATGCGCACATGCACACATGCAAACATCGACACATCCAAACATGCACACATCCACACGTCCACACATCCACACATCGACACAACCACACATCGACATTTCCTCACATCCACACATCCAAACATTAACACATCCACACAAGCACACATGCGCACATCCACACATCCACAAATCCACACATCCTTACATCCACACTTCCACACATCCACACATCCACACATCGACACATCCACACATCCATAAATCGACACATTCATACATCCACACATGCACACATCCACACATGCACACATGCGCACATCCACACATGCACACATCCACACATGCACACATCCACACATCAACAAATCCACACATGCACACATGCACACATCCACACCTCAACATGCACACATTCACACATCCACATATCAACAAATCCACACATCCACTCATCCACACATGCACACGTGCACACATGTGCACATGCACACTTGCACACATGCACACATCGACACATCCACACACGCACACTTGCACACATCCTTACATCCACACATGCACACATTCACACATCCACACATCAACAAATCCACACATCCACACATCCACACATGCACACATGCGCACATGCGCACATGCACACATGCGTACTTGCACACATGCAAACATCGACACATCCAAACATGCACACATCCACACGTCCACACATCCACACATCGACACAACCACACATCGACATTTGCACACATCCACACATCCAAACATTAACACATCCACACAAGCACACATGCGCACACCCACACATCCACACATCTAGACATCCACAAATCCACACATCCACACATATACACGTCGACACATCCACACATGCACACATCCACATATCCACATATCCACACATGCACACTTCCACACATTGATTCATCCACACATGTACACATGCACACATCCACACATGCACACATCCACATATCCACACATCCACACAAGCACACATCCACACATTGAGACATCCACACACGCACACATGAACACATGCGCACCTGCACACATGCGCACATGCACACATGCAAACAAGGACACATCGACACATCCACACATCGACACATCCACACATGCACACATGCACACATCCACACATGCACACATCCACATATCGAGACATCCAAACATGCACAAGTCCACACATTAACACATCCACATATGCACACATGCGCACACCCACACATCCACACATGCACACATCCTCACATCCACACATCGACACATCCACACATCCATAGCTCGACACATTCACACATCCACACATGCACACATCCACACATCGACACATCGACACATCCACACATCCACATATCCACATATCCACACATCCAAACATGCACACATCCACACATTGATACATCCACATATGCACACATGAACACATGCGCACATGCACACATGCACACATCGACACATCCACACATCCTTACATATACACATCCACACATCGACACATCCACACATCCACACATCCACACATCGACACATCCACACATGCACACATTCACACATCCACACATCCACACATCCACACATGCACACATGCGCACATCCACACATCGACACATCCACACATTCACATATCCACACATCCAAACATGCACACATGCACACATCCACACATTGATACATCCACATATGCACACATGAACACATGCGCACATGCACACATGCACACATCGACACATCCACACATCGACACATCGACACATGCACACATCCACACATCCACAGGTCGACACATCCTCACGTCCACACATCGACACATTCACACATCCGCACATCCACACATCCGCACATGCACACATCCAAACATGCACACATGCGAACATCCACACATGCACACATCCACACATCCACACATGCACACATCGACACATCGACACATCCACACATCCACATATCCACATATCCACACATCCAAACATGCACACATCCACACATTGATACATCCACATATGCACACATGAACACATGCGCACATGCACACATGCACACATCGACACATCCACACATCCTTACATATACACATCCACACATCGACACATCCACACATCCACACATCAACACATCGACACATCGACACATGTACACAAGCACACATGCAGACATGCACACATGCACACATGCACTATTCCACACATCCACACATCCAAATATCCACACATCCACACCTCCACACATCCACACATCGAGACATCCGCACATCGACACATCCACACACGCGCACATACGACCATGCACACATGCACACATCCACATATTGATACATCAACACATGCACAAATGAACACATGCGCACATGCACACATGCACACATCGACACCTCGACACATCCACACAAGCACACATGCAGACATGCACATATCCACACATGCACACATGCATATATCCACATATCGACACATCCAAACATGCACACATCCACACATTAACACATCCCCATAGGCACACATGCGCCCACCCACACATCCACACATCTACACATCCACAAATCCACACATCTTTACATCCACACATCCACATATCCACACATCCACACATCGACACATCCACACATCCACACATCCACATATCCACACATGCACACATCCACACATTGATTCATCCACACATGTACCACACATGAACACATACACACATCCACACATCCACAAATCCACACATCCTTACATCCACACATCCACACATCCACACATCGACACATCCACACATTCACACATCCGCATGTCCACACACCCACACATCCACACATGCACACATCCACAAATCCACACATCCTTACATCCACACATCCACACATCGACACATCCACACATGCACACATCCACACATCCACACATCCACACGTCCACACATCCATAAATCGACACATTCACACATCCACACATGCACACATGCACACATCCACACATCCACACATCAACACATCCACACATGCACACAGGCGCACATGCACACATCCACACCTCAACACATGCACACATCCACACTTCGACACATTCACACATCGACATATTCACACATCCACACATCCACTAGTCCACACATCCACACATCCACACATCCACACATCGGCACATGCACACGTGCGCACATCCACACATCCGCACATGCACACATCCAAACATGCAAACATGCGAACATCCACACATCCACACATCGACACATCCACACATCCACACATTCCCACATCCCCACATCCCCACATCCACACATTAACACATGCACACATCCACAATTCGACACATTCACTCATCCACACATCCACACATGCACACATCCACACATGCACACATGCGCACATCCACACATCCACACATGCACACATGCGAACTTCCACACATGCCCACATCCACACATGCACACGTCCACACATCGACACATCCACACATCCACACTTCGACACATTCACACATCGACACATTCACACATCCACACATCCACAAATCCACACATCCACACATCCACACAAGCACACATCCACTCATCGACACATCCCAACATCCACACATCCACACGTCGACACATCCACACATCGACACATCCACACATCGACACATCCGCACATGCACACCTGCGCACATGCCACAAGCAAACATGCACACATGCACACATGCACACATCCACACATCAACACATCAACACATCCACACATCCACACATCGACACATGCACACATCCACAAATCGACCCATCCACACATCCACATATCCACTCATCGACACATCCAAAAATTCAAACATGCGCACATGCACACATGCACACATCCACACATCGACACATCCACACATCGACACATCCGCACATGCACACATGCGCACTTGCCACATGCCACATGCAAACATGCACACATGCACACATCCACACATCAACACATCCACACATCCACACATCGACTCATCCCCACATCCACACATCGACATTTCCACCCATCCAAACATCTACACACCACACATCCACACATAAACACATCCAAACATCCACCCATCGACACATCCACACATCCACAGATCGACACATCCTCACATGCGCACAACCACACATGCACACATGCACACATCCAAACATGCACACATGCACACATCGACACATCCCCACATCCATACATCCACACATCGACACATCCACACATCCACACATCCACACATCGACACATCCACACATCCGAACATTAACACATCCACACATGCACTCATGCGCACATCCACACATCCACAAATCCACACATCCTTACATCCACACATATACACATCCACACATCGACACATCCACACATCCATATATCCACACATCCAAACATGCACACATGCACACATCCACACATTGATACATCCACGCATGCACACATGAACACATGCGCGCATCCATATATCCACACCTCCACACATCCACACATCGAGACTTCCGCACATCGTCACATCCACACACGCGCACATACGCCCATGCACACATGCACACATCCACATATTGATACATCCACACATGCACACATGAACACATGCGCACATGCACACATCGACACAACCACACATCGACATTTCCACACATCCACACATCCAAACATTAACACATCCACACAAGCACACATGCGCACATCCACACATCCACAAATCCACACATCCTTACATCCACACTTCCACACATCCACACATGGACACATCCACACATCCACATATCCACACATCCAAATATGCACAGATGCACACATCCACATATCGACACATCCAAACATGCACACATCCTCATATGCACACAACCTTACATCCACACATGCACACATTCACACATCCACACATCAACAAATCCACACATCCACACATGCACACATGCGCACATGCGCACATGCGCACATGCACACATGCGCACATGCGCACATGCGCACATGCACACATGCGTACTTGCACACATGCAAACATCGACACATCCAAACATGCACACTTCCACACGTCCACACATCCACACATCGACACAACCACACATCGACATTTCCACACATCCACACATCCAAACATTAACACATCCACACAAGCACACATGCGCACATCCACACATCCACAAATCCACACATCCTTACATCCACACTTCCACACATCCACACATCCACACATCCATAAATCGACATATTCACACATCCACACATCCACACATGCACACATCCACACATGCACACATGCGCACATCCACACATGCACACATCCACACATGCACACATCCACACATCCACACATCAACAAATCCACACATGCACACATGCACACATCCACACCTCAACATGCACACATTCACACATCCACACATCAACAAATCCACACATCCACTCATCCACTCATCCACTCATCCACACATGCACACGTGCACACATGTGCACATGCAAACTTGCACACATGCACACATCGTCACATCCACACATGCACACATCCTTACATCCACACATGCACACATTCACACATCCACACATCAACAATTCCACACATCCACACATCCAAACATGCACACATGCACACATGCGCACATGCGCACATGCACACATGCGTACTTGCACACATGCAAACATCGACACATCCAAACATGCACACATCCACACGTCCATACATCCACACATCGACACAACCACACATCGACATTTCCACACATCCTCACATCCAAACATTAACACATCCACACAAGCACACATGCGCACATCCACACATCCACAAATCCACACATCCTTTCATCCACACTTCCACACATCCACACATCCACACATCGACACATCCACACATCCACATATCCACACATCCAAACATGCACAGATGCACACATCCACATATCGACACATCCAAACATGCACACATCCACGCATTGATACATCCACACATGCACGCATGAACACATGCGCACATGCACACATGCGCACATGCGTACTTGTACACATGCAAACATCGACACATCCAAACATGCACACATCCACACGTCCACACATCCACACATCGACACAACCACACATCGACATTTCCACACATCCACACATCCAAACATTAACACATCCACACAAGCACACATGCGCACATCCACACATCCACAAATCCACACATCCTTACATCCACGCTTCCACACATCCACACATCCACACATCCATAAATCGACACATTCACACATCCACACATCCACACATGCACACATCCACACATGCACACATGCGCACATCCACACATGCACACATCCACACATCCACAAATCCACACATCCTTACATCCACACTTCCACACATCCACACATCGACACATCCACACATCCACAAATCCACACATCCTTACATCCACACTTCCACACATTCACACATCCACACATCAACAAATCCACACATCCACACATCCACACATGCACACATGCGCACATGCGCACATGCGTACTTGCACACATGCAAACATCGACACATCCAAACATGCACACATCCACACGTCCATACATCCACACATCGACACAACCACACATCGACATTTCCACACATCCTCACATCCAAACATTAACACATCCACACAAGCACACATGCGCACATCCACACATCCACAAATCCACACATCCTTTCATCCACACTTCCACACATCCACACATCCACACATCGACACATCCACACATCCACATATCCACACATCCAAACATGCACAGATGCACACATCCAGATATCGACACATCCAAACATGCACACATCCACGCATTGATACATCCACACATGCACGCATGAACACATGCGCACATGCACACATGCGCACATGCGTACTTGTACACATGCAAACATCGACACATCCAAACATGCACACATCCACACGTCCACACATCCACACATCGACACAACCACACATCGACATTTCCACACATCCACACATCCAAACATTAACACATCCACACAAGCACACATGCGCACATCCACACATCCACAAATCCACACATCCTTACATCCACGCTTCCACACATCCACACATCCACACATCCACACATCCATAAATCGACACATTCACACATCCACACATCCACACATGCACACATCCACACATGCACACATGCGCACATCCACACATGCACACATCCACACATCCACACATACACACATCAACAAATCCACACATGCACACATGCACACATCCACACCTCAATATGCACACATTCACACATCCACACATCTACAAATCCACACATCCACTCATCCACACATGCACACGTGCACACATGTGCACATGCACACTTGCACACATGCACACATCGACACATCCACACATGCACACATGCACACATCCTTACATCCACACATGCACACATTCACACATCCACACATCAACAAATCCACACATCCACACATCCACACATGCACACATGCGCACATGCGCACATGCGCACATGCACACATGCGTACTTGCACACATGCAAACATCGACACATCCAAACATGCACACATCCACACGTCCACACATCCACACATCGACACAACCACACATCGACATTTCCACACATCCACACATCCAAACATTAACACATCCACACAAGCACACATGCGCACACCCACACATCCACACATCTAGACATCCACAAATCCACACATCCACACATATACACATCGACACATCCACACATGCACACATCCACATATCCACATATCCACACATGCACACATGCACACTTCCACACATTGATTCATCCACACATGTACACATGCACACTTCCACACATGCACACATCCACATATCCACACATCCACACAAGCACACATCCACACATCCACACATCCACACATTGATACATCCACATATGCACACATGAACACATGCGCACATGCACACATGCACACATCGACACATCCACACATCCTTACATCCACACATCCACACATCGAAACATCCACACATCCACACATCCACGCATCGACACATCCACACATGCATACATTCACACTTCCACACATCCACACATCCACACATCCACACATGCACACATGCACACATCCACACATCGACACTTCCACACATTCACATTTCCACACATCCACACATCCAAACATTAACACATCCACACAAGCACACATGCGCACACCCACACATCCACACATCTAGACATCCACAAATCCACACATCCACACATATACACATCGACACATCCACACATGCACACATCCACATATCCACATATCCACACATGCACACATGCACACTTCCACACATTGATTCATCCACACATGTACACATGCACACTTCCACACATGCACACATCCACATATCCACACATCCACACAAGCACACATCCACACATGCACACATGCACACATGTACACATGCACACTTCCACACATGCACACATCCACATATCCACACATCCACACAAGCACACATCCACACATCCACACATCCACACATTGATACATCCACATATGCACACATGAACACATGCGCACATGCACACATCGACACATCCACACATCCTTACATCCACACATCCACACATCGAAACATCCACACATCCACACATCCACGCATCGACACATCCACACATGCATACATTCACACTTCCACACATCCACACATCCACACATCCACACATCCACACATGCACACATCCACACATCCACACATCCACACATTGATACATCCACATATGCACACATGAACACATGCGCACATGCACACATGCACACATCGACACATCCACACATCGACACATCGACACATGCACACATCCACACATCCACAGGTCGACACATCCACACGTCCACACATCGACACATTCACACATCCGCACATCCCCATAACCGCACATGCACACATCCAAACATGCATACATGCGAACATCCACACATGCACACATCCACACATGCACACATCCACACATCCACACATCCACTCATCGACACATCCACACATCTACACATCGACACATCGACACATCGACACATCGACACATCGACACATCGACACATCGACACTTCGATACATCGATACATCGACACATCGACACATCGACGCATCCATTAATGCTCACATGCACACATCCATACATCCACACATCGGCACATCCGTACATCGACACTTCCGCACATGCACACTTGCCACATGCCACATGCAAACATGCATACATGCACACATGCACACATCCACACATCGACACATCCACACATCGACACATCCGCACATGCACACCTGCGCACATGCCACAAGCAAACATGCACACATGCACACATAAACACATGCGCACATCCACACATGCACACATCCACACATGCACACATCCACACATCGACTCATCCCCACATCCACACATCGACATTTCCACACATCCAAACATCGACACACCACACATCCACCCATCAACACATCCAAACATCCACCCATCGACACATCCACACATCCACACATCGACACATCCTCACATGCGCACATCCACACATGCATACATCCACACATGCACACATCCACACATCGACACATCCCCACATCCACACATCCACACATCGACACATCCACACATCCACACATCCACACATCGACACATCCACACATCCACACATCCGAATATTAACACATCTACACATGCACACATGCGCACATCCACACATCCACAAATCCACACATCCTTACATCCACACATATACACATCCACACATCGACACATCCACATATCCACATATCCACACATCCAAACATGCACACATCCACACATTCATTCATCCACACGTGCACACATAAACACATGCGCACATGAACACATGCACACATCAACACATCGACACATCCACACATCGACACATGCACACATGCAGACATGCACACATGCACACATGCACACTTCCACACATCCACACATCCAAATATCCACACATCCACACCTCCACACATCCACACATCGAGACATCCGCACATCGACACATCCACACACGCGCACATACGCCCATGCACACATGCACACATCCACATATTGATACATCAACACATGCACACATGCGCACATGCACACATGCACACATCGACACATCCACACCTCGACACATCCACACAAGCACACATGCAGACATGCACATATCCACACATGCACACATGCATATATCCACATATCGACACATCCAAACATGCACACATCCACACATTAACACATCGACACATCCACACATCCATATATCCACACATCCAAACATGCGCCCACCCACACATCCACACATCTACACATCCACAAATCCACACATCTTTACATCCACACATCCACACATCCACATATCCACACATCCACACATCGACACATCCACACATCCACATATCCACACATGCACACATGCACACATCCACACATTGATTCATCCACACATGTACCACATATGCACACATACACACATCCACACATCCACAAATCCACACATCCTTACATCCACACATCAAAACATTAACACATCCACACATGCACACATGCGCACATCCACACATCCACAAATCCACACATCCTTACATCCACACATATACACATCGACACATCCACACATCCATATATCCACACATCCAAACATGCTCACATGCACACATCCACACATTGATACATCCCCGCATGCACACATGAACACATGCGCACATCCATATATCCACACATCCACACCTCCACACATCCACACATCGAGACATCCGCACATCGACACATCCACTCACGCGCACATACGCCCATGCACACATGCACACATCCACATATTGATACATCCACACATGCACACATGAACACATGCGCACATGCACACACCGACACAACCACACATCGGCATTTCCACACATCCACACATCCAAACATTAACACATCCACACAAGCACACATGCGCACATCCACACATCCACAAATCCACACATCCTTACATCCACACTTCCACACATCCACACATCGACACATCCACACATCCACAAATCCACACATCCTTACATCCACACTTCCACACATTCACACATCCACACATCAACAAATCCACACATCCACACATCCACACATGCACACATGCGCACATGCGCACATGCGCACATGCGCACATGCACACAAGCGTACTTGCACACATGCAAACATCGACACATCCAAACATCCACACGTCCACTTATCGACACAACCACTCATCGACATTTCCACACATCCACACATCCAAACATTAACACATCCACACAAGCACACATGCGCACATCCACACATCCACAAATCCACACATCCTTACATCCACACTTCCACACATCCGCACATCCACACATCCACACATCGACACATCCACACATCCATAAATCGACATATTCACACATCCACACATCCACACATGCACACATCCACACATGCACACATGCGCACATCCACACATGCACACATCCACACATGCACACATCCACACATCCACACATCAACAAATCCACACATGCACACATGCACACATCCACACCTCAACATGCACACATTCACACATCCACACATCAACAAATCCACACATCCACTCATCCACACATGCACACGTGCACACATGTGCACATGCACACTTGCACACATGCACACATCGACACATCCACTCATGCACACATGCACACATCCTTACATCCACACATGCACACATTCACACATCCACACATCAACAAATCCACACATCCACACATCCACACATCCACACATGCACACATGCGCACATGCGCACATGCACACATGCGTACTTGCACACATGCAAACATCGACACATCCAAACATGCACACATCCACACGTCCACACATTCACACATCGACACAACCACACATCGACATTTCCACACATCCACACATCCAAACATTAACACATCCACACAAGCACACATGCGCACATCCACACATCCACAAATCCACACATCCTTACATCCACACTTCCACACATCCACACATCGACACATCCACACATCCACACATCCACATATCCACACATCCAAACATGCACAGATGCACACATCCACATATCGACACATCCAAACATGCACACATCCACACATTGATACATCCACACATGCACACATGAACACATGCGCACATGCACACATGCGCACATGCACACATGCAAACATCGACACATCCAAACATGCACACATCCACACGTCCACACATCCACACATCGACACAACCACACATCGACATTTCCTCACATCCACACATCCAAACATTAACACATCCACACAAGCACACATGCGCACATCCACACATCCACAAATCCACACATCCTTACATCCACACTTCCACACATCCACACATCCACACATCGACACATCCACACATCCATAAATCGACACATTCATACATCCACACATGCACACATCCACACATGCACACATGCGCACATCCACACATGCACACATCCACACATGCACACATCCACACATCAACAAATCCACACATGCACACATGCACACATCCACACCTCAACATGCACACATTCACACATCCACATATCAACAAATCCACACATCCACTCATCCACACATGCACACGTGCACACATGTGCACATGCACACTTGCACACATGCACACATCGACACATCCACACACGCACACTTGCACACATCCTTACATCCACACATGCACACATTCACACATCCACACATCAACAAATCCACACATCCACACATCCACACATGCACACATGCGCACATGCGCACATGCACACACGCGTACTTGCACACATGCAAACATCGACACATCCAAACATGCACACATCCACACGTCCACACATCCACACATCGACACAACCACACATCGACATTTGCACACATCCACACATCCAAACATTAACACATCCACACAAGCACACATGCGCACACCCACACATCCACACATCTAGACATCCACAAATCCACACATCCACACATATACACGTCGACACATCCACACATGCACACATCCACATATCCACATATCCACACATGCACACTTCCACACATTGATTCATCCACACATGTACACATGCACACATCCACACATGCACACATCCACATATCCACACATCCACACAAGCACACATCCACACATTGAGACATCCACACACGCACACATGAACACATGCGCACCTGCACACATGCGCACATGCACACATGCAAACAAGGACACATCGACACATCCACACATCGACACATCCACACATGCACACATGCACACATCCACACATGCACACATCCACATATCGAGACATCCAAACATGCACAAGTCCACACATTAACACATCCACATATGCACACATGCGCACACCCACACATCCACACATGCACACATCCTCACATCCACACATCGACACATCCACACATCCATAGCTCGACACATTCACACATCCACACATGCACACATCCACACATCGACACATCGACACATCCACACATCCACATATCCACATATCCACACATCCAAACATGCACACATCCACACATTGATACATCCACATATGCACACATGAACACATGCGCACATGCACACATGCACACATCGACACATCCACACATCCTTACATATACACATCCACACATCGACACATCCACACATCCACACATCCACACATCGACACATCCACACATGCACACATTCACACATCCACACATCCACACATCCACACATGCACACATGCGCACATCCACACATCGACACATCCACACATTCACATATCCACACATCCAAACATGCACACATGCACACATCCACACATTGATACATCCACATATGCACACATGAACACATGCGCACATGCACACATGCACACATCGACACATCCACACATCGACACATCGACACATGCACACATCCACACATCCACAGGTCGACACATCCTCACGTCCACACATCGACACATTCACACATCCGCACATCCACACATCCGCACATGCACACATCCAAACATGCACACATGCGAACATCCACACATGCACACATCCACACATCCACACATGCACACATCGACACATCGACACATCCACACATCCACATATCCACATATCCACACATCCAAACATGCACACATCCACACATTGATACATCCACATATGCACACATGAACACATGCGCACATGCACACATGCACACATCGACACATCCACACATCCTTACATATACACATCCACACATCGACACATCCACACATCCACACATCAACACATCGACACATCGACACATGTACACATGCACACATGCAGACATGCACACATGCACACATGCACACATGCACACATGCACAATTCCACACATCCACACATCCAAATATCCACACATCCACACCTCCACACATCCACACATCCACACATGCACACATGCACACATCCACACATCGACACATCGACACATCCACACATTCACATATCCACACATCCAAACATGCACACATGCACACATCCACACATTGATACATCCACATATGCACACATGCACTCATGCACACATCCACACATTGATTCATCCACACATGTACCACACATGCACACATACACACATCCACACATCGACACATCCACACATCCACATATCCACATATCCACACATCCAAACATGCACACATCCACACATTGATACATCCACATATGCACACATGAACACATGCGCACATGCACACATGCACACATCGACACATCCACACATCCTTACATATACACATCCACACATCGACACATCCACACATGCACACATCAACACATCGACACATCCACACATCGACACATCGACACATCGACACATGTACACATGCACACATGCAGACATGCACACATGCACACATGCACTATTCCACACATCCACACATCCAAATATCCACACATCCACACCTCCACACATCCACACATCGAGACATCCGCACATCGACACATCCACACACGCGCACATACGACCATGCACACATGCACACATCCACATATTGATACATCAACACATGCACACATGAACACATGCGCACATGCACACATGCACACATCGACACCTCGACACATCCACACAAGCACACATGCAGACATGCACATATCCACACATGCACACATGCATATATCCACATATCGACACATCCAAACATGCACACATCCACACATTAACACATCCCCATAGGCACACATGCGCCCACCCACACATCCACACATCTACACATCCACAAATCCACACATCTTTACATCCACACATCCACATATCCACACATCCACACATCGACACATCCACACATCCACACATCCACATATCCACACATGCACACATCCACACATTGATTCATCCACACATGTACCACACATGAACACATACACACATCCACACATCCACAAATCCACACATCCTTACATCCACACATCCACACATCCACACATCGACACATCCACACATTCACACATCCGCATGTCCACACACCCACACATCCACACATGCACACATCCACAAATCCACACATCCTTACATCCACACATCCACACATCGACACATCCACACATGCACACATCCACACATCCACACATCCACACGTCCACACATCCATAAATCGACACATTCACACATCCACACATGCACACATGCACACATCCACACATCCACACATCAACACATCCACACATGCACACAGGCGCACATGCACACATCCACACCTCAACACATGCACACATCCACACTTCGACACATTCACACATCGACATATTCACACATCCACACATCCACTAGTCCACACATCCACACATCCACACATCCACACATCGGCACATGCACACGTGCGCACATCCACACATCCGCACATGCACACATCCAAACATGCGAACATCCACACATGCACACATCCACAAATCGACACATCCACACATCGACACATCCACACATGCACACATTCACTCCTCAACACATGCACACATCCACACATCCACACATCAACACATCCACACATGCACACATCCACACATGCACACATCCACACATCCACACATCCACACGTCGACACATCCACTCATCCACACATCGACACATTCACACATCCGCACATCCACACATCCGCACATGCACACATCCAAACATGCAAATATGCGAACATCCACACATGCACATATTCACACCAGCACACATCCACACATCGACACATCCTCACATCCACACATCGACACATCCACACATCCCCACATCCACACATTAACACATTCACACATCCACACATCGAAACATCGACACATCCACACATCCACACATCGACACATGCACACATGCGCACATCCACACATCCGCACATGCACACATCCAAACATGCAAACATGCGAACATCCACACATGCACACATCCACACCTGCACACATCCACAAATCGACACATCCACACATCCACACATGCACACATGCACACATTCACTCCTCAACACATGCACACATCCACACATCCACACTTCGGCACATTCACACATCGACACATTTACACATCCACACATCCAAAATTCCACACATGCACACATCCACACATCCACACATCCACGCGTCGACACATCCGCACATCCAAACATCGACACATTCACACATCCGCACATCCACACATCCGCACATGCATACATCCAAACATGCAAACATGCGAACATCCACACATGCACACATCCACACCTGCACACATCCACACATCGACACATCAACACATCCCCACATGCACACATGCTCACATGCACACATGCACACATCCACACCTCAACACATTCACACATCCACACATCCACAAGTCCACACATCCACACATCCACACATGCACACATCCACACATGCACACATCGACACATCCACACATCCACACATCGACACATGCACACAAGCAGACATGCACACATGCACACTTTCACAAATCCACACATGCACACGTCCACACATGCACACATGCACACATGCACACATCCACACATCCACACGTCGAAACATCGACACATGCACACATCCACAAATCGACCCATTCACAAATTCACACATTCAAAAATACACACATCCACACATCCACAACATCCACATATCCACCAAT
Organism: Chloromyia formosa; assembly: GCA_964017055.1. Classification (NCBI taxonomy): domain Eukaryota; kingdom Metazoa; phylum Arthropoda; class Insecta; order Diptera; family Stratiomyidae; genus Chloromyia; species Chloromyia formosa. The sequence goes on from OZ024814.1 coordinate 70,827,304, forward strand.
CCACACATCCGCACATGCACACATACACACATGCGCACATCCACACATGCACACATCCTAGCATCGACACTTCCCCACATCCGCACATCGACAAATCCACACATCGACTCATCGACACATCGACTAATCCACTCATGCACACATGCACACATGCGCACATGCACACATCCACACATCCACACATGCACACATGCACACATCGACACATCCACACTTCGACACATCCACACATGCAATCATGCACACATGCACACATCCACACATGCACACATCCACACATCCACACATCAACAAATCCACACATCCACACATCCGCACATGCACAAATGCGCACATGCACACATGCGCACATGCAAACATCGACACATCCAAACATGCACACATCCACACGTCCACACATCCACACATCGACATTTCTACACATCCACACATCCAAACATTAACACATCCACACAAGCACTCATGAGCACATCCACACATCCACAAATAAACATATCCTTACATCCACACATCCACACATCCACATATCCACATATCCACACATCCAAATATGCACACATGCACACATCCACACATTGATACATCCACGTATGCACACATGAACACATGCGCACATGCACACATGCACACATTGACACATCCACACATCGACACATCGACACATGCACACATGCACACATGCACACTTCCACACATCCACACATCCGAATATCCACACATCCACGCATCGAGACATCCGCACATCCACACATCCTCACACGCGCACATACGCCCATGCACACATCCATACATTGATACATCCACACATGAACACATGCACACATGCACACATCGACACATCCACACATCCACACATCCACACATCGACACATGCACACATGCAGACATGCACACATGCACACATGCACACTTTCACAAATCCACACATGCACACGTCCACACATGCACACATGCACACATGCACACATGCACACATCGACACATCCACACATCGACACATCCACACATGCACTCAAGCACACATCCACACATCCACACATCCACACATGCACACATCCACACATCAACAAATCCACACATCCAAACATGCACACATCCACATATTGATACATCCACACATGCACACATGCGCACATGCACACATGCACACATGCACACATCGACACATCCACACATCGACACATCGACACATCCACACATGCACACATGCACACATGCAGACATGCACACATCCACACATGCACACATGAACACATCCACATATCGACATATCCAAACATGCACAAATCCACACATTAACTCATCCACATATGCACACATGCGCAAACCCACACATCCACACATCCTGACATCCACAAATCCACACATCCACACATATACACATCGACACATCGACACATCCACACATGCACACAACCACATATCCACATATCCACACATGCACGCATCCACACATCCACACATTGATTCATCCACACATCCACACATGCACACATTCACATATCCACACATCCACACAAGCTCACATCCACACATTGATACATCCACACATGCACACATGAACATATGCGCACATGCACACATGCGCACATGCACACTTTCACACATGCACACATTAACACATCCACACATCCACACATGCACAAATGCTCACATGCACACATGCAAACATCACATGAAGACATCCAAACATGCACACATGCACACATGCGCATATGCACCCATGCACACATGCACACATGCACACATGCACACATCGACACATCCAAACATCCACACATCCACACATCCACTCATCCACACATCGACACATCCACTCGTCCACACATGCACACATGCACACATGCACACTTGCACACATCCACACGTCCACACATCCACACATCCACACATCGACACATGCAGACATCTACTCCTCGAAACATCGACACATCGACACATCCACACATCGACATATCCACGCATCCACCAATGCACACATGCACACATGCGCACATGCGCACATGCACACATGCACACATGCACACCTCGACACATCCACACATCCACACATCCACACTTCCACACATGCACACTTGCACACATGCACACACGCACACATGCACACATGCGCACATGCACACATGCAAACATCGACACATCCACACATGCACACGTCCACAGATCCACACATCCACACATGCACACATGCGCACATGCGCACATGCACACATGCACACATGCACTCATCGACACATCCACACATCCACATATTCACACTTCGACACATCCACTCGTCCACACATGCACACCTGCACACTTGCACACATGCACACATGCACACATCGACACATCCAAACATCCACACATCCACACATCCACACATCCACTCATCCACACATCGACACATCCACTCGTCCACACATGCACACATGCACACTTGCACACATCCACACGTCCACACATCCACACATCCACACATCGACACATGCAGACATCTACTCCTCGACACATCGACACATCGACGCATCCACTAATGCACACATGCACACATGCACACATCGACACATCCACACATCCACACATCGACACATCCACACATCGACACATCGACGCATCCACTAATGCACACATGCGCACATGCACACATGCAAACATCGACACATCCAAACATGCACACATCCACACGTCCACACATCCACACATCCACACATCTACACCTCGACACATCGACACATCGATACATCGACACAACGACACATCGACACATCGACACATCCACACATCCACACATCGACACATCGACACATCGACACATCCACACATCGACACATCGACACATCGACGCATCCACTAATGCACACATGCGCACATGCGCACATGCACACTTGCACACATCCACACTTCCACATATCAACTCATCCAAACTTCCACACATCTACACATCCAAACAACGACACATCCTCTCATACGCACATCCACACATGCACACATCCACACATCCACACGTCGACAAATCCGCACATCGACACTTCCGCACATGCACACATGCACACATGCGCACATGCCACATGCAAACATGCACACTTGCACACATGCACACATGCACACATCAACACTTCCACACATCGACACATTCACACAATCACACATTCACACATCCACAAATTCAAACATTCACACATGCGCACATGCGCACATGCACACATGCATACATCGACACATCCACACATCCACACATCCACACGTCCACACATACACACATGCACACTTGCACACTTGCAAACATGCACACATCCACACATCCACACATCGACACATCCACACATCTACACATCGACACATCGATACATCGACACATCGACACATCCACACATCGACACATCGACGCATCGATACATCGACGCATCCACTAATGCACACATGCGCACATGCACACATGCACACATGCACACATCCACACATCGACACATCCACACATCGACACATCGACACATCCACACATGCACACATGCACACATGCAGACATGCACACATCCACACATGCACACATGAACACATCCACATATCGACAAATCCAAACATGCACAATTCCACACATTAACTCATCCACATATGCACACATGCGCAAACCCACACATCCACACATCCTGACATCCACAAATCCACACATCCACACATATACACATCGACACATCGACACATCCACACATGCACACATCCACATATCCACATATCCACACATGCACGCATCCACACATCCACACATTGATTCATCCACACATCCACACATGCACACATCCACATATCCACACATCCACACAAGCACACATCCACACATTGATACATCCACACATGCACACATGAACATATGCGCACATGCACACATGCGCACATGCACACTTTCACACATGCACACATTAACACATCCACTCATGCGCACATGCACAAATGCGCACATGCACACATGTGCACATGCACACTTTCACACATGCACACATTAACACATCCACACATCCACACATGCACAAATGCTCACATGCACACATCCACACATCCACACATCCACACATCCACACATCCACACATCCACACATCCAAACATCCTCACATCCACTCATCGACACATCCAAAAATGCACACATGCGCAGGGGGCACAAGTTGTTCCCGACACACGTGTTTGCGCTTTACAAAATAAATAATCTACAGTATAAGGGAAACTTTTTCTTTTCTTCTTTTAAATTAATATTGACCGACTGTAGAAAACAAAGGAACTAATACGAAACTATTTATTGTCACATGCGCACATCGACACATCCACACATGCACACATTAACACATCCACACATCCACACATTCACACATGCACACATCCTCACATCCAATCATCGACACATCCAAAAATGCACACATGCGCACATGCACACATACACACATGCAAACATCCACACATGAAGACATCCAAACATGCACACATGCACACATGCGCATATGCACCCATGCACACATGCACACATGCGCACATGCACATCGACACATCGACTAATCCACTCATGCACACATGCGCACATGCACACATGCAAACATCGACACATCCAAACATGCACACATGCGCACATGCACACATACACACATGCAAACATCCACACATGAAGACATCCAAACATGCACACATGCACACATGCGCATATGCACCCATGCACACATGCACACATGCGCACATGCACATCGACACATCGACACATCCACACATCCACACATGCACACATCCACATATCCACATATCCACACATGCACGCATCCACACATCCACACATTGATTCATCCACACATCCACACATGCACACATCCACATATCCACACATCCACACAAGCACACATCCACACATTGATACATCCACACATGCACACATGAACATATGCACACATCCACACATCCACACATCCACACATCCTCACATCCAATCATCGACACATCCAAAAATGCACACATGCCCACATGCACACATACACACATGCAAACATCCACACATGAAGACATCCAAGCATGCACACATGCACACATGCGCATATGCACCCATGCACACATGCACACATGCGCACATGCACATCGACACATCGACTAATCCACTCATGCACACATGCGCACATGCACACATGCAAACATCGACACATCCAAACATGCACACATCCACACGTCCACACATCCACACATCGACACATCCACACATCGACATTTCAACACATCCACACATCCAAAATTTAACACATCCACACAAGCACACATGCGCACATCCACAAATCCACAAATCCTTACTTCCACACATCCACACATCCACACATCGACACATCCACATATCCACACATCCAAGCATGCTCACATGCACACATCCACACATTGATACATCCACATATGCACACATGAACACATGCGCACATGCACACATCGACACATCCACACATCGACACATCGACACATGCACACATGCACACATGCACACTTCCACACATCCACACATCCATATATCCACACATCCACACATCGAAACATCCGCACATCGACACATCCACACATGCACACATGCAGATATGCACACATCCACACATGCACACATCCACATATCGACACACATCCAAACATGCACAAATCCACACATTAACACATCCACATATGCACACATGCGCACACCCACACATCCACACATGCACACATCCACATATCCACACATCCTTACATCCACACATCGACACATCCACACATGCACACATCCACACATCCACGCATCCACACATCGACACATCCTCACATCCGTAAATAGAAACATTCACACATCCACACATCCACTCTTGCACACATCCACACATGCGCACATCCACACATCAACACATCCACACAAGCACACATGCACACATCCACACCTCAACACATGCACACATCCACACATCCACACTTCGACACATTCACACATCGACACATTCACACATCCACACATCCACAAATCCACACATCCATACATGCACACATCCACACATGCACACATCCACACATCCACACATCCACACGTCGACACATCCACACATCCACACATCGACACATTCACACATCCACACATTCGCACATGCACACATCCACACATCCAGACATCCAAACATCCACACATCTACACATCAACACATCTTCATATCGACACATCCACACATCGACACATCCACTCATGCACACATGCGCACATGCACACATGCACACATGCAAACATCCACACATACACACATCCACACATCCAAACATGCACACATCCACACATGCATACATCCACTCATCCACACATCCGAACAACGACACACCGACACATCCACACATCGACACATCGACACATCGTTACTTGCACACATGCACACATCCACACTTCGACACATTCACACTTCGACTCATTCACACATCCACACATCCACAAATCCACACATCCACACATGCACACATCCACACATCCACAAATCCACACATCCACACATCCACACATGCACACATCCACACTTCCACACATGCTCACATCCACACATCCACACATCCACACGTCGACACATCCACACATCCACACATCGACACATCCACACATGCACACATCCACACATCCACACTTCAACACATGCACACATCCACGCATCCACACATCCACACATCCACACTTCGACACATCCACACATCGACACATTCACACATCCACACATCCGCACATCCACACATCCACACATTCGCACATGCACACATCCACACATCAACACATCTTCATATCGACACATCCACACATCGACAAATCCACTCATGCACACATGCGCACATGCACACTTGCACACATGCAAACATCCACACATGCAGACATCCAAACATGCACACATGCACACATGCACGCGTGTACACATGCACACATGCGCACATGCGCACATGCACACATCCACACATCCACACATCCACACGTCGACACATCCACACATCCACACATCAGCACGTCGACACATCCACACATCCACACATCCACACATCGACACATCCACACATGCGCACATGCACACATCCACACCTCAACACATGCACACATCCACACTTCGACACATTCACACATCGACACATTCACACATCCACACATCCACAAATCCACACATCCACTCATCCACACATGCACACATCCACACATTCGCACATGCACACATCCACACATCCACACATCAACACATCTTCATATCGACACATCCACACATCGACACATCCACTCATGCACACATGCACACATGAACACATGCAAACATCCACACATGCACACATCCAAACATGCACACTTGCGCAGATGCACGCGTGTACACATGCACACATGCGCACATGCGCACATGCACACATGCACACATGCACACATCCACACATCCACACGTCGACACATCCACACATCCACACATCGACACATCCACACATCGACACATCCACACATGCACACATGCACACATCCACACCTCAACACATGCACACATCCACACATCCACACTTCGACACATTCACACTTCGACTCATTCACACATCCACACATCCACAAATCCACACATCCACTCATCCACACATCCACACATCCACACATTCGCACATGCACACATCCACACATCCACACATCAACACATCTGCATATCGACTTATCCACACATCGACACATCCACTCATGCACACATCGACACATCCACACATGCACACATCCACACCTCAACACATGCACACATCCACACATCCACACATCCGCACTTCGAAACATTCACACTTCGACACATTCACACATCCACACATCCACAAATCCACACATCCACACATCCACACATGCACACATCCACACATGCACACATCCACACATCCACACATCCACACGTCGACACATCCACACATCCACACATCCACACATCGACACATCCACACATGCACACATGCACACATCCACACCTCAACACATCCACACATCCACACTTCGACACATTCACACTTCGACTCATTCACACATCCACACAACCACACATCCACAAATCCACACATCAACACATCCACACATGCACACATCCACACATGCACACATGCACACATCCACAACCCAACACATGCACACATCCACACATCCACACTTCGACACATTCACACATCGACACATTCACACTTCCACACATCCACACATCCACACATGCACACATCCACACATTCGCACATGCACACATCCATACATCAACACATCTTCATATCGACACATCCACACATCGACACATCCACTCATGCACACATGCACAGATGCGCACATGCACCCATGCACACATGCAAACATCCACACATGCACACATCCAAACACGCACACATGCGCACATGCGCACATGCACACATGCACACATCCACACATCCACACATCTACACATCGACACATTCACACATCCAAACATGCACACATCCACACATCCAAAAATCCACACATGCACACATCCACACATGCACACATGCACACATCCACACCTCAACACATGCAAACATCCACACATCCACACTTCGACACATTCACACATCGACACATTCACACATCCCCACATCCACAAATCCACACATCCACACATCCACACTTCGACACATTCACACATCGACACATTCACACATCCACACATCCACAAATCCACACATGCACACATCCACACATGCACACATGCACACATCCACAACCCAACACATGCACACATCCACACATCCACACTTCGACACATTCACACATCCACACATGCACACATCCAAACATGCACACATGCGCACATGCGCACATGCACACATGCACACATCCACAAATCCACACATCTACACATCGACACATTCACACATCCATACATGCACACATCCACACATCCAAAAATCCACACATCCACACATCCACACATGCACACATCCACACATGCACACATCCACACATTCGCACATGCACACATCCACACATCAACACATCTTCATATCGACACATCCACACATCGACACATCCACTCATGCACACATGCACAGATGCGCACATGCACCCATGCACACATGCAAACATCCACACATGCACACATCCAAACATGCACACATGCGCACATGCGCACATGCACACATGCACACATCCACACATCCACACATCTACACATCGACACATTCACACATCCAAACATGCACACATCCACACATCCAAAAATCCACACATGCACACATCCACACATGCACACATGCACACATCCACACCTCAACACATGCACACATCCACACATCCACACTTCGACACATTCACACATCGACACATTCACACATCCCCACATCTCAAATCCACACATCCACACATCCCCACATGCACACATCCACACATGCACACATCCACACATCCACACATCCACACATCCACACGTCGACACATCGACACATTCACACATCCGCACATCCACACATTCGCACATGCACACATCAACACATGCACACATCCACACATAAACACATCTTCATATCGTCACATCCACCTATCGACACATCCACTCATGCACACATGAACACATGCGCACATGCACACATGCACACATGCAAACATCCACACATGCACACATCCAAACATGCAAACATCCACACATGCACACATCCACTCATCCACACATCCAATCAACGACACACCGACACATCCACATATCGACACATCGACACATCGTTACATGCACACATGCACACATGCGCACATGCACACATGCGCACCTTCACACACGCACACATCTTCACATGCGCACATGCGCACATGCACGCATGCACACATGCACAAATGCACTCATGCACACATGCACAAATGCACACATGCACAAATTTGCACATCCACACATGCACACATCGACATATCCGCACATGCACAAATGCGCACATGCACGCATGCACACATGCACATATGCACACATGCACACATGCGCACATGCGCACTTCCACACATGCACACATCCACACATGCACACATCCCCACATCCACACATCCACACATCGACACATCCACACATCCACACATCGACATTTCCAAACATCGACACATCCACACATCGACACATCAACGCATCCATTAATGCTCACATGCACACATTCGCACATGCACACATGCACACATCCACACATCCACACATCGACACATCCGCACATCGACACTCCCGCACATCGACACTCCCGCACATGCACTCATGCACACATGCGCACATGCCACATTCAAACATGCACACATGCACACATGCACACATCCACACATCAACACATCCACACATCGACACATTCACACATTCACACATTCAAACATCCACACATCCACACATCCCCACGTCCACATATCCACTCATCGACACATCCACAAATTCAAACATGCGCACATGCACACATGCACACATGCACACATGCACACATCAACACATCCACACATTCACACATCCGCGCAACCACACATCCACACATCCACACATCCACACATCTACACATCGACACATCGACATATCGACACATCGACTCATCGATACATCGATACATCGATACATCGACACATCGACACATCGCCGCATCCATTAATGCTCACATGCACACATCCACACATCCACACATCCACATATTCACTCATCGACACATCCACAAATTCAAACATGCGCACATGCATACATGCGCACATATGCACATGCACACATGCACACATCGACACATCCACACATCCACACATCGACACATCCACTCGTCCACACTTGCACACATGCACACTTGCACACATGCACACATGCGCACATGCGCAGATGCACACATGCAAACATCGACACATCCAAACATGCACACATCCACACGTCCACACATCCACACATCCACACATCCACACATCGAAACATCCACTCGTCCACACATGCACACATGCACACTTGCAAACATGCACACATGCGCACATGCACACATGCAAACATCGACACATCCAAACATGCACAAATCCATACGTCCACACCTCCACACATCCACACATCGACACATCCACTCGTCCACACATGCACACATGCACACATGCACACCTCGACACATCCACACATCCACACATCCACACTTCCACACATGCACACTTGCACACATGCACACATGCACACATGCACACATGCGCACTTGCACACATGCAAACATCGACATATCCACACATGCACACGTCCACAGATCCACACATCCACACATCCACACATCCACACATCGACACATCCAGACATCTACACCTCGACACATCGACACATCGATAAATCGACACATCGACACATCGACGCATCCACCAATGCACACATGCACACATGCGCACATGCGCACATGCACACATGCACACATGCACTCATCGACACATCCACACATCCACATATTCACACTTCGACACATCCACTCGTCCACACATGCACACATGCACACTTGCACACATGCACACATGCACACATCGACACATCCAAACATCCACACATCCACACATCCACACATCCACACATCCACTCACCCACACATCGACACATCCACTCGTCCACACATGCACACATGCACACTTGCACACATCCACACGTCCACACATCCACACATCCACACATCGACACATGCAGACATCTACTCCTCGACACATCGACACATCGACGCATCCACTAATGCACACATGCACATATGCGCACATGCACACATGCACACATGCACACATCGACACATCCACACATCCAAACATCGACACATCGACGCATCCACTAATGCACACATGCGCACATGCACACATGCAAACATCGACACATCCAAACATGCACACATCCACACGTCCACACATCCACACATCCACACATCCACACATCTACACCTCGACACATCGACACATCGATACATCGACACAACGACACATCGACACATCCACACATCCACACATCGACACATCGACACATCGACGCATCCACTAATGCACACATGCGCACATGCGCACATGCACACTTGCACACATCCACACTTCCACATATCAACACATCCAAACTTCCACACATCTACACATCCACACGTCGACAAATCCGCACATCGACACTTCCGCACATGCACACATGCACACATGCGCACATGCCACATGCAAACATGCACACTTGCACACATGCACACATGCACACATCAACACTTCCACACATCGACACATTCACACAATCACACATTCACACATCCACAAATTCAAACATTCACACATGCGCACATGCGCACATGCACACATGCATACATCGACACATCCACACATCCACACATCCACACGTCCACACATGCACACATGCACACTTGCACACTTGCAAACATGCACACATCCACACATCCACACATCGACACATCCACACATCTACACATCGACACATCGATACATCGACACATCGACACATCCACACATCGACACATCGACGCATCGACACATCGACGCATCCACTAATGCACACATGCGCACATGCACACATGCACACATGCACACATCCACACATCGACACATCCACACATCCACACATCCGCACATGCACACATGCGCGCATGCCACAAGCAAACATGCACACATGCGCACATGCGCACATGCACACATGCAAACATCGACACATATAAATATGCACACATCCACACGTCCACACATCCACACATCCACACATCGACACATCAACACATCTACACAACGACACATCGACACATCGATACACCGACACATCGACACATCCACACATCGACACATCGACGCATCCCCTAATGCACACATGCACACATGCGCACATGCACACATGCACACATGCACACATGCACACATCCACACATCGACACATCCACACATCGACACATCCGCACATGCACACATGCGCACATGCACACATGCACACATCCACACTTCCACATATCAACACATCCAAACTTCCACACATCTACACATCCACACGTCGACAAATCCGCACATCGACACTTCCGCACATGCACACATGCACACATGCGCACATGCCACATGCAAACATGCACACTTGCACACATGCACACATGCACACATCAACACTTCCACACATCGACACATTCACACAATCACACATTCACACATCCACAAATTCAAACATTCACACATGCGCACATGCGCACATGCACACATGCATACATCGACACATCCACACATCCACACATCCACACGTCCACACATGCACACATGCACACATGCACACATGCACACATCTACACAACGACACATCCACACATCGACACAACACACATAGACACTTCCACACATCAACACATCCAAACATCCACACATCGACACATCCTCTCATGCGCACATCCACACATGCACACATCCACACATCGACACATCCCCAAATCCACACATTCACACATCGACACATCCACACATCCAAACTTTAACACATCCACACATGCACACATACGCACACCCACACATCCACAAATCCACACATCCTTACATCCACACATCCACACATCGACACATCCAAACATCCACATATCCACACATCCAAACATGCACACATGCACACATCCACACATTGATACATCCACACATGCACACATGAACACATGCGCACATGCACACATGCACACATCGACACATCCACACATCGACACATCCACACATCGACACATCGGCACATGCACACATGCACACTTCCACACATCCACACATCCATATATCCAAACATCCACACATCCACACATCCACATATCGAGACATCCGCACATCGACAAGTCCACACACGCGCACATACGCCCATGCACACATGCTCACACCAACACATTGATACATCCACACATGCACACATGAACACATGCGCACATGCAAACATGCACACATCCACACATCGACACATCCACAAATGCACACATGCAGACCTGCACATATCCAGACATGCACACTTGCACACATCCACATATTGACACATCCAAACATGCACACATCCACACACTAACACATCCACATATGCACACTTGAGCACACCCACACATCTACGCATCTACACATCCACAAATCCACACATCCTTACATCCACACATCCACACATCGACACATTCTCACATGCACACATCCACATATCCACACATGCACACATCCACACATTTATTTATCCACACATGTACACATGCACACATTCACACATCCACACATCAACAAATCCACACATCCTTACATCCACACATCCACTCATCGACACATCCACACATGCACACATCCACATATCCACACATCCACACATTGATACATAAACACATGCACACATGAACACATGCGCACTTGCACATATGCACACATCGACACATCCTCACATCCACACATGCACACATGCAGATATGCACACATCCACACATGCACACATGCACACATCCACATATCTACACATCCAAACATGCTCAAATCCACACATTAACACATCCACATATGCACACATGCGCACACCCACACATCCACACATGCACACATCCACAAATCCACACATCCTTACATCCACACATCCATACATCGACACATCCACAAATGCACACATCCACACATCCATAAATCGTCAAATTCACACATCCACACATGCACACATCCACACATGCACACATGCGCACATCCACACATGCACATGTGCACACATCCACACATCAACACATGCACACATGCACACATCCACACTTCAACACATGCACATATCCACAAATCCACACATCCACACTTCGACACATTCACACATCGACACATTCACACATCCTTACATCCACAAATCCACACATCCACACATGCACACATCCACACATGCACACATCCACACATCGACACATCCACACATCCACACATCCACACGTCGACACATCCACACATCCACACATCGACACATTCACACATCCGCACAACCACACATCCGCACATGCGCACATCCAAATATGCACACATGCGCACATCCACACATGCACATATGCACACATCCACACATCCACACATCAACACATTCGCACATGCACACATGCACACAAGCACACATTCACACCCCAACACATGCACACATCCACACAGCCACACATCCACACTTCGACACATTCACACATCGACACATTCACACATTCACACATCCACACATCCACAAATCCACACATCCACACATCCACACATGCACACATCCACACATGCACACATCCACACATCGACGCATCCACACATCCACAATTCGACACATTCACACATCGACAAGTTCACACATCCACACAGCCAAAAATCCACACATCCACACATGCACACATTTAAACATCCACACATCCAAACGTCGACAAAAGCACACATCGACACATTCATAAATCCGCACATCCACACATCCGCACATTCACACATCCAAACATGCACACATGAGAACATCCACACATGCACACATCCACACATGCACGCATCCACACATGCACACACCCACACATGCACACATCCACACATCGACACAGCCACACATCCACACATCCACACATCGACACATCCACACATCCACACATCAACACATCGGCACATCCACACATCCACACATCCACAAATCGACACATTCACATATACACACATCCACACATCGACATATACACACATCCACAAATACACATATTCACACATCCACACATCCACACATCCACACATGCACACATGCGCATACGCGCACATGCACACATGCACACATCGACACATCCACACATGCACACATCCACACATCGACACATCCACACATCCACAAATCGACACATTCACACATCCACACATCAACAACATCCACATATCCACAAATCCAAATATCCACACATGCAAACTTGCAAACATGCACACATCCACACATGCACACATGCGCACATCCACCCATGCGCACATCCTCACATGCACACATCCACACATCGACACATCCACACATCCGCACATCCACACATCGACACATCCACACATCGACTTATCCACACATCCACAAATCGACACATCCACACATCGACACATCCACGCATCCACACATCGACACATCGACTCATTCACAAATCGACACATTCACACATCCGCACATCCACAGATCGACACATCCACACATCCACTAATCCACACATCCACTAATCCACACATCCATTCAATAAACACATGCACACATCCACACATCCACACATCCACACATCGACACATCCACAAATCGACACACTCAAACATCCACACATCCACAACATCCACACGTCCACACATCCACACAATCACACATCCACACATCGACACATCAACAAATCCACACATCCACAAATCCATATATCCTCACATCCACACATGCACACATGCGCACATGCACACTTGCACACATGCAAACATCGACAAATACAAACATGCGCACATCCACACGTCCACACATCCACACATCCACACATCCACACATCCACACATCCACACATCGACACATCCACACATCGACACATGCACACATGCAAAGACGCGCACATGCACACATGCACACATGCGCACATCCACACATGCACACATCCACACATGCACACATACACACGTCGACACGTCAACACATCCACACATCCACACATCGACACATCCACACATCGACTCATCGACACATCGACTAATCCACTCATGCACACATGAACACATGCGCACATGCACACATGCACACATGCACACATCGACACATCCAAACATCGACACATCCGCACATGCACGCATGCACACACGCGCACATGCACACATGCACACATGCGCACATCCACACATCGACACATCCACACATGCACACATGCACACATCCACACTTCCACACATGCACACATCCACAAATCCACACATCAACAAATCCACACATCCACACAAGCACAAATGCGCACATGCACACATGCGCACATGCGCACATGAACACTTGCACACATGCACCCATCGACACATCCACACATGCACACATCCTTACATCGACAGATCCAAACATGCACTCATCCACACGTCCACACATCCACACATCCACACATCCACATATCGACACTTCCACACATCCAAACATCCAAACATTAACACATTCACACAAGCACACATGCGCACATCCACACTTCCACAAATCCACACATCCTTACATCCACACATCCACACATCGACACATCCACATATCCACACATCCAAACATGCACACAACCACACATTAACACATCCACATATGCACACATGCGCACACCCACACATCCACACATCTATACATCCACAAATCCACATATCTTTACATCCACACATCCACACATAAACACATCGACTCATCCACACATGCACACATCCACATATCCACACATCCACACATTGATTCATCCCCACATGTACACATGCACACATCCACACATCCACAAATCCACACATCCTTACATCCACACATCCACACATCCACACATGCACACATCCACATATCGACACATCCAAACATGCACAAATCCACACATTAACACATCCACAAATCCACACATCCTTACATCCACACATCCATACATCGACACATCCACACATGCACACAACAACACATCCTCACATCCACACATCGACACATCCACACATCCATAAATCGACACATTTACACATTCACACATGCACACATCCACTCATTCACACATCCACACATGCACACATGCGCACATCCACACATGCACATATGCACACATCCACACATCAACACATCCACACATGCACACATGCACACATCCACACCTCAACACATGCACATATCCACACATCCACACTTCCACAAATCCACACATCCACACTTTGACACATTCACACATCGACACTTTCACACATCCACACATCCACACATCCACAAATCCACACATCCACACATCCACACATCCACACATGCACACATCCACACATGCACACATCCACACATCGACACATCCACACATCCACACATCCACACGTCGACACATCCACACATCGACACATTCACTCATCCGCACAACCACACATCCGAACATGCACACATCCAAATATTCACACATGCGCACATCCACACATGCACATATGCACACATCCACACATCCACACATCAACACATCCGCACATACACACATGCACACATCCACAACCCAACACATGCACACATCCACACATCCACACTTCGACACATTCACACATCGACACATTCACACATCCACACATCCACAAATCCACACATCCACACATCCACACATGCACACATCCACACATCCACACATCGAAGCATCCACTCATCCACAATTCGACACATTCACACATCGACACATTCACACATCCACACAGCCAAAAATCCACACATCCACACATCCACATATGCACACATCCACACATGCACACATCCACACATCCACACGTCGACACATCCACACTTCGACACATTCACACATCCGCACATCCACACATCCGCACATTCACACATCCAAACATGCACACATGCGAACATCCACACATGCACACAACCACACATGCACGCATCCACACATGCACACATCCACACATGCACACATCCACACATCGACACAGCCACACATCCACACATCCACACATCGACACATCCACACATTAACACATCCACACATCGACACATCCACACATCCACAAATCGATACATTCACACATTCACACATTCACACATACACACATCCACACATCGACACATACACACATCCACAAATACACATTTCCACACATCCACACATCTACACTTGCGCACACGCGCACATGCACACATGCACACATCGACACATCCACACATGCACACATCCGAACATCGACACATCCATACATCCGCACATCCACACATCGACACATCCACACATCGACTTATCCACACATCCACAAATCGACACATCCACACATCCACACATGCACACGTCCACACATGCTCACATCCACATATCGACACATCCACACATCCTCACATCGACACATCCACGCATCCACACATCGACACATCGACACATTCACAAATCGACACATTCACACATCCGCACATCCACAGATCGACACATCCACACATCCCCTAATCCACACATCCACACATCCATTCATCAACACATCCACAAATGCACACATGCACACATCCACACATGCAAACATGCGCACATGCCCACATGCACACTTGCACACATGCACACATCGACACATCCACACATGCACACATCCACACATGCACACATCCACACATCCACACATCAACAAATCCAAACATCCACACATCCGAACACGCACACCTGCGCACATGCACACATGCACACATCGACACATCCACACATGCACACATCCACACATCGGCACATCCACACATCCACAAATCGACACACTCACACATCCACACATCCACAACATCCTCACATCCACACAATCACACATCCACACATCGACACATCAACAAATCCACACATCCACAAATCCACATATCCTCACATCCACACATGCACACATGCGCACATGCACACATAAACACATCCACACATGCACACATGCGCACATGCACACTTGCACACATGCACACATGCGCACATCCACACATCGACACATCCACACATGCACACATGCACACATGCGCACATGCACACATAAACACATCCACACATCCACACATCGACACATACACACATCGACACTTCCACACATGCACACATGCAGACATGCACACATCCACACATGCACACATCCACATATCGACACAAACAAACATGCACAAATCCACACATTAACACATCCACATATGCACACATGCGCACATTGATACATCCACACATGCACACATGAACACATGCGCACATGCACACATGCACACATTGACACATCCACACATCGACACTTATACACATGCACACATGCGCAAATCCACACATTAACACATCCACATATGCACACATGCGCACACCCACACATCCACACATGCACACATCCACATATCCACACATTGATTCATCGAAACATGTACACATGCACACATGTACTCATCCACACATCCACAAATCCACACATCCTTACATCCACACATCAACACATCCACACATGCACACATCCACACATGCAAACATCCACACCTTAACTCATGCAAACATCCACACATCCACACATCCACTCTTCGACACATTCACACATCGACTCATTCACATATCCACACATCCACAAATCCACACATCCACATATCCACACATGCACAATTGCACACATGAACACATCCATATATCGACATATCCACACATACACACATGCACACATCCACTCATTGATACATCCACACATGCACACATGAACACATGCGCACTTGCACACATGCACACATCGACACATCTACACATCCACACATTCACACATACACGCATGCACACATCCACACATCCACACATCAACAAATCCACACATCCACATATCCACACATCTACACATGCACACATGCGCACATGCACACATGCGCATATGCGCACATGCACACTTGCACACTTGCAAACATCGACACATCCAAACATGAACACATCCACACGTCCACACATCCACACATCCACTTATGCACACATCCACACATCGACACATCCACACATGCACACATCCACACATGCACTCATCGACACATCGACACATCCACACATCCACACATCCAAACATCCACACATCCACACATGCACACCTGCGCACATCCACACATGCACACATCCGCACATGCACACATCCACACATCGACACATCCACACATCCACACGTCGACACATCCACACGTCGACACATCGACACATTCACACATCCGCACATCCACACATCCGCACATGTACACATCCGCACATGCACACATCCAAACATGCACACATGCGAACATCCACACATGCACACATCGACACATCCACACATCCCCACATCCACATATGCACACATGCACACATCCACACATCGACACATCCACACTTCCACACATTAACACATGCGCACATCCACACATCCACACATGCACACATCCACACATGCACACATGCACTCATCGACACATCGACACATCCACACATCCACACATGCAAACATCCACACACCCACACATGCACACCTGCGCACATCCACACATCCACACATCCGCATATGCACACATGCACACATGCACTCATCCACACATCGACACATCCACACATCCACACGTCGACACATCCACACGTCGACACATCGACACATTCACACATCCGCACATCCACACATCCGCACATGCACACTTCCAAACATGCACACATGCGAACATCCACACATGCACACATCCACACATGCACACATCCACACATCCACACATCCTTACATCCACACATCCTCATATCCACACATCCACACATCCACACATGCACACATCCACATATCCACACATACATACATGCACACATCCACACATTGATACATCCCCACATGCACACATGAACACATGCGCACATGCACACATGCACACATCGACACATCTACACATCCACACATTCACACATACAGGCATGCACACATCCACACATCAACAAATCCACATATCCACTTATCACACATCCGCACATGCACACATGCACACACGCGCACATGCACACATTCACGAATGCACACATGCGCACATCCACACATCGACACATCCACACATGCACACATGCACACAACCACACATGCACACATCCACACATCAACACCTCAACAAATCCACACATCCACACATTCAAAAATGCGCACATGCACACATGCGCACTTGCACACATGCACACATCGACACATCGACACATCCACACATGCACACATCCTAACATCCACACATGCACACATCCACACATCCACACATCAACAAATCCATACATCCACACATCCACATATCCACACATGCACAATTGCACACATGCGCACATGCACACATACAACCATCGACACATCCAAACATGCACACATCCACACGTCCACACATTCACATATCCACACATCCACTCAACGACACATCCACACATCGACTCATCGACACATCGACACATCCACTCATGCACACATGCGCACATGCACACATGCA
This sequence comes from Chloromyia formosa, assembly GCA_964017055.1. Taxonomy (NCBI): domain Eukaryota; kingdom Metazoa; phylum Arthropoda; class Insecta; order Diptera; family Stratiomyidae; genus Chloromyia; species Chloromyia formosa. Next base: position 70,849,348 of record OZ024814.1, read on the forward strand.
CACAAGCACACATCGACACATCCACACATCGGCACATCCGCACATGCACACACGCAAACATGCACACATGCGAATATATACACATGCACACATCCACACATGCACACATCCACACATCGACATATTCCCACATCCACACATCCACACATCGACACATCCACACATCGACATTTCCACACATCGACACATCCACACATCCACACATGCATACATCTACTCATCGACACACCACAAATCCACACATCCACACATCGACACATCCACACATAGACACACCTACACATCCACACATCCACATATGCATACATCCACACATCGACACAACACACATCCACACATCGACACATCCACACATCCACACAGCAACGCATCGACACATCGACACATCCCCAAATCCACACATCAACATATCCACACATCGACATATCCACACATCCACACATCGACATTTCCACACATCGACACATCCACTCATGCCCACAAGCACACATACGCACATACGGACATGCACACATGCACACATCGACACATCCACACATGCACAGATGCACACATCGACACATCCACACATGCACACATCCACACCTCAAGACATGCACACATCCACACCTCCACACATCCGCACTTCGACACTTTCACACTTCGACACATTCACACATCCACACATCCACAAATCCACACATCCACACATCCACACATGCACACATCCACACATGCACACATCCACACATCCACACATCCACACGTCCACACATCGACACATCCACACATGCACACATGCACACATCCACACCTCAACACATCCACACATCCACACATCGACACATTCACACTTCGACTCATTCACACTTCCACACATCCACAAATCCACACATCCACACATCCACACATGCACACATCCACACATGCACACATGCACACATCCACACCTCAACACATGCACACATCCACACATCCACACATCCACACATCCACACATCGACACATCCACACATGCACACATCCACACCTCAACACATCCACATATCCACACTTCGACACATTCACACTTCGACTCATTCACACATCCACAAATCCACACATCCACACATCCACACATCCACACATCCACACATGCACACATCCACACATGAACACATGCACACATCCACACCTCAACACATGCACACATCCACACATGCAAACATCCACACCTTAACTCATGCAAACATCCACACATCCACTCTTCGACACATTCACACATCGACTCATTCACATATCCACACATCCACACATGCAGACATGCACATATCCACACATGCACACATACACACATGCACACATATACACATTGATACATCCACACCTGCACACATGGACACATTCGCACATGCACACATCCACACATCAACACATCTTCATATCGACTTATCCACACATCGACACATCCACTCATGCACACATCGACACATCCACACATGCACACATCCACACCTCAACACATGCACACATCCACACATCCACACATCCGCACTTCGACACATTCACACTTCGACACATTCACACATCCACACATCCACAAATCCACACATCCACACATCCGCACTTCGACACATTCACACTTCGACACATTCACACATCCACACATCCACACATCCACAAATCCACACATCCACACATCCGCACTTCGACACATTCACACTTCGACACATGCACACATGCACACATCCACACCTCAACACATCCACACATCCACACTTCGACACATTCACACTTCGACTCATTCACACATCCACAAATTCACACATCCACACATCCACACATGCACACATCCACACATGCACACATGCACACATCCACACCTCAACACATGCACACATCCACACATGCAAATATCCACACCTTAACTCATGCAAACATCCACACATCCACACATCCACTCTTCGACACATTCACACATCGACTCATTCACATATCCACACATCCACAAATCCACACATCCACATATCCACACATGCACAATTGCACACATGAACACATCCACATATCGACATATCCACACATACACACATGCACACATCCACTCATTGATACATCCACACATGCCCACATGAACACATGCGCACTTGCACACATGCACACATCGACACATCTACACATCCACACATTCACACATACACGCATGCACACATCCACACATCCACACATCAACAAATCCACACATCCACATATCCACACATCTACACATGCACACTTGCGCACATGCACACATGCGCATATGCGCACATGCACACTTGCACACATGCAAACATCGACACATCCAAACATGAACACATCCACACGTCCACACATCCACACATCCACATATGCACACATCCACACATCGACACATCCACACATGCACACATCCACACATGCACTCATCGACACAACGACACATCCAAACATCCACACATCCAAACATCCACACATGCACACCTGCGCACATCCACACATGCACACATCCGCACATGCACACATCCACACATCCACACATCGACACATCCACACATCCACACATCCACACGTCGACACATCCACACGTCGACACATCGACACATTCACACATCCGCACATCCACACATCCGCACATGCACACATCCAAACATGCACACATGCGAACATCCACACATGCACACATCGACACATCCACACATTCCCACATCCACATATGCACACATGCACACATCCACACATCGACACATCCACACTTCCACACATTAACATATGCGCACATCTACACATCCACACATGCACACATCCACACATGCACACATGCACTCATCGACACATCCACACATCCACACATGCAAACATCCACACATCCACACATGCACACCTGCGCACATCCACACATCCACACATCCGCATATGCACACATGCACACATCCACACATCGACACATCCACACATCCACACGTCGACACATCCACACGTCGACACATCGACACATTCACACATCCGCACATCCACACATCCGCACATGCACACATCCAAACATGCACACATGCGAACATCCACACATGCACACATCGACACATCTACACATCCACACATTCACACATACACGCATGCACACATCCACACATCCACACATCCACACATCCACTCATCCACACATAGACACATCCACTCGTCCACACATGCACACATGCACACTTGCACACATCCACACGTCCACACATCCACACATCCACACATCGACACATGCAGACATCTACTCCTCGACACATCGACACATCGACGCATCCACTAATGCACACATGCACATATGCGCACATGCACACATGCACACATGCACACATCGACACATCCACACATCCACACATCGACACATCCACACTTCGACACATCGACGCATCCACTAATGCACACATGCGCACATGCTCACATGCAAACATCGACACATCCAAACATGCACACATCCACACGTCCACACATCCACACATCCACACATCCACACATCTACACCTCGACACATCGACACATCGATACATCGACACAACGACACATCGACACATCGACACATCGACACATCCACACATCCACACATCGACACATCGACACATCCAAACTTCCACACATCTACACATCCAAACAACGACACATCCTCTCATACGCACATCCACACATGCACACATCCACACGTCGACAAATCCGCACATCGACACTTCCGCACATGCACACATGCACACATGCGCACATGCCACATGCAAACATGCACACTTGCACACATGCACACATGCACACATCAACACTTCCACACATCGACACATTCACACAATCACACATTCACACATCCACAAATTCAAACATTCACACATGCGCACATGCGCACATGCACACATGCATACATCGACACATCCACACATCCACACGTCCACACATGCACACATGCACACTTGCACACTTGCAAACATGCACACATCCACACATCCACACATCGACACATCCACACATCTACACATCGACACATCGATACATCGACACATCGACACATCCACACATCGACACATCGACGCATCGACACATCGACGCATCCACTAATGCACACATGCGCACATGCACACATGCACACATGCACACATCCACACATCGACACATCCACACATCGACACATCCGCACATGCACACATGCGCGCATGCCACAAGCAAACATGCACACATGCACACATGCACACATGCGCACATGCGCACATGCACACATGCAAACATCGACACATATAAATATGCACACATCCACACGTAAACACATCCACACATCGACACATCAACACATCTACACAACGACACATCGACACATCGATACACCGACACATCGACACATCCACACATCGACACATCGACGCATCCCCTAATGCACACATGCACACATGCGCACATGGACACATGCACACATGCACACATGCACACATGCACACATCCACACATCGACACATCCACACATCGACACATCCGCACATGCACACATGCGCACATGCCACAAGCAAACATGCACACATGCACACTTCCACACATGCGCACATCCACACATCCACACATGCACACATCCACACCTCGACTAATCCCCACATCCACACAGCGACATTTCCACACATCCACACATCGACACAACACACATAGACACTTCCACACATCAACACATCCAAACATATACACATCCACACATCGACACATCCTCTCATGCGCACATCCACACATGCACACATCCACACATCGACACATCCCCAAATCCACACATTCACACATCGACACATCCACACATCCAAACTTTAACACATCCACACATGCACACATACGCACATCCACACATCCACAAATCCACACATCCTTACATCCACACATCCACACATCGACACATCCAAACATCCACATATCCACACATCCAAACATGCACACATGCACACATCCACACATTGATACATCCACACATGCACACATGAACACATGCGCACATGCACACATGCACACATCGACACATCCACACATCGACACATCCACACATCGACACATCGGCACATGCACACATGCACACTTCCACACATCCACACATCCATATATCCAAACATCCACACATCCACACATCCACATATCGAGACATCCGCACATCGACAAGTCCACACAAACGCACATACGCCCATGCACACATGCTCACACCAACACATTGATACATCCACACATGCACACATGAACACATGCGCACATGCAAACATGCACACATCCACACATCGACACATCCACAAATGCACACATGCAGACCTGCACATATCCAGACATGCACACTTGCACACATCCACATATTGACACATCCAAACATGCACACATCCACACACTAACACATCCACATATGCACACTTGAGCACACCCACACATCTACGCATCTACACATCCACAAATCCACACATCATTACATCCACACATCCACACATCGACACATTCTCACATGCACACATCCACATATCCACACATGCACACATCCACACATTTATTCATCCACACATGTACACATGCACACATTCAAACATCCACACATCAACAAATCCACACATCCTTACATCCACACATCCACTCATCGACACATCCACACATGCACACATCCACATATCCACACATCCACACATTGATACATAAACACATGCACACATGAACACATGCGCACTTGCACATATGCACACATCGACACATCCTCACATCCACACATGCACACATGCAGATATGCACACATCCACACATGCACACATGCACACATGCACACATCCACATATCTACACATCCAAACATGCTCAAATCCACACATTAACACATCCACATATGCACACATGCGCACACCCACACATCCACACATGCACACATCCACAAATCCACACATCCTTACATCCACACATCCATACATCGACACATCCACAAATGCACACATCCACACATCGACACATCCACACATCCATAAATCGTCAAATTCACACATCCACACATGCACACATCCACACATGCACACATGCGCACATCCACACATGCACATGTGCACACATCCACACATCAACACATGCACACATCCACACTTCAACACATGCACATATCCACAAATCCACACATCCACACTTCGACACATTCACACATCGACACATTCACACATCCTTACATCCACAAATCCACACATCCACACATGCACACATCCACACATGCACACATCCACACATCGACACATCCACACATCCACACATCCACACGTCGACACATCCACACATCCACACATCGACACATTCACACATCCGCACAACCACACATCCGCACATGCACACATCCAAATATGCACACATGCGCACATCCACACATGCACACATGCACACAAGCACACATTCACACATCCACACATCCACACATCCACACATGCACACATCCACACATGCACACATCCACACATCGACATATTCCCACATCCACACATCGACACATACACACATCGACATTTCCACACATCGACACATCCACCCATCCACACATGCATACATCTACTCATCGACACACCACAAATCCACACATCGACACATCCACACATAGACACACCCACACATCCACACATCCACACATGCATACATCCACACATCGACACAACACACATCCACACATCGACACATCCACACATCCACACAGCAACACATCGACACATCGACACATCCCCAAATCCACACATCAACATATCCACACATCGACATATCCACACATCCACACATCGACATTTCCACACATCGACACATCCACTCATGCCCACAAGCACACATACGCACATACGGACATGCACACATGCACACATCGACACATCCACACATGCACACATGCACACATGCACACATCGACACATCCACACATGCACACATCCACACCTCAACACATGCACACATCCACACATCCACACATCCGCACTTCGACACATTCACACTTCGACACATTCACACATCCACACATCCACAAATCCACACATCCACACATCCACACATGCACACATCCACACATGCACACATCCACACATCCACACATCCACACATCCACACATCCACACATCCACACGTCCACACATCGACACATCCACACGTGCACACATGCACACATCCACACCTCAACACATCCACACATCCACACTTCGACACATTCACACTTCGACTCATTCACACATCCACACATCCACAAATCCACACATCCACACATGCACACATCCACACATGCACACATGCACACATCCACACCTCAACACATGCACACATCCACACATCCACACTTCGACACATTCACACATCGACACATTCACACATCGACACATCCACACATGCACACATGCACACATGCAGACATGCACATATCCACACATGCACACATACACACATGCACACATATACACATTGATACATCCACATGGACACATTCGCACATGCACACATCCACACATCAACACATCTTCATATCGACTTATCCACACATCGACACATCCACTCATGCACACATCGACACATCCACACATGCACACATCCACACCTCAACACATGCACACATCCACACATCCACACATCCGCACTTCGACACATTCACACTTCGACACATTCACACTTCCACACATCCACAAATCCACACATCCACACATCCACACATGCACACATCCACACATGCACACATCCACACATCCACACATCCACACATCCACACGTCGACACATCCACACATCCACACATCCACACATCCACACATCGACACATCCACACATGCACACATGCACACATCCACACCTCAACACATCCACACATCCACACTTCGACACATTCACACTTCGACTCATTCACACATCCACAAATCCACACATCCACACATCCACACATGCACACATCCACACATGCACACATGCACACATCCACACCTCAACACATGCACACATCCACACATCCACACTTCGACACATTCACACATCGACATATTCACAATTCCACACATCCACACATCCACACATGCACACATCCACACTTCGACACATTCACACATCGACATATTCACACATCCACACATCCACAAATCCACACATCCACACATCCACACATGCACACATCCACACATTCGCACATGCACACATCCACACATCAACACATCTTCATATCGACACATCCACACATCGACACATCCACTCATGCACACATGCACAGATGCGCACATGCACACATGCACACATGCAAACATCCACACATGCACACATCCAAACATGCACACATGCGCACATGCGCACATGCACACATCCACACATCCACACATCCACACATCTACACATCGACACATTCACACATCCAAACATGCACACATCCACACATCCAAAAATCCACACATCCACACATCCACACATCCACACATGCACACATCAACACATGCACACATCCACAAATCCACACTTCGACACATTCACACATCGACACATTCACACATCCCCACATCCACAAATCCACACATCCACACATCCCCGCATGCACACATCCACACATGCACACATCCACACATCCACACATCCACACGTCGACACATCCACACATCGACACATTCACACATCCGCACATCCACACATTCGCACATGCACACATCCACACATGCACACATCCACACATAAACACATCTTCATATCGTCACATCCACCTATCGACACATCCACTCATGCACACATGAACACATGCGCACATGCACACATGCACACATGCAAACATCCACACATGCACACATCCAAACATGCACACATGCGCACATGCACGCGTGTACACAAGCACACATGCGCACATGCGCACATGCACACATGCAAACATCCACACATGCACTCATCTACACATCCACACATCCAAACATGCAAACATCCACACATGCACACTTCCACTCATCCACACATCCAATCAACGACACACCGACACATCCACATATCGACACATCGACACATCGTTACATGCACACATGCACACATGCGCACTTTCACACAAGCACACATCTTCACATGCGCACATGCGCACATGCACGCATGCACACATGCACAAATGCACTCATGCACACATGCACAAATGCACACATGCACACGTTTGCACATCCGCACATGCACACATCGACATATCCGCACATGCACAAATGCGCACATGCACGCATGCACACATGCACATATGCGCACATGCACACATGCGCACATGCGCACTTCCTCACATGCACACATCCACACATGCACACATGCACACATCCCCACATCCACACATCCACACATCGACACATCCACACATCCAAACATCGACATTTCCAAACATCGACACATCCACACATCGACACATCAACGCATCCATTAATGCTCACATGCACACATTCGCACATGCACACATGCACACATCCACACATCCACACATCTACACATCCGCACATCCGCACATCGACACTCCCGCACATGCACACATGCACACTTGCGCACATGCCACATTCAAACATGCACACATGCACACATCCACACATCAACACATCCACACATCGACACATTCACACATTCAAACATCCACACATCCACACATCCCCACGTCCACATATCCACTCATCGACACATCCACAAATTCAAACATGCGCACATGCACACATGCGCACATGCACACATGCACACATGCACACATGCACACATCAACACATCCACACATTCACACATCCGCGCATCCACACATCCACACATCGACACATCCACACATCTACACATCGACACATCGACACATCGACTCATCGATACATCGATACATCGACACATCGACATATCGCCGCATCCATTAATGCTCACATGCACACATCCACACATCCACACATCCACAAATCCACATATTCACTCATCGACACATCCACAAATTCAAACATGCGCACATGCATACATGCGCACATATGAACATGCACACATGCACACATCGACACATCCACACATCCACACATCCACACATCGACACATCCACTCGTCCACACTTGCACACATGCACACTTGCACACATGCACACTTGCACACATGCACACATGCGCACATGCGCAGATGCACACATGCAAACATCGACACATCCAAACATGCACACATCCACACGTCCACACATCCACAGATCCACACATCGAAACATCCACTCGTCCACAAATGCACACATGCACACTTGCAAACATGCACACATGCGCACATGCACACATGCACACATGCAAACATCGACACATCCAAACATGCACACATCCACACGTCCACACATCCACACATCCACACATCGACACATCCACTCGTCCACACATGCACACTTGCACACTTGCACACATCCACACGTCCACACATCCACACATGCACACCTCGACACATCCACACATCCACACATCCACTCTTCCACACATGCACAATTGCACACATGCACACATGCACACATGCGCACATGCACACATGCAAACATCGACACATCCACACATGCACACGTCCACAGATCCACACATCCACACATCCACACATCGACACATCCAGACATCTACACCTCGACACATCGATACATCGACACATCGACACATCGACGCATCCACTAATGCACACATGCACACATGCGCACATGCACACTTGCACACATCCACACTTCCACATATCAACACATCCAAACTTCCACACATCTACACATCCAAACAACGACACATCCTCTCATACGCACATCCACACATGCACACATCCACACATCCACACTTGCACACATGCACACATCGACACATCCAAACATCCACACATCCACACATCCACTCATCCACACATCGACACATCCATTCGTCCACACATGCACACATGCACACATGCACACTTGCACACATCCACACGTCCACACATCCACACATCCACACATCCACACATCGACACATGCAGACATCTACTCCTCGACACATCGATACATCGACGCATCCACTAATGCACACATGCACACATGCACACATGCGCACATGCACACATGCACACATCGACACATCCACACATCCACACATCCACACATCTACAAATCGACGCATCCACTAATGCACACATGCGCACATGCACACATGCACACATGCACACATGCAAACATCGACACATCCAAACATGCACACATCCACACGTCCACACATCCACACATCCACACATCCACACACCCACACATCCACACATCTACACCTCGACACATCGACACATCGATACATCGACACAACGACACATCGACACATCGACACATCCACACATCCACACATCCACACATCGACACATCGACACATCGACACATCCACACATCGACACATCGACACATCGACGCATCCACTAATGCACACATGCGCACATGCGCACATGCACACTTGCACACATCCACACTTCCACATATCAACACATCCAAACTTCCACACATCTACACATCCAAACAACGACACATCCTCTCATACGCACATCCACACATGCACACATCCACACGTCGACAAATCGGCACATCGACACTTCCGCACATGCACACATGCACACATGCGCACATGCCACATGCAAACATGCACACTTGCACACATGCACACATGCACACATCAACACTTCCACACATCGACACATTCACACAATCACACATTCACACATCCACAAATTCAAACATGCACACATGCGCACATGCACACATGCATACATCGACACATCCACACATCCACACATCAACACGTCCACACATGCACACATGCACACTTGCACACTTGCAAACATGCACACATCCACACATCCACACATCGACACATCCACACATCTACACATCGACACATCGATACATCGACACATCGACACATCCACACATCGACACATCGACGCATCGACACATCGACGCATCCACTAATGCACACATGCGCACATGCACACATGCACACATGCACACATCCACACATCGACACATCCACACATCGACACATCCGCACATGCACACATGCGCACATGCCACAAGCAAACATGCACACATGCACACATCAACACTTCCACACATCGACACATTCACACAATCACACATTCACACATCCACAAATTCAAACATGCACACATGCGCACATGCACACATGCATACATCGACACATCCACACGTCCACACATCCACACATCCACACATCGACACATCCACACATCTACACATCGACATATCGACACATCGATACACCGACACATCGACACATCCACACATCGACACATCGACGCATCCACTAATGCACACATGCACACATGCGCACATGCACACATGCACACATGCACACATCCACACATCGACACATCCACACATCGACACATCCGCACATGCACACATGCGCACATGCCACAAGCAAACATGCACACATGCACACAACCACACATGCGCACATCCACACATGCACACATCCACACATGCACACATCCACACCTCGACTCATCCCCACATCCACACAGCGACATTTCCACACATCCACACATCGACACAACACACATAGACACTTCCACACATCAACACATCCAAACATCCACACATCCACACATCGACACATCCTCTCATGCGCACATCCACACATGCACACATCCACACATCGACACATCCCCAAATCCACACATTCACACATCGACACATCCACACATCCAAACTTTAACACATCCACACATGCACACATACGCACATCCACACATCCACAAATCCACACATCCTTACATCCACACATCCAAACATCGACACATCCAAACATCCACATATCCACACATCCAAACATGCACACATGCACACATCCACACATTGATACATCCACACATGCACACATGAACACATGCGCACATGCACACATGCACACATCGACACATCCACACATCGACACATCCACACATCGACACATCGGCACATGCACACATGCACACTTCCACACATCCACACATCCATATATCCAAACATCCACACATCCACACATCGAGACATCCGCGCATCGACACGTCCACACACGCGCACATACGCCCATGCACACATGCTCACACCAACACATTGATACATCCACACATGCACACATGAACACATGCGCACATGCACACATGCACACATCCACACATCGACACATCCACAAATACACACATGCAGACCTGCACATATCCAGACATGCACACTTGCACACATCCACATATTGACACATCCAAACATGCACACATCCACACACTAACACATCCACATATGCACACATGAGCACACACACACATCTACGCATCTACACATCCACAAATCCACACATCCTTACATCCACACATCCACACATCGACACATTCTCACATGCACACATCCACATATCCACACATGCACACATCCACACATTTATTCATCCACACATGTACACATGCACACATTCACACATCCACACATCCACAAATCCACACATCCTTACATCCACACATCCACTCATCGACACATCCACACATGCACACATCCACATATCCACACATCCACACATTGATACATAAACACATGCACACATGAACACATGCGCACTTGCACATATGCACAAATCGACACATCCACACATCCACACATGCAGATATGCACACATCCACACATGCACACATGCACACATCCACATATCTACACATCCAAACATGCTCAAATCCACACATTAACACATCCACATATGCATACATCCACACATCCACACATCGACACATCCACACATGCACACATCCACACATGCACACATCCACACATGCACACATGCGCACATCCACACATGCACATATGCACACATCCACACATCAACACATCAACACATGCACACATCCACACCTCAACACATGCACATATCCACAAATCCACACATCCACACTTCGACACATTCACACATCGACACATTCACACATCCTTACATCCACAAATCCACACATCCACACATGCACACATCCACACATGCACACATCCACACATCGACACATCCACACATCCACACGTCGACACATCCACACATCCACACATCGACACATTCACACATCCGCACAACCACACATCCGCACATGCACACATCCAAATATGCACATATGCGCACATCCACACATGCACATATGCACACATCCACACATCCACACATCAACACATCCGCACATGCACACATGCACACAAGCACACATTCACACCCCAACACATGCACACATCCACACAGCCACACATCCACACTTCGACACATTCACACATCGAAACATTCACACATTCACACATCCACACATCCACAAATCCACACATCCACACATACACACATGCACACATCCACACATGCACACATCCAAACATCGACGCATCCACACATCCACAATTCGACACATTCACACATCGACAAATACACACATCCACACGGCCAAAAATCCACACATCCACACATGCACACATTTAAACATCCACACGTCGACAAAACCACACATCGACACATTCATACATCCGCACATCCACACATCCGCACATTCACACATCCAAACATGCACACATGAGAACATCCACACATGCACACATCCACACATGCACGCATCCACACATGCACACACCCACACATGCACACATCCACACATCGACACAGCCACACATCCACACATCCACACATCGACACATCCACACATCCAAACATCAACACATCGGCACATCCACACATCCACACATCCACAAATCGACACATTCACACATTCACACATACACACATCCACACATCGACACATACACACATCCACAAATACACATATTCACACATCCACACATCCACACATCCACACATCCACACATGCACACATGCGCACACGCGCACATGCACACATGCACACATCGACACATCCACACATGCACACATCCACACATCGACACATCCACACATCCACAAATCGGCACATTCACACATCCACACATCAACAACATCCACATATCCACAAATCCAAATATCCACACATGCAAACTTGCAAACATGCACACATCCACACATGCACACATGCGCACATCCACACATGCGCACATCCTCACATGCACACATCCACACATCGACACATCCACACATCCGCACATCCACACATCGACACATCCACACATCGACTTATCCACACATCCACAAATCGACACATCCACACATCCACACATGCACACGTCCACACATGCACACATCCACACATCGACACATCCACACATCCACACATCCACACATCCACACATCGACACATCCACGCATCCACACATCGACACATCGACACATTCACAAATCGACACATTCACACATCCGCACATCCACAGATCGACACATCCACACATCCACTAATCCACACATCCACACATCCATTCAATAAACACATGCACACATCCACACATCCACACATCGACACATCCACAAATCGACACACTCAAACATCCACACATCCACAACATCCACACGTCCACACATCCACACAATCAAACATCCACACATCGACTCATCAACAAATCCACACATCCACAAATCCAGATATCCTCACATCCACACATGCACACATGCGCACATGCACACTTGCACACATGCAAACATCGACAAATACAAACATGCGCACATCCACACGTCTACACATCCACACATCCACACATCCACATATCCACACATCGACACATCCACACATCGACACATGCACACATGCAAAGACGCGCACATGCACACATGCACATATGCGCACATGCACACATGCACACATGCGCACATGCACACATGCACACATCGACACATCCAAACATCGACACATCCGCACATGCACACATGCACACACGCGCGCATGCACACATGCGCACATCCACACATCGACACATACACACATGCACTCATGCACACATCCACACTTCCACACATGCACACATCCACAAATCCACACATCAACAAATCCACACATCCACACAAGCACAAATGCGCACATGCACACATGCGCACATGCGCACATGAACACTTGCACACATGCACACATCGACACATCCACACATGCACACATGCACACATCCTTACATCGACAGATCCAAACATGCACATATCCACACGTCCACACATCCACACATCCACACATCCACACATCGACATTTCCACACATCCACACATCCAAACATTAACACATCCACATATGCACACATGCGCACACCCACACATCCACACATCTATACATCCACAAATCCACATATCTTTACATCCACACATCCACACATACACACATCGACACATCCACACATGCACACATCCACATATCCACACATCCACACATGCACACATCCACACATTGATTCATCCCCACATGTACACATGCACACATCCACACATCCACAAATCCACACATCCTTACATCCACACATCCACACATCCACAAATCCACACATCCTTACATCCACACATCCACACATCCACACATGCACACATCCACATATCGACACATCCAAACATGCACAAATCCACACATTAACACATCCACATATGCACACATGCGCACACCCACACATCCACAAATGCACACATCCAAAAATCCACACATCCTTACATTCACACATCCATACATCGACACATCCACACATTCACACAACCACACATCCACACATCCACACATCGACACATCCACACATCCATAAATCGACACATTTACACATCCACACATGCACACATCCACACATTCACACATCCACACATGCACACATGCGCACATCCACACATGCACATATGCACACATCCACACATCAACACATCCACACATGCACACATGCACACATCCACACCTCAACACATGCACATATCCACACATCCACACTTCCACACATCCACACATCCACACTTTGACACATTCACACATCGACACTTTCACACATCCACACATCCACAAATCCACACATCCACACATCCACACATGCACACATCCACACATGCACACATCCACACATCGACACATCCACACATCCACACATCCACACATCCACACGTCGACACATCCACTCATCGACACATTCACTCATCCGCACATACACACATGCACACATCCACAACCCAACACATGCACACATCCACACAGCCACACATCCACACTTCGACACATTCACACATCGACATATTCACACATCCACACATCCACAAATCCACACATCCACACATCCACACATGCACACATCCACACATGCACACATCCACACATCGACGCATCCACTCATCCACAATTCGACACATTCACACATCGACACATTCACACATCCACACAGCCAAAAATCCACACATCCACACATGCACACATCCACATATCCACACATCCACACATGCACACATCCACACATTGATTCATCCCCACATGTACACATGCACACATCCACACATCCACAAATCCACACATCCTTACATCCACACATCCACACATCCACAAATCCACACATCCTTACATCCACACATCCACACATCCACACATGCACACATCCACATATCGACACATCCAAACATGCACAAATCCACACATTAACACATCCACATATGCACACATGCGCACACCCACACATCCACAAATGCACACATCCAAAAATCCACACATCCTTACATTCACACATCCATACATCGACACATCCACACATTCACACAACCACACATCCACAAATCCACACATCCACACATCCACACATGCACACATCCACACATGCACACATCCACACATCGACGCATCCACTCATCCACACTTCGACACATTCACACATCGACATATTCACACATCCACACATCCACAAATCCACACATCCACACATCCACACATGCACACATCCACACATGCACACATCCACACATCCACACGTCGACACATCCACTCATCGATACATTCACACATACGCACATCCACACATCCGCACATTCACACATCCAAACATGCACGCATGCGAACATCCACACATGCACACAACCACACATGCACGCATCCAAACATGCACACATCCACACATGCACACATCCACACATCGACACAGCCACACATCCACACATCCACACATCGACACATCCACACATTAACACATCCACACATCCACAAATCGATACATTCACACATTCACACATACACACATCCACACATCGACACATACACACATCCACAAATACACATTTCCATTCATCCACACATCCACACTTGCGCACACGCGCACATGCTCACATGCACACATCGACACATCCACACATGCACACATCCAAACATCGACACATCCACACATCCGCACATCCACACATCGACACATCCACACATCGACTTATCCACACATCCACAAATCGACACATCCACACATGCACACGTCCACACATGCTCACATCCACATATCGACACATCCACACATCCTCACATCGACACATCCACGCATCCACACATCGACACATTCACAAATCGACACATTCACACATCCGCACATCCACAGATCGACACATCCACACATCCCCTAATCCACACATCCACACATCCATTCATCAACACATCCACAAATGCACACATGCACACATCCACACATGCAAACATGCGCACATGCGCACATGCACACTTGCACACATGCACACATCGACACATCCACACATGCACACATCCACACATGCACACATCCACACATCAACACATCAACAAATCCAAACATCCACACATCCGAACACGCACACCTGCGCACATGCACACATGCACACATCGACACATCCACACATGCACACATCCACACATCGGCACATCCACACATCCACAAATCGACACACTCACACATCCACACATCCACAACATCCTCACATCCACACAATCACACATCCACACATCGACATATCAACAAATCCACACATCCACAAATCCACATATCCTCACATCCACACATGCACACATGCACACATGCACACATAAACACATCGACACATGCACACATGCGCACATGCACACTTGCACACATGCACACATCGACACATCCACACATCGACACATCCGCGCATTCACACATGCACACACGCGCACATGCACACATGCACACATGCACACATGCGCACATCCACAAATCGACACATCCACACATGCACACATGCACACATGCGCACATGCACACATAAACACATCCACACATGCACACATGCGCACACGCACACTTGCACACATGCACACATCGACACATCCACACATGCACACATCCACACATGCACACATCCACACATCCACACATCAACAAATCCAAAAATCCACACATCCGCACATGAACACCTGCGCACATGCGCACATGCACGCTTGCACACATGCACACTTGCACACATCCTAACATCAACACCTGCACACATCCACACATCAACAAATCCACACATCCACATATGCACACTTGCACTCATGCGCACATGCGCACATGCACACATGCAAACATCGACACATCCAAACAAGCACACATCCACACGTCCACACATCCACACTTCGACACATCCACACATCCACCCATCGACATTTCCACACATCCACACATCCAAACATTAACACATCCTTGCATCCATACATCCACACATCCACAAATCCACATATCTTTACATCCACACATCCACACATACACACATCGACACATCCACACATGCACAAATCCACATATCCACACATCCACACATGCACACATGCACACATCCACACATTGATTCATCCACACATGTACACATGCACACATCTACACATCTACAAATCCACACATCCTTACATCCACACATCCACACATCCACACATCCACACATGCACACATCCACATATCCACACATACACACATGCACACATCCACAAATTGAAACATCCACACATGCGCACATGCACACATGCACACATCGACACATCCACACTTCGACACATCGACACATGCACACATGCACACATGCACACTTCCACACATCCATACATCCATACATCCACACATCCATACATTGATACATCCACACATGCACACATGAACACATGCGCACATGCACACATGCACACATCGACACATCCACACATGCACACATGCACACATGCAGACATGCACATATCCACACATGCACACATACACACATGCACACATATACACATTGATACATCCACACATGCACACATGGACACATTCGCACATGCACACATGCACACATGCACACATCGACACATCCACACATCGACACTTGCACACATGCACACATGCACACCTGCACACTTCCACACATCCACACTTCCATATAACCACATATCCACACATCGAGACATCCGCACATCGACTCATCCAAACACGCGCACATACGCCCATGTACACATGCACACATCCACATATCCACACATTCACACATGCACACATCCACACATTGATTCATCCAAACATGTACACATGCACACATCCACACATCCACAAATCCACACATCCTTACATCCACACATCCACACATCCACACAAGCACACATCCACATATCCACACATACACACATGCACACATCCACACATTGATACATCCACACATGCACACATGAACAAATGCGCACATGCACACGTCCACACATCGACACATCCACACATCGACACATGCACACATGCACACTTCCGCACATCCACACATCCATATCCACACATCCACACATCGAGACATCCGCACATCGACACATCCACACAGGCGCACATACGCCCATGCACACATGCACACATCCATACATAGATACATCCACACATGCACACATGAACACATGCGCACATGCACACATCGACACATCCACACATCGACACTTATACACATGCACACATGCACAAATCCACACATTAACACAACCACATATGCACACATGCGCACACCCACACATCCACACATGCACACATCCACATATCCACACATTGATTCATCCAAACATGTACACATGCACACATGTACACATCCACACATCCACAAATCCACACATCCTTACATGCACACATCCTCACATCCACACATCCACACATCCACACATGCACACTTCCACACATACACACATGCACACGTCCACACATTGATACATCCACACATGCACACATGAACACATGCGCACATGCATACTTGCACACATCGACACATACACACATCGACACATCCACACATGCACACATGCACACATCCAGACATGCACACATCCACATAGCGACACAAACAAACATGCACAAATCCACACATTAACACATCCACATATGCACACATGCGCACACCCACACATCCACACATGCACACATCCACATATCCACACATCCTTACATCCACACATCCACACATGCACACATGCACACATCCACACATCCACACATGCGCACATCCACACATGCACACATCCTCACATGCACACATCCACACATCAACACATCCACACATGCACACATCCACACATGCAAACATCCACACCTTAACTCATGCAAACATCCACACATCCACACATCCACTCTTCGACACATTCACACATCGACACATTCACATATCCACACATCCACAAATCCACACATCCACATATCCACACATGCACAATTGCACACATGAACACATCCACATATCGACATATCCACACATACACACATGCACACATCCACTCATTGATACATCCACACATGCACACATGAACACATGCGCACATGCACACATGCACACATCGACACATCTACACATCCACACATTCACACATACACGCATGCACACATCCACACATCCACACATCAACAAATCCACACATCCACATATCCACACATCTACACATGCACACATGCGCACATGCACACATGCGCATATGCGCACATGCACACTTGCACACATGCAAACATCGACACATCCAAACATGAACACATCCACACGTCCACACATCCACACATCCACATATGCACACATCCACACATCCACACATGCACACATCCACACATGCACTCATCGACACATCGACACATCCACACATCCACACATGCAAACATCCACACATCCACACATGCACACCTGCGCACATCCACACATGCACACATCCGCACATGCACACATGCACACATCCACACATCGACACATCCACACATCCACACGTCGACACATCCACACGTCGACACATCGACACATTCACACATCCGCACATCCACACATCCGCACATGCACACATCCAAACATGCACACATGCGAACATCCACACATGCACACATCGACACATCCACACATCCCCACATCCACATATGCACACATGCACACATCCACAAATCGACACATCCACACTTCCACACATTAACACATGCGCACATCCACACATCCACACATGCACACATCCACACATGCACTCATCGACACATCGACACATCCACACATCCACACATGCAAACATCCACACATCCACACATGCACACCTGCGCACATCCACACATGCACACATCCGCACATGCACACATGCACACATGCACTCATCCACACATGCACACATGCACTCATCGACACAACGACACATCCACACATCCACACATGCAAACATCCACACATCCACGCATGCACACCTGCGCACATCCACACATGCACACATCCGCACATGCACACATGCACACATGCACTCATCCACACATCGACACATCCACACATCCACACGTCGACACATCCATACGTCGACACATCGACACATTCACACATCCGCACATCCACACATCCGCACATGCACACATCCAAACATGCACACATGCGAACATCCACACATGCACACATCCACACATGCACACATCCACACATCCACACATCCTTACATCCACACATCCTCACATCCACACATCCACACATCCACACATGCACACATCCACATATCTACACATACACACATGCACACATCCACACATTGATACATCCCCACACGCACACATGAACACATGCGCACATGCACACATGCACACATCGACACATCTACACATCCACACATTCACACATACAGGCATGCACACATCCACACATCAACAAATCCACAAATCCACATATCACACATCTACACATGCACACATGCGCACATGCACACATGCGCACATGCACACATGCGCATATGCGCACATGCACACTTGCACACATGCAATCATCGACACATCCAAACATGCACACATCCAAACGTCCACACATCCACACATCGACACATCCTCACATCGACTCATCGACACATCGACACATCCACTCATGCACATATGCACACATGCGCACATGCACACATCGACACATCCACACATCGACACACCTGCACATGCACAAATGCACACTCGCGCACATGCTCACATGCACACATGCGCACATGCACACATCCACA
This sequence comes from Chloromyia formosa, assembly GCA_964017055.1. NCBI lineage: Eukaryota > Metazoa > Arthropoda > Insecta > Diptera > Stratiomyidae > Chloromyia > Chloromyia formosa. Next base: position 70,872,632 of record OZ024814.1, read on the forward strand.
CATCAACACCTCAACAAATCCACACATTCAAAAATGCGCACATGCACACATGCGCACATGCGCACATGCACACTTGCACACATGCACACATCGACACATCGACACATCCACACATGCACACATCCTAACATCCACACATGTACACATCCACACATCCACACATCAACAAATCCATACATCCACACATCCACATATCCACACATGCACAATTGCACACATGCGCACATGCACACATACAACCATCGACACATCCAAAAATGCACACATCCACACGTCCACACATTCACATATCCACACATCCACTCATCGACACATCCACACATCGACTCATCGACACATCGACACATCCACTCATGCACACATGCGCACATGCACACATGCACACATGCACACATCGACACATCCACACATCGGCACATCCGCACATGCACACACGCAAACATGCACACATGCGAATATTTACACATGCACACATCCACACATGCACACATCCACACATCGACATATTCCCACATCCACACATCCACACATCCACACATCGACACATCCACACATCGACATTTCCACACATCGACACATCCACACATCCACACATGCATACATCTACTCATCGACACACCACAAATCCACACATCCACACATCGACACATCCACACATAGACACACCCACACATCCACACATCCACACATGCATACATCCACACATCGACACAGCACACATCCACACATCGACACATCCACACATCCACACAGCAACACATCGACACATCGACACATCCCCACATCCACACATCAACATATCCACACATCGACATATCCACACATCCACACATCGACATTTCCACACATCGACACATCCACTCATGCCCACAAGCACACATACGCACATACGGACATGCACACATGCACACATCGACACATCCACACATGCACACGTGCACACGTCCACACATGCACAAATGCACACATCCACACATCCACCCATGCACACATGCACACATGCACACATGCACACATCCAAACATCCACACATGCACACATCCACACATCCGCACATCGACACATCCACACATCCACACATCGACACATCGACACATCGACACATCCACACATCGACTCATCCACACATCCACACATGCATACATCCACACATCGACACACTACACATGCACACATCGACACATCCACACATGCACACGTGCACACGTCCACACATGCACAAATGCACACATCCACACATCCACCCATGCACACATGCACACATGCACACATCCAAACATCCACACATGCACACATCCACACATCCACACATCCACATATCCACACATCGACACATCCACACATCGACATTTCCACACATCGACACATCCACTCATGCCCACATGCACACATACGCACATACGCACATGCACACATCGACACATCCCCACATGCACACATCCACGCATGCACACGTCCACATATGCACAAATGCACACATCCACACATCCACCCATGCACACATGCACACAAGCACACATCCACACATGCACACATGCACACATCCACACATCCGCACATCGACACATCCACACATCCACACATCGACACATCGACACATCGACACATCCACACATCGACACATCCACACATGCACACCTCCACACATCGACATTTCCACACATCAACACATCCACTCATGCCCACATGCACACATACGCGCTTACGCACATGCACACATGCACACATCGACACATCGACACATCCACACATGCGCACATCCACACATGCACACATCCACACATGCACAAATGCACACATCCACACATGCACACATGCACACATCCAAACATGCACACATGCACCCATCTACACATCCACACATCGATACATCCTCAAATCCACACATCGGCAAATTAACACATCGACACATCCGCACATCCACACATCGACACATCCACACATGCACACATCCACACTTGCGCACTTGCACACATGCACACATCAGGACATCCACTCATCCACACATCCACACATGCACACATCCACACATCGACACATCCACACATCCACTGTGGGGAGGCTTTGCTTCCATTTTTGTCGTCTACGGGCCATGTTAGAGAAGAAAGAAATAATTATAATTTTTGTTGGCAAGAGGAGAGGGCCGGCACAACTAGATGCCACTGGCCAATGCCACTAAAGGCAATACCTTCGGGTGCCGCCAGATAGGCACTCCTTTGGTGGTCTCGGTGCCGAGATGGATAGGCACTCGAGGTAAAAGGTGTCGCCAGGAATAGGCACTCTAGTAATAAAATAACACACTTGTCAAGTATGCTATAACGACTGTGTATTTTACTTAATAGTTAACAAGTATTTATACTTAATTTATGCTTACTTGCTAAGTTCTTATCGATTACTCATTATTCATTATTGATTAGTTCCCATAGGAAAAAGTGCAATTGATTGCTCCACTTTTCCTATGGTCAACGACTCTGCCATTACTCACCTGTATTACATATGTTTTGATGATTCAAAAATATTTCCATGTGAGCACGCGACTTGTACTTCCATCAACAATGTATGATCAAATTACAAGTGCATGTAGCTTACTGGAATTATCGCAATGTTTTTGTTTTGGATAATACGTAATATCGTGGCACAGATAAAGGCAAGGTCGTTTGTTGACGTAATTATAAAATTGAAGTGATGATGGGTTGTGTCACATAAGATACACCACACCTTCACCCTTTGAGAAATTTATTTACATTTGGAAATAAATTTATAACAAGATTAAAAATTTAATTAGCAATGACTAAATAATTTTTTAGTTAAATTGTTATCTGTGTAACTCATACCAATGTTTTAATTTTTTAAAGGTTTTAACATGTTATTGTGGTATGTTTTGTCTTTGTCATTAATTCTTACTGTAGTGTTTACACCTGACGTTTCTATTATTTTATACGGTCCTATATATGGTGAAACACCTTTTTTTATACTCTAGATGAAATCTGAGAGTATTATAAGTTTGCCACAAAGTTTGTAACGCTAAGAAATAAGGCTCGCAGAAAAAAATGAATGATACAGAAGTTCATATTATCACTTGAATATCTCAAAACCGGATGTCCGTCTGTCCGTCTGTCCCTCTGTCCGTCTGTCCGTCTGTCCGTCTGTCCGTCCGTCCGTCCGTGACCTCTCTAGCTCGAGAACGCGTTGAGCTATGAAGTTCAAATTTTGCACACGTTATTTTTGACAAAAAATGAAGGCTAAGTTCGTGAACGGGCTAAATCGCTCCACCCCTTCTACCCCCTCCCATACAAAATGACACATTTTTGAAAATTTACAATAATCAGATTTTCTCAGAAACTATAAAACATATTGCTTTGAAATTTTTAATATATCACTTTTATGATAATTGTAACCTATGTTATAAAACTTATTGCAATCCTCACCCTCCTTCTACCCCCTCCCATACAAACTGCACTATTTCATGAAATACGTTAAGCCAATTTACTCAGTACGTATACAATTTATCGGGCTGAAATTTTGTACTTAACACTTAATTAACAATATCAGTTAGATTCAAAAAAAGTAATCGATTACCCTTACTCCGTCTACCCCCTCCCATACAAAATGACACATTTTTGATAATTTACAATAATCAGATTTTCTCAGAAACTATAAAACATCTTGCTTTGAAATTTTGAATATATCACTTTTATGATAATTGTAACCTACATTATAAAATTTATTGTAATCCTCACCCTCCTTCTACCCCCTCCCATACAAACTGCACTATTTCATGAAATACGTCTTAACGTCTTAACGACTTACGTCTTACGTCTTATGTCTTAACGATGCATCCGAGATTGCAATCAAAATTATTTATTGGCTTTAACCAGGTTCAAATTCATCTAGAGTATTGCATGATTGGGGTTTACCCCAATCGTAGTTCTTTTATGTTTATACTCTAGATGAAATCTGAGAGTATTATAAGTTTGCCACAAAGTTTGTAACGCTAAGAAATAAGGCTCGCAGAAAAAAATTAATGATACAGAAGTTCATATTATCACTCGAATATCTCAAAACCGGATGTCCGTCTGTCCGTCTGTCCGTCTGTCCGTCTGTCCGTCTGTCCGTCTGTCCGTCTGTCCGTCTGTCCGTCCGTCCGTCCGTGACCTCTCTAGCTCGAGAACGCGTTGAGCTATGAAGTTCAAATTTTGCACACGTTATTTTTGACAAAAAATGAAGGCTAAGTTCGTGAACGGGCTAAATCGCTCCACCCCTTCTACCCCCTCCCATACAAAATGACACATTTTTGAAAATTTACAATAATCAGATTTTCTCAGAAACTATAAAACATATTGCTTTGAAATTTTTAATATATCACTTTTATAATAATTGTAACCTAAGTTATAAAACTTATTGTAATCCTCACCCTCCTTCTACCCCCTCCCATACAAACTGCACTATTTCATGAAATACGTTAAGCCAATTTACTCAGTACAGATACAATTTATCGGGCTGAAATTTTGTACTTAACACTTAATTAACAATATCAGTTAGATTCAAAAAAATTAATCGATTACCCTTACTCCGTCTACCCCCTCCCATACAAAATGACACATTTTTGATAATTTACAATAATCAGATTTTCTCAGAAACTATAAAACATCTTGCTTTGGAATTTTGAATATATCACTTTTATGATAATTGTAACCTACATTAAAAAATTTATTGTAATCCTCACCCTCCTTCTACCCCCTCCCATACAAACTGCACTATTTCATGAAATACGTTAAGCCAATTTACTCATTACCTATACAATTTATCGGGCTGAAATTTTGTACTTAACACTTAATTAACAATATCAGTTAGATTCAAAAAAAGTAATCGATTACCCTTACTCCGTCTACCCCCTCCCATACAAAATGACACATTTTTGATAATTTACAATAATCAGATTTTCTCAGAAACTATAAAACATATTGCTTTGAAATTTTGAATATAACACTTTTATGATAATTGTAACCTAAATTATAAAATTTATTGTAATCCTCACCCTCCTTCTACCCCCTCCCATACAAACTGCACTATTTCATGAAATACGTTAAGCCTATTTACTCAGTACGTAAACAATTTATCGGGCTGAAATTTTGTACTTAACACTTAATTAACAATATCAGTTAGATTCAAAAAAAATAGTCGATTACCCTTACTCCGTCTACCCCCTCCTATACAATATCCGAGATTGCAACCAAAATTATTTATTGGCTTTAACCAGGTTCAAATTCATCTAGAGTATTGCATGATTGGGGTTTACCCCAATCGTAGTTCTTTTATGTTTTTATTTTCATTTTTGATCAATACAAAATCTCCTATTCTAAATTTAGATGTAACATAACTAGTTTCATCGTATAATTGTTTTCTTTTCCTTTTTGCAATATCTATTAAATTTCTTGCTGTCTGTATAGATTTCTGTAGTCTTACTTTCAGTTCATTGACATATTTATCGAAATTATAAATCGGTTCTTTGTTTTCAATAATATCATTGGGTAGGTTTGCTAATTTTCCAAAAACTAATTCATATGGTGTATATTGAGTATCCACATGTGGAGTTGTATTATACGCAAAAGTGTAATACGGTATCCATTTATCCCAGTTTTCATCTTGTGCGAAATTCAATAAATACTCATTCAAAACTCTATGATTTCTTTCGACACTGCCCAATGTTTGGTGATGATATGGGGTTGAAAACACCTGCTTAATTTTTAGTAAATCGCAAATACTTTTTAAAGTTTCGTTTAGGAATTCTGTACCTCTGTCTGATTTCAATATCTTGAAGCAACCATATTTTAATATAAACTGTTCTACTAATGTAGTAGCTATATTGTTTGCCTCTTTTGTTTCGATTGGATAAGCAATTATGAATTTTGTTAATTCACATTGTATCGTTAAGATATAGCGGTATCCATTTTAGATTCTCAACGGTCCAACTGTATCTATAGCGATAATCTCAAAACTAGAGTTTGGAGTCTCAGTTAAAATTAATTTTTCCTTAATGTGTCTGGTTTGTTTATTCCTTTTGCATGACAAACAATTTGATACAAAGGATTTAACCATTTTCGACATATTTTTCCACACGAATTTTTGTTTTAGTTTTAATATTGTCTTACGTACTCCGAAATGTCCTCCATAAGGTGTATTGTGATATTCTTCGATAAGCTTTTGTTGTGTTGCGCTATCGATTATTCTTATGGGTGGTTTATAAATTATAATTCTCAATTGTGAACGCTTGAAATTTTCAATATTTTGAGTTTGTTCTAGTGCACTATCATATTTTTGGCCTTTGGCGAACTTTTCAACATTCTTTTGTTGAAGTTCATTGAATTTATCTTTAAATTCTGTTTTGTTAAAGAGCATGAAAATATCATCATTTTCACTTAGCGCTAGCTCTATTATTCCTAGTTTTCGCATTTGTGATACTAGTTTCTCCATCAGACAATCTGGATTGTGAGGATTATCACTGTATCTTACGATTACCTCGTTTTCGTTTATTTCAAAACGCATATTTGATGATAGTTTCTCCGACCGATAACCTGAGTTATGTGGATTATCACTATATCTTGCAGTTTGTGAAATATGATTGCGGCCATTGCGTTCTAATATAAATTTCAATTTATTTATATTTCTGATGTCCGATAGAGATGTGCATTCCCAAATATGAAGTTCATGACGCTTCTGTTGGGTGATGCTCTCATCTGGACTGTCTTTTGTTTGATTCTCTTTGTTAGAGAGTAAATCACTTTTCTTCGACATACCTCGCGTGATAGCTAGTATATCAAGTGTTCTTGGAGTCGTATTATCAATAGACGTTGGAATCATTTCTTTCAACATTTCAGAATCAATTTTGATTCTTGATAACGCGTCTGCGTTTGTATTAGTTTTACCTTGTTTGTATATGATCTCGAAATCATAATCCGCTAGATCCAGTCTTATTCTCGTTAATTTAGAGGAGGGATTTTTATGAGAGAATAAAGCTACTAATGGTCGATGGTCTGTGACAACTATAAATTTGCGACCAAAGATATAGGGTTTGAAAAAGTTTATAGCCCAGTGAATTGCTAATAATTCTTTTTCAATCACAGGTTTGTTGATTTCGTGCTTATTTAGCGATTTGCTAGCATATGAAATCGGTAGATCAAAACCTATTTCACCTTGTGAAAGTACTGCACCAAGTGCTAAGTCAGATGCGTCTGTAGTTACAATAAAAGTTTTATCGAAGTCAGGGTATTGTAGGATTGGTGGGTTCATCAGTTTCTGTTTTAACGAGTTGAATGCTGTTTGGCATTCCTCTGACCAAATGAAAGGTTGATTCTTCTTCAATAGATTGTTCAAACATTTTGCTGTTTGAGAGAAATTTTGAATGAATCTGCGATAATAGTTGCAGAATGCAATGAATCGTCTTACTTCATCTGCATTTTTTGGTGTAGGATAATTTTTTATAACATGGAACTTTGATGGGTCGGTTTTTATACCATCTTTAGTTATTAAATGACCTAAGTATACAACATCTGGTCTTAGAAAACAACATTTGGTAGGATTCCGTTTCAGGTTGTATCTCTGTAGTCGTTTGAATACCTTAATCAAATTTTCATTATGATTTTGCAAACTACAACCAAAGACTATAATGTCATCGACATATAAGAACGCGTTGCTATCTAAGCCACAAAGAGCTATTGTTAACATTCGCTGGAAACTGTTCGATGATATTTTTAAGCCGAATGGTAACCGTTTGAAATGAAAGTGTCCATTAGAGGTTGAAAATGCAGTAAGTGGTCTTGATTTTTTATTTAAACTGATCTGATGAAAAGAGCTAGTCATATCTAACGTTGAAAAATATTTTGTTCTTCCTACCTTATCTAGAACATCTTCTATTCGTGTAAGAGGGAATTTGTCATTAACAATTTTTGTATTCAATTTCATAAAGTCAACTACAAGTCGCCATTTCTTTGTGTCGTTTGTTCCTTTCTTGGGAACTAGTAATAATGGTGAATTGTATGGACTAGTTGAGTGCTCAATAATGTCATCATCCATCAGTTTTTCAACTTGTCTATTGATTTCTTCCTGTTGTGTTTGAGGAAGTCTGTAATTCTTTACATATGTTGGATTAGAGTCGGTAGTCGAAAGATTTTGTGTGTAAAAGTTATTTGTGGATAGTGGTTCATCATCAAGATGAAATATATCTTGGTACTCTTTGAATATCTTAATGAGAGAATCTTCCGCATTTTTGTCCTCTAATTCTACATTTAGTAATTTTAAGAGTTTCTCTAATCTCTCTTGATCTAGTGAATTTTGTTGCGAAGATTTTGCAACGTAATAAAGTCTTAATGGTTCAGTTTTTATTCTGATGGCTGATAGTGAGACATTAGCATTGTTGGTATTTAGGATTTTGATATGACAATTTCCTCTCGCGGGTGCGATGGAATTTGCAATGTAAACTCCTTCTTGAATTTCCTGGTTAAGAACGACGCTGTCTTCATCTAACTTTAGATTTATTGGATGTATGGTTTCGGATCTGGGTGGTAAATGTATCTGGTTGATACGCAAGGGTTTTGTGTTTAATGGTAAAGTAAATTCTTCACCTTTGAGAGAAATGTTGATAGTAAAAGTTTCATAATCGATTTTACACATATATCTTATAAGGAAATCTCTTCCCAGTATACCATCTGTGGTAATCGGAAAATCGTTGCCTACAATATGAAAATTGTGACTTAGTTTGTTTTCGTCAAAAGCGAAATCTAGACTGGATGTGCCTAATGAAAAAATTTCTCCATTAGTAATTCCGGTAAGTCTACACCTGTTTTCTGTTGAGATTTCAAATGGAATGATCTCTTTGCATATAGAGATGTCTGCTCCAGTATCTATCAGGAATGTGAATGTTCTCTTAACATTCAATACTCTAAGTGTGACATAATTGGTTAGGTTATCCGATATTTTAAATATGTTTTTATCTGAACCGGAGGGAAGTGATATATTTTTATTACTTATTCTTCGATCTCCGGGTCTGTTACGTTTCCCTGGTCATTTATAATATTTACATTATTATTTGTATTTCTATTTTTATTGTAATTATTTCCTTGTCTATAATTATTGTTATTATTGTTTCCAGTGTTACTATTTTTATTACTAGTGTTACTATTATTGTTATAGTTCTGATTATTATTATTATTATTCCTAGTATTATTTTTATTAACAGCGTTATTATTATTTTTACGTTGGTTATTATTTTTATTATTGCTATAGTTTTGTCCCTTATTATTATTATTCTTATTTTTGTTTTGATTATTATTCCTATTTTTATAGTGCATGACCTGATTACTTGAGTATGCTTTCTCAAGCTCTGATACTAGGTTTGCAGCATCTGTAAAAGTTTTTGGTTGAGCAGCGAACACTGTACTTTTTAGTTGTTCATTCAAACCATTTTTAAATATGTTCAGGGCGTAGACGTCATTCATCTTTGTAACGACTTTCTTTTCAGCCTCTGATGCGGAAATCCCTAATTCCTTAATCTGTAAGCTATTAAGTTCTGCGATTAATGATAAAATTTTTTCTTTGAAATTTGTCACTAACAATTGGTTTTGAGAATAGTTTGTAAGAATGGTATGGATTTTAGGTATTGTAAGTGAGCTCTTGTATCTTTCTCTGAGAATAGTAGATAACTCATTAAATGTTGTTGGTTCACTTATTGCACAAACCGATGTTCTTACCATAGAATTTAATTTCACGTGATATGTAAACTCTATTAGTTTTTTATGTTCAACAGCATCTAAACCTGAACTCAAAATTTCTACAACCTTAAGGAAAGATTCTAATTCCTTGTAGTTTCCCGTGAATATTGGTATAGCTTTCGAAGCCGTACTAATATTGAAAGTAGCCATCTTGTATTTATCTAATTGTTTTTGCAATAGATGTTCTGTTTTGAGGAATTTGGTTTTAAATTCAATCTCAATAGTGATGGTTTCTTTGGATTTCTGTGCCTGTTGAAAATTATTTTTAAGTTCGCAAATGTATTCTAATTTCTGAAGGATTGTTTCTTTAGTATAAGTTCTATTTGGATTTTTTAGAATGCTATTCAAAATTCTATCGATCTCATTCACCAGTTCTTTCATTGGGTAGTGGATTGGATTCCAAGACGACAAAAATTGTTAATTGAAAAATTTTTAGTGAAAGTATGGGAATTATGTGGAAATTCAAATTATCAAAAATCAAATTACTAAAAATACCCAATTATATTATAGTGAAAGGTATATTATTTTAAATTTTTTTTTTTTATTTATATTTTTTTTTTTTTTTTATATGTTTACCGTTCTATTAATATTATGTCTAATATAATTTTTACAATTCTTATTTATCTTATTTATAATAAAATAGATTATAATGATTATAACTAAGGCTAAAGTAGTCATCTCGTATTCATTTACGTTGCTGATTATCGACTGTTGTCCTCCCATCTTTCTTCTTTCTGAACGTCTGTGCTTCCAGATCTGCAATTCTGTTGTATATTTCTTGGTCCCTTTGCCAATCTCGGGTCGTTCGCTCTTGTATATCCCGCTTGAGCGCAGCTATTAATCTTCTGTTTCGTACCTGTACGCCTCCTCTCCGCTTCTTCGGTTTCTTCAGAGTTGGTATCGTTGTTAGTTTGGCTTCTGCACTTCCAGTTTTTCTTTTCTTATAATCTTCTAACGTAATCGGTCGTGGTCCGCTCGGTATCTTACATGGTGTGTACCGTGGAATCTCGTTTGTTGTTGGGGGTTTGCTGTATACTCCTCCAGTAGTTTCTTTGTATCTATCCCGTTCTTGCGGTTGATAGAAGTATCCGCGGCGCAGCTGATAAACGATATCTTCTTCTTTTCCTTCTCAGGGCGTTGTTTCTCTATACTAAATTTTACTCTAGCTAGAACTTCTCGCAGCTTCTCATCTTCAGACTGCTCTACTACTTTAGTTCCGGTCGAGGTGGGCAGGATCGCCATGTGGGGAGGCTTTGCTTCCATTTTTATCGTCTACGGGCCATGTTAGAGAAGAAAGAAATAATTATAATTTTTGTTGGCAAGAGGAGAGGGCCGGCACAACTAGATGCCACTGGCTAATGCCACTAAAGGCAATACCTTCGGGTGCCGCCAGATAGGCACTCCTTTGGTGGTCTCGGTGCCGAGATGGATAGGCACTCGAGGTAAAAGGTGTCGCCAGGAATAGGCACTCTAGTAATAACACACTTGTCAAGTATGCTATAACGACTGTGTATTTTACTTAATAGTTAACAAGTATTTATACTTAATTTATGCTTACTTGCTAAGTTCTTATCGATTACTCATTATTCATTATTGATTAGTTCCCATAGGAAAAAGTGCAATTGATTGCTCCACTTTTCCTATGGTCAACGACTCTGCCATTACTCACCTGTATTACATATGTTTTGATGATTCAAAAATATTTCCATGTGAGCACGCGACTTGTACTTCCACCAACAATGTATGATCAAATTACAAGTGCATGTAGCTTACTGGAATTATCGCAATGTTTTTGTTTTGGATAATACGTAATATCGTGGCACAGATAAAGGCAAGGTCGTTTGTTGACGTAATTATAAAATTGAAGTGATGATGGGTTGTGTCACATAAGATACACCACACCACACATTGACACATCGATACATCAACAAATAGACACATCGACACATCCACACATCGACACATGCACACTTGCGCACTTGCACACATGCACAAATCAGCACATCCACTCATCCACCCATGCACACATCCACACATGCACACATCCACACATTCACACATCCACTCATCGACACATCGACACTTCGACACATCCACACATCCACACATCCACACTTCGACACGTCCACACATCCACACATCCTCACATCGACTAATCGACACATCCACAAAATCCACACATGCGTACTATCACACATGCGCACATGCGCACATGCTCACGTGCACAAATGCACACATGCACACATCGACAAATGCACACATGCACACATCGACACATCCACACGTCCGCACCTCCACACATCGACACATCCACACATCCACACATCGACACATCCACACATGCACACATCCACACATCGATACATCCACTCATCCACACATCGACAAATCCACACATCCACACATCGACACATTCACATATCCACACATGCACACATCCACACATCGACACATCCACACATCCACACATTGACAAATCCACACATCAACACATCGATGCATTCACACATCCACACATCCACACATCCACACATCCACACATGCACACATCCACACATGCACAAATCGACACATTCACACATCCACACATCCACACATCGACACATCCACACATGCACACATCCACACATCGACACATCCACACATCCGCACCTCCACACATCAACACATCAACACATCCACACATCCACACATGCACACATCCACCTATGCGCACATGCGAACATCCACACATTCACACATACACACATGCACATTTTGACTCATCCACACATCCACACATACACACATCCGCACGACCACGCATCCACACATCGACACGTTCACACATCCACTCATTCACACATTCACACATGCACACATACACACATGCACACATGCGAACATCCACACATGCACACATCCACACATGCACATTTCGACTCATCCACACATCCACACATTCGCACGACCACGCATCTACACATCCACACATCCACACGTCGACACATCCACACATCCACACATCGACACGTTCACACATGCACACATGCACACATCCACACATGCACATTTCGACTCATCCACACATCCACACATCCGCACGACCACGCATCCAAACATCCACACATCCACACATCCACACGTCGACACATCCACACATCGACACGTTCACATATCCACTCATTCACACATGCGCACATCCACACGTGAACACATCCACACATGCACACATCCACACATCGACACATCCACACATCCACACGTCGACACATCCTCACATCCACACATCGACACGTTCACACATCCACTCATTCACACATCCACACATGCATACGTCCACACATGCATACATCCACACATGCACACATGCGAACATCCAAACATGCACACATGCGCACATCCACACGTGAACACATCCACACATGCACACATCCACACATCGACACATCCACACATCCACACGTCGAAACATCCACACATCCACACATCCACACATCGACACGTTCACACATCCACTCATTCACACATCCACACATGCACACCTCCACACATACACACTTGCGCACATGCGCACATGCACATATGCACACATGCACACATCGACACATCCACGCATGCACACATCCACACATCCACACATCCTCAAATCGACACATTCACACATCCACACATCCAAACATCGACACATCCACACATCCACACATGCACACATCCACACATCGACACATCCACACATCCGCACCTCCACACATCGTTACATCCACACATCGTCAATTCCACACATCTACACATCGACACATTCAAACATCCACACATGCACACATGCAAACATGCACATTTCGACTCATCCACACATCCGCATGACCACGCATCCACACATCCACACATCGACACATTCACACATCCACACATGCAAACATCCACATATCCACAAATCCACAAATCCACATATCCACACTTCCACAAATGCACGCATGCGCACATGCGCACATGCACATATGCACACATGCACACATCGACACATCCACGCATGCACACATCCACACATCCACAAATCGACACATTCACACATCCACACATCCACACATCCACACATCGACACACCGACACATCCACACATCCACAAATCCACACGTCCACACATCCACACATCCACACATGCGCACATGTGCACATGCACACATGCACACATCGACACATCCACACATGCACACTTCCACAAACCGGCACATCCACAAATCGACACATTCACACATCCACAAATTCACACATACACACATCCACACATCCACACATCCACACATGCAAACTTGCACACATCCACACATGCACACATGCGCACATCCAAACATGTACACATACACACATGCACACATTCACACATCGACACATCCACACATCCAAATATCGACACATTCACACATCCACACATCGACATATCCACACATCCACAAATCGACACATTCACACATCCACAAATCCATGCATCCACACATGCACACATCCACACATGCACATATTCGCACATCCACACATGCACCCGTGCACACATCCACACATCCACACATCCACACATCTACACATCGACACATCCACACATCCACACATCCACATATCGACAAATCCACACATCCACAAATCGACACATTCACACATCCACACATCCACACATCGACACATCCACACATAAGCAAATCCACACATCCACACGTCCACTCATCGACACATCCACATATCCACTCATTGACACATCCACACATCTACACATCGACACATCCATACTTCAACACATCCACACATCGACACTTTCACACATTCACACATCCACACATCCACACATCGACACATCCACAAATGCAAACATCCACACATGCACACATCCACACATCGACACATCCCCACATAAAAACATCCACACATCGACACATCAACACATCCACACATCCACACATCGACACTTCCACTTATCCACACATCGACACACCACACATCCACACATCAACACATAACACATCCAAACATCCACACATCCACACATCAACACATCCACACACGCGCACATCCATACATGCACACATCGACAAATGCACACATCCACACATCGACACATCCCCACATCCACACATCCACACATCGACACATCCACACATCGACATTTCCACACATCCACACATCCACAAATCCACACATCCTTACATCCACACATCCACATATCCTCACATCCAAACATGAACACATCCACAAATTGATACATCCACACATGCACATTTGAACACATGCGCACATGCACTCGTGCACACATCGACACATCGACACATCCACACATGCACACATGCAGACATGCACACATGCACACTTCCACACATCCACACATCCATATATCCACACATCCACACATTGAGACATCCACACATTCGCACACGCGCACATACGCCCATGCACAGATGCACACATGCGCACATCCACACATTGATACATCCTCACATCGACGCATTCACACATGCGCACATGCACACATGCACACATGCACACATCGACACATCCACACATCAACACATCCACACATCCACTCATCAACACATCCACACACGCGCACATCCACACATGCACACATCGACACATGCACACATCCACACATCGACACATCCCCACATCCACACATCGACACATCCACACATCGACATTTCCACACATCCACACATCCACACATGCGCACAACCACACATCCACAAATCCACACATCCTTACATCCACACATCCACATATCCACACATCGACACATCCACATATCCTCACATCCAAACATGAACACATCCACACATTGATACATCCCCACCTGCACATTTGAACACATGCGCACATGCACTCGTGCACACATCGACACATCCACACATCGGCACATCCACACATGCACACATGAAGACATGCACACATGCACACTTCCACACATCCACAAATCCACACATCCATATATCCACACATCCACACATTGAGACATCCACACATCCACACCCGCGCACCTACGCCCATGCACACATGCACACATGCGCACATCCACACATTGATACATCCACACATCGACACATTCACACATGCGCACATGCACACATGCACACATGCACACATCGACACATCCACACATCGACACATCCACACATGCACACTTACACACTTGCAGACATGCACACATCCACACATGCACACATGCATCTATCCACATATCGACACATCCAAACAAGAACACATCCACACATTAACACATCCAAATATGCACACATCCACACATGCACACATGCACGCATCCACACATTGATTCATCCAAACATGTACACATGAACACATGCGCACATGCACACATGCACACATTGACATATCCACACATGCACACATGCACACATGCACACATCCACACATGCGCACATCCACACATGCACACATCCACACATGCACACATGCGCACATCCACACATGCACACATCCACACATGCGCACATCCACACATGCAATTTTCGACTCATCCACACATCCACGCATCCGCACATCCACGCATCCACACATCCACACATCCACACATCCACACATCCACCCATCAACACATCCACACATCCACACATCCACACATCGACACATCCACACATCCACATATACACACATTAAAACATGCACACATCCACACATCCACTCATCCACACACGCACACATCCACACATCCACACATCCACATATCCACACATCCACACATCCACACATGCGCACATGCACGTATGCACACATGCACGCATGCGCACATCCACACATGCACACTTCCACACATGCACATTTCGAATCATCCTCACATCCACACATCCACACATGCACACATCCACACATGCACTCAACCACACATGCACACATCCACACATGCAAACATGCACATATCCACACATGCACACATCCACACATCCACACATGCACACATCCACACATGCACATTTCGACTCATCCACACATCCACACATCCACAAATCCGCACATCCACACATCCACTCATCCACTCATCCACACATCCACACATGCGCACATGCACATATGCACACATGCACACATGCGCACATCCACACATCCACACATCCACATATACACACATTAAAACATGCACACATCCACACATCCACACAAGCACACATGCAAACATGCACTCAACCACACATGCACACATCCACACATCCAAACTTCCACACATGCAAACATGCACATATCTACACACCCACACATCCACAAATCCACACATCCTTACATCCACACATCCACACATCGACATATCGATACATCCACACATGCACACATCCACATATCCACACATCCACACATGCACACATGCACGCATCCACACATTGAATTATCCAAACATGTACACATGAACACATGCGCACATGCTCACATCGACATATCCACACATGCACACATCCACACGTGCACACATCCACACATCGACACAACCACACATCCACACATCGACAAGTCCACACAACCACACATCCACACATCCACACATGCAAACATGCACACATCCACACATGCACACATCCAAACTTGTAAATTTCGACTCATCCACACATCCACGCATCCACACATCCACACATCGACACATCCACACATCCACATATCCACACATTAAAACATGCACACATCCACACATCCACAAATCCACACATCCACACATCCACACATCAACACATCCACACATCCACACATCCACACATCCACACATCCACACATCCACACATCCACACATGCACACATGCACACATGCACACATGCACACATGCGCACATGCACACATGCACACATGCACACATGCGCACATCCACACATGCACACTTCCACACATGCACATTTCGACTCATCCACACATCCGCACATCCTCGCATCCACACATCCACACATCGACACATTCACACATCCACACATCGATACATCCACAAATCCACACATCCACACATCCACACATCAACACATGCGCACATGCGCACATGCACATATGCACACATGCACACATCGACACATCCACGCATGCACGCATCCACACATCAAAAAATCGACATATTCACACATCCACACATCGACACATCGACAAATCGACACATACACACATCCACACATCGACACATCCACTCATCCACAAATCGACACATTCACACATCCACACATCCACACATAGACACATCCACTTATCCACAAATCCACATAACCACACATCCACACATCCACAAATCCACACATCCACACATGCATACATGCACACATGCGCACATGCGCACACGCACACATGCACACATCGACACATCCACATATGCACACATCCACACATCGACACATCCACAAATCGACACATTCACACATCCAAAAATCCACACATCCACACATCCACAAATCAACACATCCACACATCCACACATGCAAACATGAACACATCCACACATGCACACATGCGCACATCCACACATGCACACATCCACACATGCGCACATCAACACATGCACACAACCACACATGCACACATCCACACATCGACACATTCCCACATCCACACATCCACACATCGAAACTTCGACACATCCGCATATCCACTCATCGACCTATCCACAAATGCACACATGCGCACATGCCACATGCGAACATGCACACATCCACACATGCACACATCGACACATGCACACATCCAAACATCGACACATCCCCACATCCACACATCCACAAATCGGCACATCCACACATCGACATTTCCACACATCCACACATGCACACATGCACACTTGCGCACAACCACACAACCACACATCCACAAATACACACATCCTTACATCCACACATCCGTATATCGACACATCCACACATCCACATATCCACACATGCAAACATGCACACATCCACACATGCACACATGCGCACATCCACACATGCACACATCCACACGTGCGCACATCCACACATGCACACAACCACACATGCACACATCCACACATCGACACATTCCCACATCCAAACATCCACACATCGACACATCCACACATCGACACTTCGACACATCCACAATCCAAACATGAACACATCCACACCTTGATACATCCACACATCCACACATCCCCACATCCACACATCCACACATCCACATATCCACACATCCACACATCCACACATGCAAACATGCACACATCCACATATGCACACATGCGCTCATCCACACATGTACACATCCACACATGCACACATCCACACAACGACACATCCACACATCCAAATATCGACACATTCACACATCCACACATCCACACATCGACATATCCACACATCTACAAATCGACACATTCACATATTAACAAATCCATGCATCCACATATGCACACATCCACACATGCACATATTCGCACATCCACACATGCACCCGTGCAAACATCCACACATGCACACATCCACACATCGACACAACCACACATCCACATATCGACAAATCCACACATCCACAAATCGACACATTCACACTTCCACACATCCACACATCCACACATCCACAAATCCACACATCCACACGTCCATTCATCGACACACCCACACATGCAAACATGCGCACATCCACACATGCACACATGCACACATGCGCACATGCGCACATCCACACATGCACACAACCACACATGCACACATCCACACATCGACACATTCCCACATCCACACATCCACACATCGACACATCCACACATCCACAAATCGACACATTCACACATCCAAAAATCCACACATCCACAAATCCACACATCCACACATCCACACATGCAAACATGCACACATCCACACATGCACACATGCGCACATCCACCCATGCACACATCCACACATGCGCACATCCACACATGCACACAACCCACATGCACACATCCACACATCGACACATTCCCACATCCACACTTCGACACATCCACAAATCCATGCATCCACACATGCACACATCCACACATGCACAAATTCGCACATTCACACATGCACCCGTGCACACATCCACACATGCACACATCCACACATCGACACATCCACACATCCACATATCGACAAATCCACACATCCACATTCGACACTTTCACATATCCACAAATCCACACATCCACACATCCACACATCCACACATCCACACATCCACACATGCAAACATGCACACATCCACACATGCACACATGCGCACATCCACACATGCACACATGCACACATGCACACATCCACACATGCACACTTCTACACATGCACATTTCGACTCATCCACACATCCACACATCGACATATCCACAAATCGACACATTCACACATCCACAAATCCATGCATCCACACATGCACACTTCCACACATGCACATTTTCGCACATCCACACATGCACCCGTGCACACATTCACACATCCACACATCGACACATCCACACATCCACATATCGACAAATCCACACATCCACAAATCGACACATTCACACATCCACACATCGACACATCCACACATCCACAAATCCACACATCCACACGTAAACTCATCGACACATCCACATATCCACTCATCGACACATCCACACATCCACACATCTACACATCCACACATGCACACATGCACACATCCACACATCGACACATCCACACATCCATACATCCACAAATCCACACATCGACATTTCCACACATCCACACATCGACACACCACACATCAAAACATCAACACATCCAAACATCCACACATCGACATTTCCACACATCCACACATCGACACACCAGAAATCCACACATCAACACATCCACAAATGCACACATCCACACATGCACACATCCACACATCGACACATCCCCACGTAAACACATCCACACATCCACACATGCACACATGCACACATGCAGACATGCACACATGCACACATGCACACTTCCACACATCCATATATCCACACATCCACACATTGAGACATCCACACATCCACACACGCGCACATACGCCCATGCACACATGCTCACATGCGCACATCCACACATTGATACATCCACACATCGACACATTCAAACATGCGCACATGCACACATGCACACATGCATACATCGACACATCCACACATCGACACATCCACACATGCACGCATCCACACATTAATTCATCCAAACATGTACACATGAACACATGCGCACATGCACACATGCACACATCGCCATATCCACACATGCACACATGCACACATCCACACATCCACACATGCACACATCCACACATCGACACATCCACACATCCACAAATCGACACATTCACACATCCAAAAATCCACACATCCACACATCCACAAATCCACACATCCACACATCCACACATGCAAACATGCACACATCAACACATGCGCACATCCACATATGCAAACATCCACTCATGCGAACATCCACACATGCACAAAACCACACCTGCACACTTCCACACATCCACACATCGACAAATCCACACATCCACACATCCACACATCCACACATGCGCACATGCACGTATGCACACAAGCACACATGCGCACATCCACACATGCACACTTCCACACATGCTCATTTCGACTCATCCACACATCCTCACATCCACACATGCACACATCCACACATGCACACAACCAAACATGCACACATCCACACATGCACACATGCACACATCCACACGTGCACACATCCACACATCCACACATCGACACATCCACATATACACTCTTTAAAACATGCACACATCCACACATCCACACATCCACACATCCACACTTCCACACATGCACACATGCACACATCCACACATGCACACATCCACACATCGACACATCCCCACGTAAACACATCCACACATCCACACATGCACACATGCACACATGCAGACATGCACACATGCACACATGCACACTTCCACACATCCATATATCCACACATCCACACATTGAGACATCCACACATCCACACACGCGCACATACGCCCATGCACACATGCTCACATGCGCACATCCACACATTGATACATCCACACATCGACACATTCAAACATGCGCACATGCACACATGCACACATGCATACATCGACACATCCACACATCGACACATCCACACATGCACACATGCACACTTGCAGACATGCACACATCCACACATGCACACATGCACCTATCCACATATCGACACATCCAAACAAGAACACATCCACACATTAACACATCCACATATGCACACATCCACATATGCACGCATCCACACATTAATTCATCCAAACATGTACACATGCGCACATGCACACATGCACACATCGCCATATCCACACATGCACACATGCACACATCCACACATCCACACATGCACACATCCACACATCGACACATCCACACATCCACAAATCGACACATTCACACATCCAAAAATCCACACATCCACACATCCACAAATCCACACATCCACACATCCACACATGCAAACATGCACACATCAACACATGCGCACATCCACATATGCAAACATCCACTCATGCGAACATCCACACATGCACAAAACCACACCTGCACACTTCCACACATCCACACATCGACAAATCCACACATCCACACATCCACACATCCACACATGCGCACATGCACGTATGCACACAAGCACACATGCGCACATCCACACATGCACACTTCCACACATGCTCATTTCGACTCATCCACACATCCTCACATCCACACATGCACACATCCACACATGCACACAACCAAACATGCACACATCCACACATGCACACATGCACACATCCACACGTGCACACATCCACACATCCACACATCGACACATCCACATATACACTCTTTAAAACATGCACACATCCACACATCCACACATCCACACATCCACACTTCCACACATGCACACATGCACACATCCACACATCCACACATCCACACATGCGCACATGCACGTATGCACACAAGCACACATGCACACATGCACACATGCGCACATCCACACGTGCACTCATCCATACATCCACACATCGTCACATCCACATATACACTCATTAAAACATGCACACATCCACACATTCACACATCCACACTTCCACACATGCACACATGCACACATCCACACGTGCACACATCCACACATCCACACATCGACACATCCACATATACACTCTTTAAAACATGCACACATCCACACATCCACACATCCACACATCCACACTTCCACACATGCACACATGCACACATCCACACATCCACACATCCACACATGCGCACATGCACATATGCACACATGCACACATGCGCACATCCACACATGCACACTTCTACACATGCATATTTCGACTCATCCACACATCCACACATGCATACATGCACACATAAACACATGCACTCAACCACACATGCACACATCCACACATCCACACATGCAAACATGCACATATCCACACATCCACACATCCACACATCCACAAATCCACAAATCCACACATCCTTACATGCACACATGCGCACATCCACACATGCACACTTCCACACATGCACATTTCGACTCATCCACACATGCACACATGCACACATCCACACGTGAACACATCCACATATCGACACAACCACACATCCACACATCCACACATCGACAAGTCCACACATCCACACATCCACACATCCACACATCCACACATGCAAACATGCAAACATCCACACATGCACACATGCGCAAATCCACACATGCAGACATCCACACATCCACACATCCGCACATCCACATTTCCACACATTAAAACATGCAAACATCCAAACGTGCACACATCCTCACATCGACACATAAACACATCCACACATCCACACATCGACAAATCCACACATCCACACAACCATACATCCACACATCCACATATCCACACATCCACACATGCAAACATGCACACATCCACACATGCACACATGCGCACATCCACACATGCACACATGCGCACATCCACACATCCACACATTCACGCATCCACACAGCCACACATCCACACATCCACACATCGACACATCCACACATCCACATATCCACACATTCAAACATGCACACATGCACACATCCACACATCCACAAATCCACACATCCACACATCCACACATCAACACATCCACACATCCTCACATCCACACATCCACACATGCACACATGCACACATGCACACATGCGCACATGCACACATGCACACATGCGCACATCAGCACATGCACACATCCACACATCCACATATCCACACATTAAAACATGCACACATCCACACATCCACAAATCCACACATCCACACATCCACACATAAACACATCCACACATCCACGCATCCACACATGCACACATGCACACATGCACACATGCACACATGCGCACATGCACACATGCACACATGCGCACATCCACACATGCACACATCCACATATCCACATATTAAAACATGCACACATCCACACATCCACACATCCACAAATCCACACATCCACACATCAACACATCCACACATCGACACATCCACACATGCACACATGCACACATGCACACATGCACACATGCGCACATGCACACATGAGCACATCCAAAGATGCACACATCCACATATCCACACATTAAAACATGCACACATCCACACATCCACACATCCACAAATCCACACATCCACACATCCACACATCCACACATCAACACATCCACATATCCACACATCCACACATGCACACATGCACACATGCACACATGCGCACATGCACACATGCACACATGCGCACATCCACACATGCACACATCCACATATCCACACATTAAAACATGCACACATCCACACATCCACACATCCACTCACCCACACATCCACAAATCCACACATCCACACATCCACACATCAACACATCAACACATCCACACATCCACACATGCACACATGCACACATGCACACATGCACACATGCACACATGCGCACATGCAAACGCGCACACATCGACACATCCACACATCGACTCATCACACATGCACACATGCAGACATGCACACATGCACACTTCCACACGTCCACACATCCACACTTCCATATATCCACACATCCACACATTGAGACATCCACACATCCACACACGCACACATACGCCCATGCACACATGCACACATCCACACATTGATACATCCACACATCGACATATTCACACATGCGCACATCCACACATGTGCACATCCACACATGCACACAACCACACATGCACTCATCCACACATCGACACATTCCCACATCCAAACATCCACACATCCACACATCGACACTTCGACACATCCACAATCCAAACATGCACACATCCACACATTGATACATCCACACATCCACACATCCCCACATCCACACATCCACACATGCACATATTCGCACATCCACACATGCACTCGTGCAAACATCCACACATGCACACATCCACACATCGACAGATCCACACATCCACATATCGACAAATCTACACATCCACAAATCGACACATTCACACATCCACACATCCACACATCCACACATCCACAAATCCACACATCCACACGTCCATTCATCGACACACCTACACATGCAAACATTCACACATCCACACGTGCACACATGCGCACATGCGCACATCCACACATGCACACAACCACACATTCACACATCCACACATCGACACATTCCCACATCCACACATCGACACATCCACACATCCACATATCGACACATTCACACATCCAAAAATCCACACATCCACACATCCACAAATCCACACATCCACACATCCACACATGCAAACATGCACACATCCACACATGCACACATGCGCACATCCACACATGCACACATCCACACATGCGCACATCCACACATGCACACAACCACACATGCACACATCCACACATCGACACATTCCCACATCCACACATCCACACATCCACACATCGACACTTCGACACATCCAAAAATCCTTGCATCCACACATGCACACATCCACACATGCACATATTCGCACATCCACACATGCACCCGTGCACACATCCACACATGCACACATCCACACATGCACACATCCACACATCGACACATATACACATCCAAATATCGACACATTCACACATCCACACATCGACATATCCACACATCAACAAATCGACACATTCACACATCCACAAATCCATGCATCCACACATGCACACATCCACACATGCACATATTCGCACATCCACATATGCACCCGTGCACACAATCACACATGCACACATCCACACATCGACACATCCACACATCCACATATCGACAAATCCACACATCCACAAATCGACACATTCACACATCCAAACATCGACACATCCACACATCCACAAATCCACACATCCACACGTAAACTCATCGACACATCCACATATCCACTCATCGACACATCCACACATCTACACATCCACACATGCACACATCCACACATCGACACATCCACACATCCATACATCCACAAATCCACACATCGACATTTCCACACATCCACAAATCGACACACCACACATCCACACATCAACACATCAACACATCCAAACATCCACACATCGACATTTCCACACATCCACACATCGACACACCAGAAATCCACACATCAACACATCAACACATCCACAAATGCACACATCCACACATGCACACATCCACACATCAACACATCCCCACATAAACACATCCACACATCGACACATCCACACATGCACACATGCAGACATGCACACATGCACACTTCCACACATCCACACATCCATATATCCACACATCCACACATTGAGACATCCACACATCCACACACGCGCACATACGCCCATGCACACATGCACACATGCGCACATCCACACATTGATACATCCACACATCGACACATTCACACATGCACACATCCACACATGCACACATGCACCTATCCACATATCGACACATCCAAACAAGAACACATCCACACATTAACACATCCACATATGCACACATCCACATATGCACGCATCCACACATTAATTCATCCAAACATGTACACATGAACACATGCACACATCGACATATCCACACATGCACACATGCACACATCCACACATCCACACATCCACACATGCACACATCCACACATCGACACATCCACACATCCACAAATCGACACATTCACACATCCAAAAATCCACACATCCACACATCCACAAATCCACACATCCACACATCCACACATGCAAACATGCACACATCCACACATGCACACATGCGCACATCCACACATGCACACATCCACTCATGCGAACATCCACACATGCTTACAACCACACCTGCACACATCCACACATCCACACATCGACAAATCCACACATCCACACATGCAAACATGAACACATTCACACATGCACACATGCGCACATCCACACATGCACACATCCACACATGCACATTTCGACTCTTCCACACATCCACACATCCGCACATCCACGCATCGACACATCCACACATCCACACATCCACACATCCACATATACACACATTAAAACATGCACACATGCACACATCCACACATCCACACATGCACACATGCACACATCCACACATCCACACATCCACACATCCACACATGCGCACATGCACGTATGCACACATGCACACATGCGCACATCCACACATTCACACTTCCACACATGCACATTTCGACTCATCCACACATCCACATATACACACATTAAAACATGCACACATCCGCACATCCGCACATCCACACATCCACACATCCACACATGCGCACATGCACATATGCACACATGCACACATGCGCACATCCACACGTGCACACATCCATACATCCACACATCGACACATCCACATATACACTCATTAAAACATGCACACATGCACACATCCACACGTCCACACTTCCACACATGCACACATCCACACGTGCACACATCCACACATCCACACATCGACACATCCACATATACACTCATTAAAACATGCACACATCCACACATCCACACATCCGCACTTCTCACATGCACACATGCACACATCCACACATCCACACATACACGCATCCACACATGCCCACATGCACATATGCACACATGCGCACATCCACACATGCACACTTCCACACATGCACATTTCGACTCATCCACACATCCACACATGCATACATGCACACATCCACACATGCACTCAACCACACATGCACACATCCACACATCCACACATGCACACATCCACACATCCACACATGCAAACATGCACATATCCACACATCCACACATCCACAAATCCACAAATCCACACATCCTTACATGCACACATGCGCACATTCACACATGCACACTTCCACACATGCAAATTTCGACTCATCCACACATGCACACATGCACACATCCACACGTGCACACATCCACACATCGACACAACCACACATCCACACATCCACACATCGACAAGTCCACACATCCACACATCCACACATCCACACATGCAAACATGCACACATCCACACATGCACACATGCGCAAATCCACACATGCACACATCCACACATCCACACATCCGCACATCCACATATCCACACATTAAAACTTGCAAACATCCACACGTGCACACATCCTCACATCGACACATAAACACATCCACACATCCACACATCGACAAATCCACACATCCACACAACCACACATCCACACATGCACACATCGACGAATCCACACATCCACACATGCAAACATGCACACATCCACACATCCACACATGCACACATCCACACATCGACACATCCACACATCCACAAATCGACACATTCACACATCCAAAAATCCACACATCCACACATCCACAAATCCACACATCCACACATCCACACATGCAAACATGCACACATCCACACATGCACACATGCGCACATCCACACATGCACACATCCACTCATGCGAACATCCACACATGCTTACAACCACACCTGCACACATCCACACATCCACACATCGACAAATCCACACATCCACACATCCACAAATCCACAAATCCACACATCCTTACATGCACACATGCGCACATTCACACATGCACACTTCCACACATGCGAATTTCGACTCATCCACACATGCACACATGCACACATCCACACGTGCACACATCCACACATCGACACAACCACACATCCACACATCCACACATCCACACATCCACACATGCAAACATGCACACATCCACACATGCACACATGCGCACATCCACACATGCACACATGCGCACATTCACACATCCACACATCCACGCATCCACACATACACACATCCACACATCGACACATCCACACATCCACATATCCACACATTAAAACAGGCACACATCCACACATCCACACATCCACAAATCCACACATCCACACATCCACACATCAACACATCCACACATCCACACATCCACACATGCACAAATGCACACATGCACACATGCACACATGCGCTCATGCACACATGCGCACATCCACACATGCACACTTCCACACATGCACATTTCGACTCATCCACACATACACACATCCAAACATCCGCACATCCACGAATCCACACTTCCACACATCGACACATTCATACATCCACACATCCACACATCGGCACATTCACAAATGCGCACACCCACACATGCGCATTTCGACTCATCCACACATCCACACATCCACACATCCGCACATCCACGCATCCACACATCCACACATCGACACATCGACACATTCACACATCCACACATCCACACATCGACACATCCACACATGCACACATGCACACATGCACACATGCGCACATGCACACATGCACACATGCGCACATCCACACATGCACACTTCCACACATGCACATTTCGACTCATCCACACATACACACATCCACACATCCGCACATCCACGAATCCACACTTCCACACATCGACACATATACACATCCAAATATCGACACATTCACACATCCACACATCGACATATCCACACATCAACAAATCGACACATTCACACATCCACAAATCCATGCATCCACACATGCACACATCCACACATGCACATATTCGCACATCCACACATGCACCCGTGCACACAATCACACATGCACACATCCACACATCGACACATCCACACATCCACATATCGACAAATCCACACATCCACAAATCGACACATTCACACATCCACACATCGACACATCCACACATCCACAAATCCACACATCCACACGTAAACTCATCGACACATCCACATATCCACTCATCGACACATCCACACATCTACACATCCACACATGCACACATCCACACATCGACACATCCACACATCCATACATCCACAAATCCACACATCGACATTTCCACACATCCACAAATCGACACACCACGCATCCACACATCAACACATCAACACATCCAAACATCCACACATCGACATTTCCACACATCCACACATCGACACACCAGAAATCCACACATCAACACATCCACAAATGCACACATCCACACATGCACACATCCACACATCAACACATCCCCACATAAACACATCCACACATCGACACATCCACACATGCACACATGCAGACATGCACACATGCACACATCCACACATCCACACATCCACACATGCACACATCCACACATCGACACATCCACACATCCACAAATCGACACATTCACACATCCAAAAATCCACACATCCACACATCCACAAATCCACACATCCACACATCCACACATGCAAACATGCACACATCCACACATGCACACATGCGCACATCCACACATGCACACATCCACTCATGCGAACATCCACACATGCTTACAACCACACCTGCACACATCCACACATCCACACATCGACAAATCCACACATCCACACATGCAAACATGAACACATTCACACATGCACACATGCGCACATCCACACATGCACACATCCACACATGCACATTTCGACTCTTCCACACATCCACACATCCACACATCCGCACATCCACGCATCGACACATCCACACATCCACATATACACACATTAAAACATGCTCACATGCACACATCCACACATCCACACATGCACACATGCACACATGCACACATGCACACATGCACACTTGCACACATCCACACATCCACACATGCGCACATGCACGTATGCACACATGCACACATGCGCACATCCACACATTCACACTTCCACACATGCACATTTCGACTCATCCACACATCCACATATACACACATTAAAACATGCACACATCCGCACATCCACACATCCACACATGCGCACATGCACATATGCACACATGCACACATGCGCACATCCACACGTGCACACATCCATACATCCACACATCGACACATCCACATATACACTCATTAAAACATGCACACATCCACACGTCCACACTTCCACACATGCACACATCCACACGTGCACACATCCACACATCCACACATCGACACATCCACATATACACTCATTAAAACATGCACACATCCACACATCCGCACTTCCACACATGCACACATGCACACATCCACACATCCACACATCCACGCATCCACACATGCCCACATGCACATATGCACACATGCGCACATCCACACATGCACACTTCCACACATGCACATTTCGACTCATCCACACATCCACACATGCATACATGCACACATCCACACATGCACTCAACCACACATGCACACATCCACACATCCACACATCCACACATGCAAACATGCACATATCCACACATCCACACATCCACAAATCCACAAATCCACACATCCTTACATGCACACATGCGCACATCCACACATGCACACTTCCACACATGCACATTTCGACTCATCCACACATGCACACATGCACACATCCACACGTGCACACATCCACACATCGACACAACCACACATCCACACATCCACACATCGACAAGTCCACACATCCACACATCCACACATCCACACATGCAAACATGCACACATCCACACATGCACACATGCGCAAATCCACACATCCACACATCGACAAGTCCACACATCCGCACATCCACATATCCACACATTAAAACTTGCAAACATCCACACGTGCACACATCCTCACATCGACACATAAACACATCCACACATCCACACATCGACAAATCCACACATCCACACAACCACACATCCACACATCCACACATCGACGAATCCACACATCCACACATGCAAACATGCTCACATCCACACATG
The DNA here is from genome assembly GCA_964017055.1 of Chloromyia formosa. Taxonomy (NCBI): domain Eukaryota; kingdom Metazoa; phylum Arthropoda; class Insecta; order Diptera; family Stratiomyidae; genus Chloromyia; species Chloromyia formosa. The sequence continues at coordinate 70,904,679 of OZ024814.1, forward strand.
CACACATGCGCACATCCACACATGCACACATGCGCACATTCACACATCCACACATCCACGCATCCACACATACACACATCCACACATCGACACATCCACACATCCACATATCCACACATTAAAACAGGCACACATCCACACATCCACACATCCACAAATCCACACATCCACACATCCACACATCAACACATCCACACATCCACACATGCACAAATGCACACATGCACACATGCACACATGCACACATGCGCACATGCACACATGCGCACATCCACACATGCACACTTCCACACATGCACATTTCGACTCATCCACACATACACACATCCACACATCCGCACATCCACGAATCCACACTTCCACACATCGACACATTCATACATCCACACATCCACACATCGGCACATTCACAAATGCGCACACCCACACATGCGCATTTCGACTCATCCACACATCCACACATCCACACATCCGCACATCCACGCATCCACACATCCACACATCGACACATCGACACATTCACACATCCACACATCCACACATCCACACATCCACACATCCACACATCGACACATCCACACATGCACACATGCACACATGCACACATGCACACATGCGCACATGCACACATGCACACATGCGCACATCCACACATGCACACTTCCACACATGCACATTTCGACTCATCCACACATCCACACATCCACACATCCGCACATGAACACATGCGCACATCCACACATCCACACATGCGCACATCCACACATGCACACAACCACACATGCACACATCCACACATCGACACATCGACAAATCGACACATCCACACATCCACACATCGACACATCCACAATTCGAAACATTCACACATCCACACATAGACACATCCACTTATCCACAAATCCACATATCCACACATCCACACATCCACAAATCCACACATCCACACATCCACACATCAACACATCCACACATCCACACATGCACACATGCACACATGCACACATGCACACATGCGCACATCCACACATGCACACTTCCACACATGCACATTTCGACTCATCCACACATACACACATCCACACATCCGCACATCCACGAATCCACACTTCCACACATCGACACATTCACACATCCACACATCCACACATGCGCACATGCACACATGCACACATGCGCACATGCGCACACCCACACATGCACATTTCGACTCATCCACACATTCACACATGCACACATCCACACATCGACACATCCACAAATCGACACATTCACACATCCAAAAATCCACACATCAACACATCCACAAATCCACATATCCACACATCCACACATCCACACATCCACACATGCAAACATGCACACATCCACACATGAACACATGCGCACATCCACACATCCACACATGCGCACATCCACACATGCACACAACCACACATGCACACATCCACACATCGACACATTCCCACATCCACACATGCACACATGCACACTTGCAGACATGCACACGTCCACACATCCACACATCCATATATCCACACATCCACATATTGAGACATCCACACATCCACACACGCACACATACGCCCATGCACACATCCATACATTGATACATCCACACATCGACACATCCACAAATCGACACATTCACACATCCAAAAATCCACACATCAACACATCCACAAATCCACATATCCACACATCCACACATCCACAAATACACACATCCTTACATCCACACATCCACACATCGACACATTCACACATGCGCACATGCACACATGCACACATGCACACATGCACACATCGACACATCCACACATCCACACATGCACACATGCACACTTGCAGACATGCACACGTCCACACATCCACACATCCATATATCCACACATCCACATATTGAGACATCCACACATCCACACACGCACACATACGCCCATGCACACATCCATACATTGATACATCCACACATCGACACATTCACACATGCGCACATGCACACATGCACACATGCACACATCGACACATCCACACATCCACACATGCACACATGCACACTTGCAGACATGCACACATCCACACATGCACACATGCACATATCCACATATCGACACATCCAAACAAGAACACATTCACTCATTAACACATCCACATATGCACACATCCACATATGCACACATGCACGCATCCACACATTGATTCATCCGAACATGTACACATGAACACATGCGCACATGCACACATGCAAACTTCGATATATCCACACATGCACACATCCACACACCCACACATGCACACATCCACACATCGACACATCCACACATCCACAAATCGACACATTCACACATCCAAAAATCCACACATCCACACAAGCACAAATCCACACATCCACACATCCACACATCCACACATCCACACATGCAAACATGCACACATCCAAACATGCACACATGCGCACATCCACACATGCACACATCCACACATGCGCACATCCACACATGCACACAACCACACATGCACACATTCACACATCCACACATCGACAAATCCACACATCCACACATGCACACATGCACACATCCACACATGCACACATGCACACAACCACACATGCACACATCCACACATGCACATCTCGACTCATCCACACATCTACTCACCCGCACATTCACGCATCCACACATCAACACATCCACACATCGACACATCCACACATCCACATATCTACACATTAAAACATGCATATATCCACACATTCACACATGCACACATGCACACATGCACACATCCACACATGCACACATGCGCACATGCACATATACACACATGCACACATGCGCATATCCACACATGCACACATGCACATTTCGACTCATCCACACATCCACACATCCACACATCCACACTTCCACACATGCACACAACCACACATCGACAAATCCACACATCCACACATGCACACATGCACACATCCACACATGCACACATGCGCACAACCACACATGCACACATCCACACATGCACATTTCGACTCATCCACACATCTACACATCCGCACATTCACACATGCAAACATCCACAAATCCACACATGCACAAATCCACACATTGACACATCTACACATCCACACATCCACACATCGACACATTCACACATCCACACATCCACACATGCACACCTGCGCACATCCACACAACCACAAATCGACACAGCCACACATCCACACATCGACACATCCACACATCCGCACATCCACACATCCACAAATCCACACATGCACACATGCGCAAATCCACACATGCACACATGCACACATCCACACATCCGCACATCCACATATCCACACCTTAAAACTTGCAAACATCCACACGTGCACACATCCGCACATCGACACATAAACACATCCACACATCCACACATCGACAAATCCACACATCCACACAACCACACATCCACACATCCACACATCGACGAATCCACACATCCACACATCCACACATGCAAACATGCACACATCCACACATGCACACATGCGCACATCCACACATGCACACATGCGCACATCCACACATCCACACATCCACGCATCCACACATACACACATCCACACATCGACACATCCACACATCCACATATCCACACATTAAAACATGCACACATCCACACATCCACACATCCACAAATCCACACATCCACACATCCACACATCAACACATCCACACATCCACACATGCACACATGCGCACATCCACACATCCACACATCCACGCATCCACACATACACACATCCACACATCGACACATCCACACATCCACATATCCACACATTAAAACATGCACACATCCACACATCCACACATCCACAAATCCACACATCCACACATCCACACATCAACACATCCACACATCCACACATCCGCACATCCACGCATCCACACATCCACACATCGACACATCGACACATTCACACATCCACACATCCACACATCCACACATCCACACATCGACACATCCACACATGCACACATGCGCACATCCACGCATGCACACTTCCACACATGCACATTTCGACTCATCCACACATACACACATCCACACATCCGCACATCCACGAATCCACACTTCCACACATCGACACATTCACACATCCACACATCCCCACATCGGCACATTCACAAATGCGCACACCCACACATGCGCATTTCGACTCATCCACACATCCACACATCCGCACATCCACGCATCCACGCATCCACACATCCACACATCGACACATCGACACATCCACACATCGACACATCCACACATGCACACATGCGCAAATCCACACATGCACACATCCACACATCCACACATCCGCACATCCACATATCCACACATTAAAACTTGCAAACATCCACACGTGCACACATCCTCACATCGACACATAAACACATCCACACATCCACACATCCACACATCGACAAATCCACACATCCACACAACCACACATCCACACATCCACACATCGACGAATCCACACATCCACACATCCACACATGCACACATGCACACATCCACACATGCACACATGCGCACATCCACACATGCTCACATGCGCACATCCACACATCCACACATCCACGCATCCACACATACACACATACACACATCCACACATCGACACATCCACACATCCACATATCCACACATTAAAACATGCACACATCCACACATCCACACATCCACAAATCCACACATCCACACATCCACACATCAACACATGCAAACATGCACACATCCACACATGCACACATGCGCACATCCACACATGCACACATGCGCACATCCACACATCCACACATCCACGCATCCACACATACACACATCCACACATCGACACATCCACATATCCACACATTAAAACATGCACACATCCACACATCCACAAATCCACACATCCACACATCCACACATCAACACATCCACACATCCACACATGCACAAATGCACACATGCACACATGCACACATGCACACATGCGCACATGCACACATGCGCACATCCACACATGCACACTTCCACACATGCACATTTCGACTCATCCACACATACTCACATCCACACATCCGCACATCCACGAATCCACACTTCCACACATCGACACATTCACACATCCACACATCCACACATCGGCACATTCACAAATGCGAACACCCACACATGCGCATTTCGACTCATCCACACATCCACACATCCACACATCCGCACATCCACGCATCCACACATCCACACATCGACACATCGACACATTCACACATCCACACATCCACACATCCACACATCGACACATCCACACATGCACACATGCACACATGCACACATGCACACATGCACACATGCACACATGCACACATGCGCGCATGCACACATGCACACATGCGCACATGCACACATGCACACTTCCACACATGCACATTTCGACTCATCCACACATACACACATCCACACATCCGCACATCCACGAATCCACACTTCCACACATCGACACATTCACACATCCACACATCGGCACATTCACACATGCGCACACCCACACATGCACATTTCGACTCATCCACACATCCACACATGCACACATCCACATATGCACACATCCACACATCGACACATCCACAAATCGACACATTCACACATCCAAAAATCCACACATCAACACATCCACAAATCCACACATCCACACATCCACACATCCACACATGCAAACATGCACACATCCACACATGAACACATGCGCACATCCACACATCCACACATGCGCACATCCACACATGCACACAACCACACATGCACACATCCACACATCGACACATCGACAAATCGACACATCCACACATCCACACATCGACACATCCACAATTCGAAACATTCACACATCCACACATAGACACATCCACCTATCCACAAATCCACATATCCACACATCCACACATCCACAAATCCACACATCCACACATCCACACATCAACACATCCACACATCCACACATGCACACATGCACACATGCACACATGCACACATGCACACATGCGCACATGCACACATGCACACATGCGCACATCCACACATGCACACTTCCACACATGCACATTTCGACTCATCCACACATACACTCATCCACACATCCGCACATCCACGAATCCACACTTCCACACATCGACACATTCACACATCCACACATCCACACATCCACACATCGGCACATTCACACATGCGCACACCCACACATGCACATTTCGACTCATCCACACATCCACACATCCACATATGCACACATCCACACATCGACACATCCACAAATCGACACATTCACACATCCAAAAATCCACACATCAACACATCCACAAATCCACACATCCACACATCCACACATCCACACATGCAAACATGCACACATCCACACATGAACACATGCGCACATCCACACATCCACACATGCGCACATCCACACATGCACACAACCACACATGCACACATCCACACATCGACACATTCCCACATCCACACATCCACACATCGACAATTCGACACATCCACATATCCATTCATCGACATATCCACAAATGCACACATGCGCACATCCCACATGCAAACATGCACACATCCACACATGCACACATCGACACATGCACACATCCACACATCGACACATCCCCACATCAACACATCCACAAATCGACACATCCACACATCGACATTTCCACACATCCACACATGCACGCATGCGCACAACCACACATCCACACATCCACAAATACACACATCCTTACATCCACACATCCACATATCGACACATCCACACATCCACATATCCTCACATCCAAACTTGCACACATCCACACATTAATACATCCACACATGCACATTTGAACACATGCGCACATGCAAACGCGCACACATCGACACATGCACACATGCGCACAACCACACATGCACACATCCACACATGCACATTTCGACTCATCCACACATCTACACATCCGCACATTCACGCATCCACACATCAACACATCCACACATCGACACATCCACACATCCACATATCTACACATTAAAACATGCACTTATCCACACATTCACACATGCACACATGCACACATGCACACATGCACACATGCACACATGCGCACAACCACACATGCACACATCCACACATGCACATTTCGACTCATCCACACATCTACACATCCGCACATTCACGCATCCACACATCAACACATCCACACATCGACACATCCACACATCCACATATCTACACATTAAAACATGCACTTATCCACACATTCACACATGCACACATGCACACATGCACACATCCACACATGCACACATGCGCACATGCACACATACACACATGCACACATGCGCATATCCACACATGCACACATGCACACATCCACACATCCACACATGCACACATGCACACATCCACACATGCACACATGCGCACAACCACACATGCACACATCCACACATGCACATTTCGACTCATCCACACATCTACACATCCGCACATTCACGCATCCACGCATCAACACATCCACACATCGACACATGCACACATCCACATATCTACACATTAAAACATGCACTTATCCACACATTCACACATGCACACATGCACACATGCACACATCCACACATGCACACATGCGCACATGCACACATACACACATGCACACATGCGCATATCCACACATGCACACATGCACAATTCGACTCATCCACACATCCACACTTCCACACATGCACACAACCACACATCGACAAATCCACACATCCACACATGCACACATGCACACATCCACACATGCACACATGCGCACAACCACACATGCACACATCCACACATGCACATTTCGACTCATCCACACATCTACACATCCGCACATTCACGCATCCACACATCAACACATCCACACATCGACACATCCACACATCCACATATCTACACATTAAAACATGCACATTTCCACACATTCACACATGCACACATGCACACATCCACACATGCACACATGCACACATCGACATATCCACACATGCACACATCCACACATCCACACATCCACACATCCACACATCCACACATCCACACATCGACACATCCACACATCCACAAATCGACACATTCACACATCCAAAAATCCACACATCCACACATCCACACATCCACACATCCACACATGCAAACATGCACACATCCACACATGCACACATGCGCACATCCACACATGCACACATCCACTCATGCGAACATCCACACATGCTTACAACCACACCTGCACACATCCACACATCCACACATCGACAAATCCACACATCCACACATGCAAACATGAACACATTCACACATGCACACATGCGCACATCCACACATGCACACATCCACACATGCACATTTCGACTCTTCCACACATCCACACATCCGCACATCCACGCATCGACACATCCACACATCCACACATCCACATATACACACATTAAAACATGCACACATGCACACATCCACACATCCACACATCCACACATGCGCACATGCACGTATGCTCACATGCACACATGCGCACATCCACACATTCACACTTCCACACATGCACATTTCGACTCATCCACACATCCACACATCCACACATGCACACATCCACACATGCACACAACCAAACATGCACACATCCACACATCCGCACATGCAAACATAAAATATATCCACACATGCACACATCCACACATCCACACATGCACACATCCACACTTGCACATTTCGACTCATCCACACATCCACACATCCGCACATCCGCACATCCACACATCCAAACATCCACACATGCACATATGCACACAAGCACACATGCGCACATCCACACATGCACACTTCCACACATGCACATTTCGACTCTTCCACACATCCACACATCCGCACATCCACGCATCGACACATCCACACATCCACACATCCACACATCGACACATCCACATATACACTCATTAAAACATGCACACATGCACACATCCACACGTCCACACTTCCACACATGCACACATGCACACATCCACACGTGCACACATCCACACATCCACACATCGACACATCCACATATACACTCATTAAAACATGCACACATCCACACATCCACACATCCACACTTCCACACATGCACACATGCACACATCCACACATCCACACATCCACGCATCCACACATGCCCACATGCACATATGCACACATGCGCACATCCACACATGCACACTTCCACACATGCACATTTCGACTCATCCACACATCCACACATGCATACATGCACACATCCACACATGCACTCAACCACACATGCACACATCCACACATCCACACATGCAAACATGCACATATCCACACATCCACACATCCACAAATCCACAAATCCACACATCCTTACATGCACACATGCGCACATCCACACATGCCCACTTCCACACATGCACATTTCGACTCATCCACACATGCACACATCCACACGTGCACATATCCACACATCGACACAACCACACATCCACACATCCACGCATCGACAAGTCCACACATCCACACATCCACACATCCACACATGCAAACATGCACACATCCACACATGCACACATGCGCAAATCCACACATGCACACATCCACACATCCACACATCCACACATCCGCACATCCACATATCCACACATTAAACTTGCAAACATCCACACGTGCACACATCCTCACATCGACACATAAACACATCCACACATCCACACATCGACAAATCCACACATCCACACAACCACACATCCACACATCCACACATGCAAACATGCACACATCCACACATGCACACATGCGCACATCCACACATGCACACATGCGCACATCCACACATCCACACATCCACACATCCACACATCCACGCATCCACACATACACACATCCACACATCGACACATCCACACATCCACATATCCACACATTAAAACATGCACACATCCACACATCCACACATCCACAAATCCACACATCCACACATCCACACATCCACACATCCACACATCCACACATGCACACATGCACACATGCACACATGCGCACATGCACACATGCACACATGCGCACATCCACACATGCACACTTCCACACATGCACATTTCGACTCATCCACACATACACACATCCACACATCCGCACATCCACGAATCCACACTTCCACACATCGACATATTCACACATCCACACATCCACACATCGGCACATTCACAAATGCGCACACCCACACATGCGCATTTCGACTCATCCACACATCCACACATCCACACATCCGCACATCCACGCATCCACACATCCACACATCGACACATCGACACATTCACACATCCACACATCCACACATCGACACATCCACACATGCACACATGCATACATGCACACATGCGCACATGCACACATGCACACATGCGCACATCCACACATGCACACTTCCACACATGCACATTTCGACTCATCCACACATACACACATCCACACATCCGCACATCCACGAATCCACACTTCCACACATCGACACATTCACACATCCACACATCGGCACATTCACACATGCGCACACCCACACATGCACATTTCGACTCATCCACACATCCACACATGCACACATCCACATATGCACACATCCACACATCGACACATCCACAAATCGACACATTCACACATCCAAAAATCCACACATCAACACATCCACAAATCCACACATCCACACATCCACACATCCACACATGCAAACATGCACACATCCACACATGAACACATGCGCACATCCACACATCCACACATGCGCACATCCACACATGCACACAACCACACATGCACACATCCACACATCGACACATCGAAAAATCGACACATCCACACATCCACACATCGACACATCCACAATTCGAAACATTCACACATCCACACATAGACACATCCACTTATCCACAAATCCACATATCCACACATCCACAAATCCACACATCCACACATCCACACATCAACACATCCACACATCCACACATGCACACATGCACACATGCACACATGCACACATGCGCACATGCACACATGCACACATGCGCACATCCACACATGCACACTTCCACACATGCACATTTCGACTCATCCACACATACACACATCCACACATCCGCACATCCACGAATCCACACTTCCACACATCGACACATTCACACATCCACACATCGACACATCGGCACATTCACACATGCGCACACCCACACATGCACATTTCGACTCATCCACACATCCACACATGCACACATCCACATATGCACACATCCACACATCGACACATCCACAAATCGACACATTCACACATCCAAAAATCCACACATCAACACATCCACAAATCCACACATCCACACATCCACACATGCAAACATGCACACATCCACACATGAACACATGCGCACATCCACACATCCACACATGCGCACATCCACACATGCACACAACCACACATGCACACATCCACACATCGACACACTCCCACATCCACACATCGACAATTCGACACATCCACATATCCATTCATCGACATATCCACAAATGCACACATGCGCACATGCCACATGCAAACATGCACACATCCACACATGCACACATCGACACATGCACACATCCACACATCGACACATCCCCACAACCACACATCCACAAATCGACACATCCACACATCGACATTTCCACACATCCACACATCCACACATGCACGCATGCGCACAACCACACATCCACACATCCACAAATACACACATCCTTACATCCACACATCCACATATCGACACATCCACACATCCACATATCCTCACATCCAAACATGCACACATCCACACATTAATACATCCACACATGCACATTTGAACACATGCGCACATGCAAACGCGCACACATCGACACATCCACACATCGACACATCACACATGCACACATGCAGACATGCACACATGCACACTTCCACACGTCCACACATCCACACATCCATATATCCACACATCCACATATTGAGACATCCACACATCCACACACGCCCACATAAGCCCATGCACACATACACACATTGAAACATCCACACATCGACACATTCACACATGCGCACATGCACACATGCACACATGCACACATGCACACATCGACACATCCACACATCCACACATGCACACATGCACACTTGCAGACATGCACACATCCACACATGCACACATGCACACATGCACATATCCACATATCGACACATCCAAACAAGAACACATTCACTCGTTAACACATCCACATATGCACACATCCACATATGCACACATGCACGCATCCACACATTGATTCATCCGAACATGTACACATGAACACATGCGCACATGCACACATGCAAACTTCGATATATCCACACATGCACACATCCACACACCCACACATGCACACATCCACACATCGACACATCCACACATCCACAAATCGACACATTCACAAATCCAAAAATCCACACATCCACACAAGCACAAATCCACACATCCACACATGCAAACATGCACACATCCAAACATGCACACATGCGCACAACCACACATGCACACATCCACACATGCACATTTCGACTCATCCACACATCTACACATCCGCACATTCACGCATCCACACATCAACACATCCACACATCGACACATCCACACATCCACATATCTACACATTAAAACATGCACATATCCACACATTCACACATGCACACATGCACACATGCACAAATCCACACATCCACACATGCAAACATGCACACATCCAAACATGCACACATGCACACAACCACACATGCACACATCCACACATGCACATTTCGACTCATCCACACATCTACACATCCGCACATTCACGCATCCACACATCAACACATCCACACATCGACACATCCACACATCCACATATCTACACATTAAAACATGCACATATCCACACATTCACACATGCACACAACCACACATGCACACATTCACACATCCACACATGCACACAACCACACATGCACACATTCACACATCCACACATCGACAAATCCACACATCCACACATGCACACATGCACACATCCACACATGCACACATGCGCACAACCACACATGCACACATCCACACATGCACATTTCGACTCATCCACACATCTACACATCCGCACATTCACGCATCCACACATCAACACATCCACACATCGACACATCCACACATCCACATATCTACACATTAAAACATGCACATATCCACACATTCACACATGCACACATGCACACATGCACACATCCACACATGCACACATGCGCACATGCACATATACACACATGCACACATGCGCATATCCACACATGCACACATGCACATTTCGACTCATCCACACATCCACACATCCACACTTCCACACATGCACACAACCACACATGTACACATCCACACATCCACACATGCAAACATGCACACATCCACACATGCACATATCCACACATCCACACATCCACACATCCACACATCCACACATGCACACATCCACAAATGCACACATCCACACATGCACACATCCACACATGCACATTTCGACTCATCCACACATCCACACATCCGCACATCCACGCATCCACACACCCACACATCCACAAATCCACACATCCTCACATCCACACATCAACACATCCACACGTCCACACATGCACACATGCACACATCCACACATCCTCATATCTACACATTAAAACATGCACACATCCACACATCCACACATGCACACATGCACACATCCACACATGCACACATGCGCACATGCACATATACACACATGCACACATGCGCACATCCACACATGCACACATGCACATTTCGACTCATCCACACATCCACACATCCACACTTCCACACATGCACACAACCAAACATGTACACATCCACACATCCACACATGCAAACATGCACACATCCACACATGCACACATCCACACATGCACACATCTACTCATCGACACATCCAGACATAAACACATCCACACAACCACACATCCACACATCGACACATCCACACATCCACAAATCGACACATTCACACATCCACTCATGCACACATGCACACATCCACACATGCACACATCAACACATCGACACATCCACACATCGACACATCCACACATCGACACATCCACGCATCCACAAATCCACACATCGACACATCCGCACATGCACACATCCACACATGCACACATCCACACATCCACTCATCCACACATCCGCACATCCACACTTCACACACCCACACATTTACACATGCACACATCCACGCATGCGCACCTGCGCACATCCACACATGCACACATCCACATATGCACACATCCACACTTCGACACATCCACTCATCCACACATCAACACATCCACATACACACATCCCCACATGCACACATGCACACATCCAAAAATGCTTACATCCACACATCGACACATCCACACTTGCACACATCCACACATGCGCACATCCAAATATCCACTCATCCACACATCGACACATCCACACCTGCACAAATCCACACATGCACACATCCACTCATCCACACATCACACACCCACACATGCAAACATGCACTCATCGACACAACCACACATTCACACATCCACACATCCACACATCCACACATGCACACATCCACACATGCACACATCCACATATCCACTCATCCACTCATCCACTCATCCACACATCCACACATGCACACATGCACACATCGACACATCCACACATGCACACATCCACACATGCACACATCCAAATATCCACTCATCCACACATCGACACATCCACACATGCACAAATCCACACATGCAAACATCCACACATCCACTCATCCACACATCACACACCCACACATTTACACATGCACACATCCACGCATGCAAACATGCGCACATCCACACATGCAAACATCCACATATGCACACATCCACATTTCAACACATCCACACATCCACACATCAACACATCCACACATCCACACATCCTCACATCGACACATCCACACTTGCACACATCCACACATGCGCACATCCAAATATCCACTCATCCACACATCGACACATCCACACATGCACAAATCCACACATGCACACATCCACTCATTCACACATCACACACCCACACATTTACACATGCACACATCCACGCATGCACACATGCGCACATCCACACATGCAAACATCCACATATGCACACATCCACATTTCAACACATCCACACATCCACACATCAACACATCCACACATTCACACATCCACACATCCACACATTCACACATCCACCAATCGACACATTCACACATCCACACATGCGCAAATGCACACATGCGCACATGCGCACATCCACACATGCACAGATCCACACATGCACACATCCACACATCCACATATGCACACATCCACACATCGACACATCCACACATGCACACATCCACACATGCGCACATCCACGCATGCACACATCCACACATGCACACATCCACACATTCAAACATGCACACATCCACACATCGACACATCCACACATGCACACATCCACACATGCACACATCCACACATCCACTCATCCACACATCACACATCCACACATGCACACATTTACGCATGCACACATGCACACATCCACACATGCACACATCCACATATGCACACATCCACACTTCGACACATCCACACATCCTCACATCCACACATCAACACATCCACACATCCACACATCCACACATCCAGACATCCACACATCCACACATGCACACATGCACACATCCACACATGCACACATCCACACATGCACACATCAATAAATCGACACATCCACACATCCACACATGCACACATCCATATATCCACGCATGCATACATCCACACATGCACACATCTGCACATCGACACATCCACACATCAACACATACACACATCCACACAACCACACATTCACACGTCGACACATCCACACATCCACAAATCGACACATTCACACATCCACACATGCACACATGCACACATCCACACATGCACACATCAACACATCGACACATCCACACATCGACACATCCACACTTCGACACATCCACGCATCCACAATTCCACACATCGACACATCCACACATGCACACATCCACACATGCACACATCCACACATCGATACATCCCCACATGCGCACATCCACACATGCACACATCCAGACATGCACACATCCACACATCGACACATCCCCACATCCACACATCCACACATCCACACATCGACACATCCACACATACACATCCACACATCCCCACATCGACACATCCACACATCCACACATCGACACATCCACACATCCAAACATTAACACATCCACAAATTCAAATATGCGCACATGCACACACGCGCACATGCACACATGCACACATCCACACATCAACACATCCACACATCGACACATTCACACATTCTAACATCCGCACATCCACACATCCACACATCCACACATCCACACATCGACACATCCACACATCTACACATCGACACATCGACACATCGATACATCGATACATCGACACATCGACACATCGACGCATACATTAATGCTCACATGCACACATCCATACATCCACACATCGACACATCCGTACATCGACTCATCCCCACATCCACAAATCGACATTTCCACACATCCAAACATCGACACACCACACATCCACACTTCCACACATAAACACATCCAAACATCCACCCATCGACACATCCACACATCGATACATCCCCACATGCGCACATCCACACATGCACACATCCAGACATGCACACATCCACACATCGACACATCGCCACATCCACACATCCACACATCGACACATCCACACATCGACACATCCACACATCCCCACATCCACACATCGACACATCCACACATCCACACATCGACACATCCACACATCCAAACATTAACACATCCACAAATTCAAATATGCGCACATGCACACATGCGCACATGCACACATGCACACATGCACACATCCACACATCAACACATCCACACATCGACACATTCACACATTCACACATCCGCACATCCACACATCCACACATACACACATCCACACATCCACACATCCACACATCTACACATCGACACATCGACACATCGATACATCGATACATCGACACATCGACGCATACATTAATGCTCACATGCACACATCCATACATCCACACATCGACACATCCGTACATCGACACTTCCGCACATGCACACATGCGCACTTGCCACATGCAAACATGCACACATGCACACATGCGTACATGCACACATCCACACATCCACACATGCACGCATCGACACATCCACACATCCACACATCCATACATCGACACATCGACGCATCCACTTTTGCACAAATGCACACATGCGCACATGCACACATGCACACATCCACACGTCCACACATCCACACATCGACACATCCACTCATCAACACATCCACACATCCACACTTCGACACTTTCACACATTCACACATCCACACATCCACACATCCACATATCCACATGTCCACTCATCGACACATCCACAAATTCAAACATGCGCACATGCACACATGCACACATGCACACTTGCAGACATCCACATATCGACACATCCATATATCCACACATCCACACATCCACACATCCACACATCGGGACATCCGCACATCGACACATCCACACACGCGCACATACGCCCATGCACACATCCACATATTGATACATCCACACATGCACACATGAACACATGCGCACTTGCACACAAGCACACATCGACACATCCACACATCGACACATTCACACATGCACACATGCAGATATGCACACATCCACACATCCACACATGCATATATGCAAACATCCACATATCGACACATCCAAACATGCACAAATCCACATATTAACACATCCACATATGCACACATGCGCACACCCACACATCCACACATGCACACTTCCACAAATCCACACATCCTTACATCCGCACATCCACACATCGACACATCCACACATGCACACATCCACACATCCACACATCCACACATCCTTAAATCGACACATTCACACATCCACACATGCACACATCCACACATGCACACATCCACACATTCAAACATGCACTCATCCACACATGCACAGATGTACACATCCACACATCCACACATCAACACATCCACACATGCACACATGCACACATCCACACCTCAACACATGCACACATCCACACATCCACACATCCACACTTCGACACATTCACACATCGACACATTCACGCGTCCACACATCCACAAGTCCACACATCCACACATCCAGACATGCACTCATCCACACATGCACACATCCACACATCGACACATCCAAACATCCACACATCCACACGTCGACACATAAACACATCGACACATTCACACATCCGCACATCCACACATCCGCACATGCACACATCCAAACATGCAAACATGCGAACATCCACACATGCACACATCGACACATCGACACATCGACACATCGACACATCGACACATGCACACATGCACACATGCACACATGCAGACATGCACACATGCACACATGCACACTTCCACACATCCACACATCCATATATCCACACATCCACACCTCCACACATCCACACATCGGGACATCCGCACATCGACACATCCACACACGCGCACATACGCCCATGCACACATCCACATATTGATACATCCACACATGCACACATGAACACATGCGCACTTGCACACATCGACACATCCACGCATCGACACATCCACACATGCACACATGCAGACATGCACATATCCACACATGCACACATGCATACATCCACATATCGACACATCCAAACATGCACACATCCACACATTAACACATCCACATATGCACACATGCGCACACCCACACATCCACACATCTACACATCCACAAATCCACACATCTTTACATCCACACATCCACACATCCACATATCCGCACATCCTCACATCGACACATCCACACATCCATACATCCACATATCCACACATGCACACATGCACATATCCACACATGGATTCATCCACAAAAGTACCACACATGCACACATACACACATACACACATCCACAAATCCACAAATCCACACATCCTTATATCCACACATCCACACATCAACACATCCACACATCCACACATTGATACATCCACACATGCACACATGAACACATGCGCACTTGCACACATGCACACATCGACACATCCACACATCGACACATTCACACATGCACACATGCAGATATGCACACATCCACATATCCACACATGCATATATGCAAACATCCACATATCGACACATCCAAACATGCACAAATCCACATATTAACACGTCCTCATATGCACACATGCGCACACCCACACATCCACACATGCACACTTCCACAAATCCACACATCCTTACATCCGCACATCCACACATCGACACATCCACACATGCACACATCCACACATCCACACATCCACACATCCTTAAATCGACACATTCACACATCCACACATGCACACATCCACACATGCACACATCCACACATTCAAACATGCACTCATCCACACATGCACAGATGTACACATCCACACATCCACACATCAACACATCCACACATGCACACATGCACACATCCACACCTCAACACATGCACACATCCACACATCCACACATCCACACTTCGACACATTCACACATCGACACATTCACGCGTCCACACATCCACAAGTCCACACATCCACACATCCAGACATGCACTCATCCACACATGCACACATCCACACATCGACACATCCAAACATCCACACATCCACACGTCGACACATAAACACATCGACACATTCACACATCCGCACATCCACACATCCGCACATGCACACATCCAAACATGCAAACATGCGAACATCCACACATGCACACATCCACACCTGCACACATCCACACATCAACACATCCACACATCCACACATCCACACATCCACACATCGACACATCCACACATCCACACATCCCCACATCCACACATTAACACATGCACACATCCACACATCGACACACCCACACATCCACACATCGACACATCCACACATGCACACATCCACAACTCAACACATGCACACATCCACACTTCGACACATTCACACATCGACACATTTACACATCCACACATCCACACATCAACAAGTCCACACATCCACTCATGCACACATCCAAACATGCAAACATGCGAACATCCATACATACACACATCCACACCTGCACACATCCACACTTCGACACATCGACACATCCACACATGCACACATGCTCACATGCACACATCCACACCTCAACACATGCACACATGCACACATCCACACTTCGACACATTCACACATCGACACATTCACACATCCACACATCCACACATCCACAAGTCCACACATCCACACATCCACACATGCACACATCCACACATGCACACATCCACACATCGACACATCCACACGTCGAAACATCCACACATCCACACATCGACACATTCACACATCCGCACATCCACACATCCGCACATGCACACATCCAATCATGCAAACATGCGAACATCCACAAATACACACATCCACACATCGACATATCCACACATCCACACATCCCCACATCCACACATTAACACATGCACACATCCACACATGCACACATGCGAACATTCACACATGCCCACATCCACACATGCACACGTCCACACATCGACACATCCACACATCCACACATCGACACATTCACACATCGACACATTCACACATCCACACATCCACAAATCCACACATCCACACAAACACACATCCACACATGCGAACATTCACACATGCCCACATCCACACATGCACACGTCCACACATCGACACATCCACACATCCACACATCGACACATTCACACATCGACACATTCACACATCCACACATCCACAAATCCACACATCCACACAAACACACATCCACACATCGACACATCCACACATCCACACGTCGACACATCCACACATCCACACATCAACACATTCACACATCCGCACATCCACACATCCGCACATGCACACATCCAAACATGCACACATGCGAACATCCACACATGCACACATCCACAAATGCACACATCCACACATCGACACAGCCGCGCATCCACACATCCACACATCGACACATGCACACATCCACAAATCGACCCATTCACAAATTCACACATCCACAAATACACACATCTCACATCCACAACATCCACATATCCACCAATCCACACATCCGCACATGCACACATACACACATGCGCACATCCACACATGCACACATGCACACATGCGCACAAGCACACTTGCACACATGCACACATCGACACGTCCACACATGCACACATCCTTACATACACACATGCACACATTCACACATCCACACATCAACAAATCCACACATCCACACATCCACACATGCACACATGCACACATCCAAACATGCACACATCCACACGTCCACAAATCCACACATCGACACATCCACACATCGACATTTCCACACATCCACACATCCAAACATTAACACATCCACACAAGCACACATGCGCACATCCACACATCCACAAATCCACACATCCTTACATCCACACATCCACACATCCACACATCCACAAATCGACACATCCACACATCCACATATCCACACATCCAAACATGCACACATCCAGACATGCACACATCTACACATGCACACATCCACACTCATCCACACATCCACACATCACACATTTACACATGCACACATAAACGCATGCACACATGCGCACATCCACACATGCACACATCCATATATGCACACATCCACACTTCGACACATCCACAGATCCACAAATCCACACATTAACACATCCACAAATCCACACATCGACACATCCACACATGCACACATGCACACATCCGCACATGCTTAAATCCACACATCGACACATCCACACATCCACACATCGACACATTCACACATCCACACATCCACACATTGACACATTCACACATCGACACAACCACACATTCACACATCCACACATCCACACATGCACACATCCACACATCCACACATGCAAACATCCACACATCCACTCATCCACACATCCACACATCCACACATCGACACATCCACACATGCACTCATCCACACATGCACACATCCACACATCCACTCATCCTCACATCGACTCATCCACACATGCACACATCCACACATGCACACATCCACACATCCACTCATCCACACATCACACACCCACACATTTACACATGCATACATCCACGCATGCACACATGCGCACATCCACGCATGCACACATCCACATATGCACACATCCACACTTCCACACATCCACACATCCACACATCAACACATCCACACATCCACACATCCACACATCCACACATGCACACATCCACACATCCGAACATGCTTACATCCACACATCCACACATCAACACATCCACACATCGACAAATTCACACATTCACACATTCACACATCCACCAATCGACACATTCACACATCCACTCATGCACAAATGCACACATGCGCACATCCAAACATGCACACATTCACACATCCACACATCCACACATCCCCACATCCACACATGCACTCATCCACACATCGAAACATCGACACATCCACACATGCACACATCCACACATGCACACATGCACACATCCACACATCGACACATCCACACATGCACACATGCACACATCCACACATGCACACATCCACACATCCACACATCCACTCATCCACACATCCACACATCACAAACCCACATATTTACACATGCACACATCCACGCATGCACACATGCGCACATCCGCACATGCACACATCCACATATGCACACATCCACACTTTGACACATCCACACTTCCACACATCCACACATCAACACATCCAAACACCCACACATTCACACATGCACAAATGCACACATGCACACATCCACACATGCTTACATCCACACATCGACACATCCACACATCCACACATTGACACATTCACACATCCACACATCCACACATTCACACATCCACCAATCGACACATTCACACATCCACACATGCACACATGCACACATGCGCACATGCGCACATCCACACATGCACACATCCACACATGCACACACTCACATATTTACACATGCACACATCCACGCATGCACACATGCGCACATCCGCACATGCACACTTCCACATATGCACACATCCACACTTCGACACATCCACACTTCCACACATCCACACATCAACACATCCAAACACCCACACATTCACACATGCACACATCCACACATGCACACATCCACACATGCACACATGCACACAGCCACACATCCACACATCCACACATGCACACATCCACACATCCGAACATGCTTACATCCACACATCGACACATCAACACATCCACACATCGACAAATTCACACATTCACACATTCACACATTCACACATCCACCAATCGACACATTCACACATCCACTCATGCACAAATGCACACATGCGCACATCCACACATGCACACATTCACACATCCACACATCCACACATCCCCACATCCACACATGCACACATCCACACATCGAAACATCGACACATCCACACATGCACACATCCACACATGCACACATCCACACATCGACACATCCACACATGCACACATCCACACATGCACACATCCACACATCCACACATCCACTCATCCACACATCCACCCATCACACACCCACATATTTACACATGCACACATCCACGCATGCACACATGCGCACATCCGCACATGCACACATCCACATATGCACACATCCACACTTTGACACATCCACACTTCCACACATCCACACATCAACACATCCAAACACCCACACATTCACACATGCACACATCCACACATGCTTACATCCACACATCGACACATCCACACATCCACACATTGACACATTCACACATCCACACATCCACACATTCACACATCCACCAATCGACACATTCACACATCCACACATGCACACATGCACACATCCACACATGAGCATATGCACACATCCACACATGCACACATCCACACATACACACATGCACACATCTACATATGCACACATCCACACTTCGACACATCCACACATCCTCACATCCACACATCAACACATCCACACATCCACACATCCACACATCCACACATCCACACATCCACACATCCACACATCCTCACATCCACACATCAACACATCCACACATGCACACATCCATACATCCACACATGCACACATCCACACATGCACAAATGCACAGATGCACACATCCACACATCCACTCATCCACACATCCACACATCACACACCCATACATTTACACATGCACACATCCACGCATGCACACATGCGCACATCCACACATGCACACATCCACATATGCACACATCCACACTCCGACACATCCACACATCCACACTTCCACACATCAACACATCCAAACATCCACACATCCACACATTCACACATCCACACATGCACACATCCACACATCCACTCATCCACACATCCACACGTGCACACATCCACACATCGACACATCCACACATGCACACATCCACATATCCACTCATCCACACATCGACAGATCCACACATCCTCTCATCCACACATCAACACATCCACACATCCACACATCAACACATCCACACATCGACTCATCCCCGCATCCACACATCGACATTTCCACACATCCAAACATCGACACACCACACATCCACAGTTCCACACATCAACACATCCAAACATCCACCCATCGACACATCCACACATCCACACATCGACACATCCTCACATGCGCACATCCACACATGCACACATCCACACATGCACACATCCACACATCGACACATCCCCACATCCACACATCCACACGTCCACACATCGACACATCCACACATCCACACATCGACACATCCACACATCCACACATCGACACTATTACTGGTTCAAATGGAAGCCCCAGAGGACACTATTTCTTTTATTTTGATGTTAATATATGTAGGTGGCGGATTAGGGAATAGGAGGTGGCGCAGTAAGGTAGGCGATAGTTAGTAGTATAGTAAAAGCAATTATACACGGTGGTGATTCGAACTGAAGGGGATGGCTGCTATAATAACACGATCCGAGGGACGCATCGAATGAGATACACAACACGCCTCCGCCGGATAGCGATATCGAACAACCTACACTAGAATCATAACACAACGAAATACTTGCCATCATATTTCGACGATCAACAAACAAAACACAGATGATGAATCCGCAATCACAATAACACAACAGTCAAATGTCAACGACAACGGCCGGAGGATGTTTCATTTGATCGGCTTCCTCTTCGGCACCTACCCGAATTGTGAAAACGCGACCCTCGATCAATTTATTTGGTTTACACGCGAAATTCGTCGACTGCGACACAATACCCGAACGATGGTGATTTATGTACGACTCCCGCCGGTACACGAACACAAGAAACCTCAATCTTGCACTGCGATAAACGATTAAAGGAATTCGCGGGCGGTTTGTTGCCTGTCCGGAATGTTTACATGTCACGCTTGACAGTGAAAACTGCATTACCGGCACTGGAAGGAAATAATTACTAGAATTGCACGACTGGAAGAACTAACTGCCTAGGAATAAGCCGCTAGATAAATTTGTATAAATACGAGTGAAAATTAACGGTGAGTCCTCTTTTGCCTTGTTGGATTTGCAACTGAAGGTAACTGACCGAAATTTTCACAAAGCGGAATTTTGAATAATTAATACTCCTCTCTTTTGTCTTGTTGGATTTGAAACTGAAGGATTTGCCACTGAAGCTGAAGAAAATGGACTTGGAGGAATTTTTGTCTGGAAAACAAGAAGAAGAGAAGAAGAAGTGCGAGAAGGAGACACCACAACGAAGAAGTTCGAGAAGGAGATCAGGGTGCGATCAGCCGGAACAAGTATCGTTCGCATGTTCATAGGAGTATAGTTAAGATAGGTAACGTAGCAAGCCGCCAC
The DNA here is from genome assembly GCA_964017055.1 of Chloromyia formosa. Lineage (NCBI taxonomy): Eukaryota > Metazoa > Arthropoda > Insecta > Diptera > Stratiomyidae > Chloromyia > Chloromyia formosa. The sequence goes on from OZ024814.1 coordinate 70,930,930, forward strand.
CACCGTAAGTCTGTCAATAATCTTTTATTTTATCAATTAGTTGTTTCGGTTAGGTTAGATTAGTGATTAAGGAAATAGTTTGTAAGTGCGAAGCTAAAATAATAGAATAGTGAATTGAGCAAGAATTGTTTTATGTGAAGTGCCTTCTGGGGTGGTAAAGCAATTTGTGGTACGGTAGAAATCGCGCGTGACGGGACGCATTCGTACTTGGCGTCCTTCCCTTGCCGAAACGGTCGTAATACAAGTACGTGGCGCCCACGGCCTAGCTCCGTTGAACAGTCGGCCGACCGTTATTTTCCACCATCCAATTCTGAGTGTAACAACACATCCACACATCCACACATCGACACATCCACACATCCAAACATTAACACATCCACAAATTCAAACATGCGCACATGCACACATGAGCACATGCACACATGCTCAAATCCACACATCAACACATCCACACATCGACACATTCACACATTCACACATTCACACATCCGCACATCCACACATCCACACATCCACTCATCGACACATCCACACATCTACACATCGACACATCGACACATCGATACATCGATACATCGACACATCGACGCATCCATTAATGCTCACATGCACACATCCATACATCCACACATCGGCACATCCGTACATCGACACTTCCGCACATGCACACATGCGCACTTGCCACATGCCACATGCAAACATGCACACATGCAAACATCCACACATCAACACATCCACACATCAACACTTCGACACATTCACACATTCACACATTCACACATCCACACATCCACATATCCACTCATCGACACATCCACAAATTCAAACATGCGCACATGCACACATGCACACATGCACAAATCCACACATCGACACATCCACACATCGACACATCCGCACATGCACACATCGACACATCCTCACATGCGCACATCCACACATGCACACATCCACACATGCACACATCCACACATCGACACATCCCCACATCCACACATCCACACATCGACACATCCACACATCCACACATCCACACATCGACACATCCTCACATGCGCACATCCACACATGCACACATCCACACATGCACACATCCACACATCGACACATCCCCACATCCACACATCCACACATCGACACATCCACACATCCACACATCCACATATCGACACATCCACACATCCACACATCCGAACATTAACACATCCACACATGCACACATGCGCACATCCACACATCCACAAATCCACACATCCTTACATCCACACATATAAACATCCACACATTGACACATCCACACATCCATATATCCACACATCCACACATCCATAAATGGACACATTCACATATCCACACATGCACACATCCACACATGCACACATCCACACATCCACACATGCACACATCCACACATCGACACATCCACACATCCACACATCGACACATCCTCACATGCGCACATCCACACATGCACACTTCCACACATGCACACATCCACAAATCGACACATCCCCACATCCACACATCCACACATCGACACATCCACACATCCACACATCCACATATCGACACATCCACACATCCACACATCCGAACATTAACACATCCACACATGCACACATCCACACATTGATACATCCACACATGCACACATGCGCACACCCACACATCCACACATGCACACATCCAAAAATCCACACATCCTTACTTCCACACATGCACACATCGACACATCCACACATCGACACATTCACACATGCACACATGCAGATATGCACACATCCACACATGCACACATGCAAACATCCACATATCGACACATCCAAACATGCACAAATCCACATATTAAAACATCCACATACGCACACATGCGCACACCCACACATCCACACATGCACACATCCACAAATCCACACATCCTTACATCCACACATCCACACATCGACACATCCACACATACACACATCCACACATTCAAACATGCACACATCCACACATGCACACATCCACACATCAACACATCCACACATGCACACATCCACACCTCAACACATGCACACATCCACACATCCACACTTCGACACATTCACACATCGACACATTCACACATCCACTCATCCACAAGTCCACACATCCACACATCCACACATGCACACATCCACACATCGACACATCCACACATCCACACGTCGACACATCCACACATCCACACATTCACACATCCGCACATCCACACATACGCACATGCACACATCCAAACATGCAAACATGCGAACATCCACACATGCACATATTCACACCTGCACACATCCACACATCGACACATCCACACATCCACACATCGACACATCCACACATCCACACATCCCCACATCCACACATTAACACATGCACACATCCACACATCGAAACATCGACACATCGACACATCCACACATCCACACATCGACACATGCACACATGCGCACATCCACACATCCGCACATGCACACATCCAAACATGCAAACATGCGAACATCCACACATGCACACATCCACACCTGCACACATCCACAAATCGACACTTCCACACATCCACACATCGACACATCCACACATGCACACATGCACACATCCACTCCTCAACACATGCACACATCCACACATCCACACTTCGACACATTTACACATCCACACATTTACACATCCACACATCCAAAAGTCCACACATCCACACATCCACACATGCACACATCCACACATCCACACATCCACACGTCGACACATCCACACATCCACACATCGACACATTCACACATCCGCACATCCACACATCCGCACATGCACACATGCAAACATGCAAACATGCAAACATGCGAACATCCACACATGCACACATCCACACCTGCACACATCCACACATCGACACATCAACACATCCACACATGCACACATGCTCACATGCACACATGCACACATCCACACCTCAACACATGCACACATCCACACATCCACACTTCGACACATCGACACATTCACACATCCACACATCCACAAGTCCACACATCCACACATGCACACATCCACACATGCAAACATCCACACAACGACACATCCACACATCCACACGTCGAAACATCCATACATCCACACATCGACACATTCACACATCCGCACATCCACACATCCGCACATGCACACATCCAAACATGCAAACATGCGAACATCCACACATAAACACATCGACACATCCACACATCTACACATTCCCACATCTCCACATCCTCACATTAACACATGTTCACATCCACAATTCGACACATTCACACATCCACACATCCACACATGCACACATGAACACATGCGCACATCCACACATCCACACATGCGAACATCCACACATGCCCACATCCACACATGCACACGTCCACACATCGACACATCCACACATTCACACATCGACACATTCACACATCCACAAATCCACACATCCACACAAGCACACATCCACACATCGACACATCCCAACATCCACACATCCACACGTCGACACATCCACACATCGACACATCCACACATCGACACATCCGCACATGCACACCTGCGCACATGCCACAAGCAAACATGCACACATGCACACATGCACACATCCACACATCAACACATCCACACATCCACACATCGACACATGCACACATCCACAAATCGACCCATCCACACATCCACATATCCACTCATCGACACATCCAAAAATTCAAACATGCGCACATGCACACATGCACACATCCACACATCCACAAATCGACACATCCGCACATGCACACATGCGCACTTGCCACATGCCACATGCAAACATGCACACATGCACACATCCACACATCAACACATCCACACATCCACACATCGACTCATCCCCACATCCACACATCGACATTTCCACCCATCCAAACATCTACACACCACACATCCACACATAAACACATCCAAACATCCACCCATCGACACATCCACACATCCACACATCGACACATCCTCACATGCGCACAACCACACATGCACACATCCACACATGCACACATCCACACATCGACACATCCCCACATCCATACATCCACACATCGACACATCGACACATCCACACATCCACACATCCACACATCGACACATCCACACATCCACACATCCGAACATTAACACATCCACACATGCACACATGCGCACATCCACACATCCACAAATCCACACATCCTTACATCTACACATATACACATCCACACATCGACACATCCACACATCCATATATCCACTCATCCAAACATGCACAAATGCCCACATCCACACATTGATACATCCCCGCATGCACACATGAACACATGCGAACATCCATATATCCACACATCCACACCTCCACACATCGAGATATCCGCACATCGACACATCCACACACGCGCACATACGCCCATGCACACATGCACACATCCAAATATTGATACATCCACACATGCACACATGAACACATGCGCACATGCACACATCGACACAGCCACACATCGACATTTCCACACATCCACACATCCAAACATTAACACATCCACACAAGCACACATGCGCACATCCACACATCCACAAATCCACACATCCTTACATCCACACTTCCACACATCCACACATCGACACATCCACACATCCACATATCCACACATCCAAATATGCACAGATGCACACATCCACATATCGACACATCCAAACATGCCCACATCCACACATTGATACATCCACACATGCACACATCCTTACATCCACACATGCACACATTCACACATCCACACATCAACAAATCCACACATCCACACATCCACACATGCACACATGCGCACATGCACACATGCGTACTTGCACACATGCAAACATCGACACATCCAAACATGCACACATCCACACGTCCACACATCCACACATCGACACAACCACACATCGACATTTCCAAACATCCACACATCCAAACATTACCACATCCACACAAGCACACATGCGCACATCCACACATCCACAAATCCACACATCCTTACATCCACACTTCCACACATCCACACATCCACACATCGACACATCCACACATCCATAAATCGACATATTCACCCATCCACACATCCACACATCCACACATGCACACATCCACTCATGCACACATACGCACATCCACACATGCGCACATGCGCACATGCACACATGCGTATTTGCACACATGCACACATGCGCACATGCGCACATGCACACATGCGTATTTGCACACATGCAAACATCGACACATCCAAACATGCACACATGCACACATCCTTACATCCACACATGCACACATTCACACATCCACACATCAACAATTCCACACATCCACACATCCACACATCCACACATCCACACATGCACACATGCGCACATGCACACATGCGTTCTTGCACACATGCAAACATCGACACATCCAAACATGCACACATCCACACGTCCACACATCCACACATCGACACAACCACACATCGACATTTCCACACATCCACACATCCAAACATTAACACATCCACACAAGCACACATGCGCACATCCACACATCCACAAATCCACACATCCTTACATCCACACTTCCACACATCCACACATCGACACATCCACACATCCACATATCCACACATCCAAACATGCGTACTTGCACACATGCAAACATCGACACATCCAAACATGCACACATCCACACGTCCACACATCCACACATCGACACAAACACACATCGACATTTCCACACATCCACACATCCAAACATTAACACATCCACACAAGCACACATGCGCACATCCACACATCCACAAATCCACACATCCTTATATCCTCACTTCCACACATCCACACATCCACACATCCACACATCGACACATCCACACATCCATAAATCGACACATTCACACATCCACACATCCACACATGCACACATGCACACATGCACACATGCGCACATCCACACATGCACACATCCACACATCCACACATCAACAAATCCACACATGCACACATGCACACATCCACACCTCAACATGCACACATCCACACATCCTTACATCCACACATCCACACATCAACAAATCCACACATCCACTCATCCACACATGCACACATGCACACATCTTTACATCCACACATGCACACATTCACACATCCACACATCAACAAATCCACACATCCACACATGCACACATGCGCACAGGCACACATGCACACACCCACACATCCACACATCTAGACATCCACAAATCAACACATCCACACATATACACATCGACACATCCACACATGCACACATCCACATATCCACATATCCACATATCCACACACGCACACATGCACACTTCCACACATTGATTCATCCACACATGTACACATGCACACATCCACACATGCACACATCCACATATCCACACATCCACACAAGCACACATCCACACATTGATACATCCACACATGCACACATGAACACATGCGCACCTGCACACATGCGCACCTGCACACATGCAAACAAGCACACATCGACACATCCACACATCGACACATCCACACATGCACACATGCAGACATGCACACATCCACACATGCACACATCCACATATCGACACATCCAAACATGCACAAGTCCACACATTATCACATCCACATATTCACACATGCACACACCCACACATCCACACATGCACACATCCTCACATCCACACATCGACACATCCACACATCCATAGATCGACACATTCACACATCCACACATCCACACATGCACACATCCACACATCGACACATCGACACATCCACACATCCACATATCCACACATCCAAACATGCACACATGCACACATCCAAACATTGACACATCCACATATGCACACATGAACACATGCGCACAGGCACACATGCACACATCGACACATCCACACATCCTTACATCCACACATCCACACATCGACACATCGACACATCCACACATCCACACATCCACACATGCACACATGCACACATTCACACATCCACACATCCACACATCCACACATCCACACATGCACAGATGCACACATCCACACATCGACACATCGACACATCTACACATTCACATATCCACACATCCAAACATGCACACATGCACACTTCCACACATTGATACTTCCACATATGCACACATGAACACATGCGCACATGCACACATCGACACATCCAAACATCGACACATCGACACATGCACACATCCACACATCCACAGGTCGACACATCCACACGTCCACACATCGACACATTCACACATCCGCACATCCACACATCCGCACATGCACACATCCAAACATGCACACATGCGAACATCCACACTTGCACACATCCACACATGCACACATCCACACATCCACACATCGACACATCCACACATCCATATATCCACACATTAAAACATGCACACATGCACACATGCGCACATCCACACATGAACACATGCGCACATCCACACATGCACACATGCGCACATCCACACATCCACACATCCACGCATCCACACATCCACACATCCACACATCGACACATCCACACATCCATATATCCACATATTAAAACATGCACACATGCACACATGCGCACATCCACACATGAACACATGCGCACATCCACACATGCACACATGCGCACATCCACACATCCACACATCCACTCATCGACACATCCACACATCTTCACATCGACACATCGGCACATCGACACATCGACACATCGACACTTCGATACATCGATACATCGACACATCGACACATCGACGCATCCATTAATGCTCACATGCACACATCCATACATCCACACATCGGCACATCCGTACATCGACACTTCCGCACATGCACACATGCGCACTTGCCACATGCCACATGCAAACATGCATACATGCACACATGCACACATCCACACATCAACACATCCACACATCCACACTTCGACACATTCACACATTCACACATTCACAAATCCACACATCCACACATCCACATATCCACTCATCGACACATCCACAAATTCAAACATGCACACATGCACACATCCACATCGACACATCCACACATCGACACATCCGCACATGCACACCTGCGCACATGCCACAAGCAAACATGCACACATGCACACATAAACACATGCGCACATCCACACATGCACACATCCACACATGCACACATCCACACATCGACTCATCCCCACATCCACACATCGACATTTCCACACATCCAAACATCGACACACCACACATCCACACATCAACACATCCAAACATCCACCCATCGACACATCCACACATCCAAACATCGACACATCCTCACATGCGCACATCCACACATGCACACATCCACACATCCACACATCCACACATCGACACATCCCCACATCCACACATCGACACATCCACACATCCACACATCCACACATCCACACATCGACACATCCACACATCCACACATCCGAACATTAACACATCTACACATGCACAAATGCGCACATCCACACATCCACAAATCCACACATCCTTACATCCACACATATACACATCCACACATCGACACATCCACAAATCCACATATCCACACATCCAAACATGCACACATCCACACATTGATACATCCACACATGCACACATGAACACATGCGCACATGAACACATGCACACATCAACACATCGACACATCCACACATCGACACATCGACACATGCACACATGCACACATGCACACATGCAGACAAGCACACATGCACACATGCACACATGCACACTTCCACACATCCACACATCCAAATATCCACACATCCACACCTCCACACATAAACACATCGAGACATCCGCACATCGACACATCCACACACGCGCACATACGCCCATGCACACATGCACACATCCACATATTGATAAATCAACACATCCACACATGAACACATGCGCACATGCACACATGCACACATCGACACATCCACACCTCGACACATCCACACAAGCACACATGCAGACATGCACATATCCACACATGGACTCATGCATATATCCACATATCGACACATCCAAACATCCACACATTAACACATCCACATATGCACACATGCGCCCACCCACACATCCACACATCTACACATCCACAAATCCACACATCTTTACATCCACACATCCACACATCCACATATCCACACATCCACACATTGATTCATCCACACATGTACCACACATGCACACATACACACATCCACACATCCACAAATCCACAAATCCTTACATCCACACATCCGAACATTAACACATCCACACATGCACACATGCGCACATCCACACATCCACAAATCCACACATCCTTACATCCACACATATACACATACACACATCGACACATCCACACATCCATATATCCACACATCCAAACATGCACACATGCACACATCCACACATTGATACATCCCCGGATGCACACATGAACACATGCGCACATCCATATATCCACACATCCACACCTCCACACATCCACACATCGAGACATCCGCACATCGACAAATCCACACACGCGCACATACGCCCATGCACACATGCACACATCCACATATTGATACATCCACACATGCACACATGAACACATGCGCACATGCACACATCGACACAAACACACATCGACATTTCCACACATCCACACATCCAAACATTAACACATCCACACAAGCACACATGCGCACATTCACACATCCACAAATCCACACATCCTTACATCCACACTTCCACACATCCACACATCGACACATCCACACATCCACATATCCACACATCCAAATATGCACAGATGCACACATCCACATATCGACACATCCAAACATGCACACATCCACACATTGATACATCCACACATGCACAAATCCTTACATCCACACATGCACACATTCACACATCCACACATCAACAAATCCAAACATCCACACATCCACACATGCACACATGCGCACATGTGCACATGCACACAAGCGTACTTGCACAGATGCAAATATCGACACATCCAAACATGCACTCATCCACACGTCCACACATTCACACATCGACACAACCACACATCGACATTTCCACACATCCACACATCCAAACATTAACACATCCACACAAGCACACATGCGCACATCCACACATCCACAAATCCACACACCGAGAAATCCGCACATCGACACATCCACACACGCGCACATACGCCCATGCACACATGCACACATCCACATATTGATACATCAACACATGCACACATGATCACATGCGCACATGCACACATGCACACATCGACACATCCAGACATCCACACATCCACATATCCACACATCCACACATCGACACATCCTCACATCCACACATCCACACATCCACATATCCACACATGCACACATGCACACATGCACACATCCACACATCGACACATGCACACATCCACACATCCGAACATTAACACATCTACACATGCACACATGCGCACATCCACACATCCACAAATCCACACATCCTTACATCCACACATATACACATCCACACATCGACACATCCACAAATCCACATATCCACACATCCAGACATGCACACATGAACACATGCGCACATGCACACATCCACACATCGACACATCCCCACATCCACACATCCACACATCCACACATCCACACATCCACACATCCACACATCGACACATGCACACATCCACACATCCGAACATTAACACATCTACACATGCACACATGCGCACATCCACACATCCACAAATCCACACATCCTTACATCCACACATATACACATCCACACATCGACACATCCACAAATCGACATATCCACACATCCAGACATGCACACATCCACACATTGATACATCTACACATGCACACATGCACACATGAACACATGCGCACATGAACACATGCACACAACAACACATCGACACATCCACACATCGACACATCGACACATGCACATATGCACACATGCAGACATGCACACATGCACACATGCACACTTCCACACATCCACACATCCAAATATCCACACATCCACACCTCCACACATCCACACACCGAGACATCCGCACATCGACACATCCACACACGCGCACATACGCCCATGCACACATGCACACATCCACATATTGATACATCAACACATGCACACATGATCACATGCGCACATGCACACATGCACACTTCGACACATCCAGACATCCACACATCCACATATCCACACATCCACACATCGACACATCCTCACATCCACACATCCACACATCCACACATCCACATATCCACCCATGCACACATGCACACATCCACACATTGATTCATCCACATATGTACCACACATGCACACATACACACATCCACACATCCACAAATCCACACATCCTTATATCCACACATCCACACATCCACACATCCACACATCCACACATCCACACATCGACACATCCACACATGCACACATCCACATATCCACACACCCACACATCCACACATGCACACATCCACAAATCCACACATCCTTACATCCACACATCCACACATCGACACATCGACACATGCACATTGCACACATCCACACATCCACACATCCACACGTCCACACATCCATAAATCGACACATTCACACATCCACACCTGCACACATCCACACATCCACACATCAACACATCCACACATGCACACAGGCGCACATACACACATCCACACCTCAACACATGCACACATCCTCACTTCGACACATTCACACATCGACACATTCACACATCCACACATCCACTAGTCCACACATCCACACATCCACACATCCACACATGCACACATCCACACATCGACACATGCACACATGCGCACATCCACACATGCGCACATGCACACATCCAAACATGCGAACATCCACACATGCAAACATCCACAAATCGACACATCCACACATCGACACATAAACACATGCACACATTCACTCCTCAACACATGCACACATCCACACATCCACACATCAACACATCCACACATCCACACATGCACACATCCACACATCCACACGTCGACACATCCACACATCCACACATCGACACATTCACACATCCGCAAATCCACACATCCGCACATGCACACATCCAAACATGCAAACATGCGAACATCCACACATGCACATATTCACACCTGCACACATCCACACATCGACACATCCTCACATCCACACATCGACACATCCACACATCCCCACATCCACACATTAACACATTCACACATCCACACATCGAAACATCGACACATCCACACATCCACACATCGACACATGCACACATGCGCACATCCACACATCCGCACATGCACACATCCAAACATGCAAACATGCGAACATCCACACATGCACACATCCACACCTGCACACATCCACAAATCGACACATCCACACATCGGCACATCCACACATGCACACATGCACACATTCACTCCTCAACACATGCACACATCCACACTTCGGCACATTCACACATCGACACATTTACACATCCACACATCCAAAAGTCCACACATCCACACATCCACACATGCACACATCCACACATACACACATCCACACGTCGACACATCCACACATCCAAACATCGACACATTCACACATCCGCACATCCTCACATCCGCACATGCATACTTCCAAACATGCAAACATGCGAACATCCACACATGCACACATCCACACCTGCACACATCCACACATAGACACATCAACACATCCCCACATGCACACATGCTCACATGCACACATGCACACATCCACACCTCAACACATGCACACATCCACACATCCACACTACGACACATTCACACATCGACACATTCACACATCCACACATCCACAAGTCCACACATCCACACATCCACACATGCACACATCCACACATGCACACATCCACACAACGACACATCCACACATCCACACGTCGAAACATCCACACATCCACACATCGACACATTCACACATCCGCACATCCACACATCCGCACATGCACATATACAAACATGCAAACATGCGAACATCCACACATACACACATCGACACATCCACACATCCACACATTCCCACATCCCCACATCCACACATTAACACATGCACACATCCACACATCGACACATTCACACATCCACACATCCACCCATGCACACATCCACACATGCACACATGCGCACATCCACACATCCACACATGCACACATGCGAACATCCACACATGCCCACAGCCACACATGCACACGTCCACACATCGACGCATCCGCACATCCACAAATCCGCACATGCACACGTCCAAACATGCACACATGCGAACATCCACACATGCACACATCCACACATGCACACATCCACCCATCGACACAGCCACGCATTCACACATCCAAACATCGACACATGCACACATCCACAAATCGACCAATTCACAAATTCACACATCCACAAATACACACATCCACAACATCCACATATCCACCAATCCACACATCCGCACATGCACACATACACACATGCGCACATCCATACATGCACACATCCAGACATGCACACTTCCTAACATCGAAACTTCCCCACATCCGCACATCGACAAATCCACACATCGACTCATCGACACATCGACTAATCCACTCATGCACACATGCGCACATGCACACATCCACACATCCACACATGCACACATGCACGCATGCACACATCGACACATCCACACTTCGACACATCCACACATGCACAAATGCGCACATGCACACATGCGCACATGCGCACATGCAAACATCGACACATCCAAACACGCACACATCCACACGTCCACACATCCACACATCGACATTTCTTCACATCCAAACATTAACACATCCACACAAGCACTCATGCGCACATCCACACATCCACAAATCCACACACCCTTACATCCACACATCCACACATCCACATATCCACACATCCAAACATGCACACATGCACACATCCAGACATTGATACATCCACGTATGCACACATGAACACATGCGCACATGCACACATGCACACATTGACACATCCACAAATCGACACATCGACACATGCACACATGCACACATGCAGACATCCACACATGCACACTTCCACACATCCACACATCCAAATATCCACACATCCACGCATCCAGACATCCGCACATCCACACATCCTCACACGCGCACATACGCCCATGCACACATCCATACATTGATACATCCACACATGCACACATGAACACATGCACACATGCACACATCGACACATCCACACATCCACACATCGACACATCGACACATGCACACATGCAGACATGCACACATGCACACATGCACACTTTCACAAATCCACACATGCATACGTCCACACATGCACACATGCACACATCGACTCATCCACACATCGACACATCCACACATGCACTCAAGCGCACATCCACACATCCACACATGCACACATCCACACATCCACACATCAACAAATCCACACATCCAAACATGCACACATCCACATATTGATACATCCACACATGCACACATGCACACATGCGCACATGCACACATGCACACATCGACACATCCACACATCGACACATCGACACATCCACACATGCACACATACACACATGCAGACATGCACACATCCACACATGCACACATCCACATATCGACACATCCAAACATGCACAAATCCACACATTAACACATCCACATATGCACACATGCGCAAACCCACACATCCACACATCTAGACATCCACAAATCCACACATCCACACATATACACATCGACACATCGACACATCCACACATGCACACATCCACATATCCACATATCCACACATGCACGCATCCACACATCGACACATTGATTCATCCACACATGTACACATGCACACTTGCACACATCCACACATCTACAAATCCACACATCCTTATATCCACACATGCACACATCCACATATACACACATCCACACATGCCCACATCCACACATTGATACATCCACACATGCACACAAGAACACATGCGCACATGCACAAATGCACACATCGACACATCCACACATGCACACATGCAGACATGCACACATCCACACATGCACACATGCACACATCCACATATCGACACATCCAAATATGCACAAATCCTCACATTAACACATCCACATATGCACACATGCGCACACCCACACATGCACACATGCACACATCCTTACATCCACACATCGACACATCCACACATGCACACATCCACACATCGACACATCCTCACATCCATAAATCGACACATTCACACATCTACACATCCACACATCCACATATCCACACATGCACACATCCTCACATGCACACATGCGCACATCCACACATGCACACATCCACACATGCACACATCCACACATCAACACATCCACACATGCACACATCCACACCTCAACACTTCGCCACATCCACACATCCACACTTCGGCACATTCACACATCGACATATTTACACATCCACACATCCAAAAGTCCACACATCCACACATCCACACGTCGACACATCCACACATCCACACATCCAAACATCGACACATTCACACATCCGCACATCCTCACATCCGCACATGCATACATCCAAACATGCAAACATGCGAACATATACACATGCACACATCCACACCTACACACATCCACACATCGACACATCAACACATCCCCACATGCACACATGCTCACATGCACACATGCACACATGCACACATCCACACCTCAACACATGCACACATCCACACATCCACACTACGACACATTCACACATCGACACATTCACACATCCACACATCCACAAGTCCACACATCCACACATCCACACATGCACACATCCACACATCCACACAACGAAACATCCACACATCCACACGTCGAAACATCCACACATCCACACATCGACACATTCACACATCCGCACATCCACACATCCGCACATGCACATATCCAAACATGCAAACATGCGAACATCCACACATCGACACATCCACACATCCACACATTCCCATATCCTCACATCCACACATTAACACATGCACACATCCACACATCGACACATTCACACATCCACACATCCACCCATGCACACATCCACACATGCACACATGCGCACATCCACACATCCACACATGCACACATGCGAACATCCACACCTGCCCACAGCCACACGTGCACACGTCCACACATCGACACATCCACACATCCCCACTTCGACACATTCACACATCGACACATTCACACATCCACACATCCACAAATCCACACATCCACACATCCACACATCCACACATCCACACAAGCACACATGCACACATCGACACATCCACACATCCACACGTCGACACATCCACACATCCACACATCGACACATTCACACATCCGCACATCCACAAATCCGCACATGCACACATCCAAACATGCACACATGCGAACATCCACACATGCACACATCCACACATGCACACATCCACACATGCACACATCCACACATCCACACATCCCCACATCCACACATTAACACATTCACACATCCACACATCGAAACATCGACACATCCACACATCCACACATCCACACATCCACACATCGACTCATGCACACATGCGCACATCCACACATCCGCACATGCACACATCCAAACATGCAAACATGCGAACATCCACACATGCACATATTCACACCTGCACACATCCACACATCGACACATCCTCACATCCACACATCGACACATCCACACATCCACACATCCCCACATCCACACATTAACACATTCACACATCCACACATCGAAACATCGACACATCCACACATCCACACATCGACACATGCACACATGCGCACATCCACACATCCGCACATGCACACATCCAAACATGCAAACATGCGAACATCCACACATGCACACATCCACACCTGCACACATCCACAAATCGACACATCCACACATCGACACATCCACACATGCACACATGCACACATCCACACAACGACACATCCACACATCCACACGTCGAAACATCCACACATCCACACATCCCCACATCCACACATTAACACATTCACACATCCACACATCGAAACATCGACACATCCACACATCCACACATCGACACATCCTCACATCCACACATCGACACATCCACACATCCACACATCCCCACATCCACACATTAACACATTCACACATCCACACATCGAAACATCGACACATCCACACATCGACACATGCACACATGCGCACATCCACACATCCGCACATGCACACATCCAAACATGCAAACATGCGAACATCCACACATGCACACATCGACACATCCTCACATCCACACATCGACACATCCACACATCCACACATCCCCACATCCACACATCAACACATCCCCACATGCACACATGCTCACATGCACACATGCATACATGCACACATCCACACCTCAACACATGCACACATCCACACATCCACACTACGTCACATTCACACATCGACACATTCACACATCCACACATCCACACATGCACACATCCACACATGCACACATCCACACAACGACACATCCACACATCCACACGTCGAAACATCCACACATCCACACATCGACACATTCACACATCCGCACATCCACACATCCGCACATGCACATATACAAACATGCAAACATGCGAACATCCACACATACACACATCCACACATCGACACATCCACACATCCACACATTCCCACATCCCCACATCCACACATTAACACATGCATACATCCACACATCGACACATTCACACATCCACACATCCACCCATGCACACATCCACACATGCACACATGCGCACATCCACACATCCACACATGCACACATGCGAACATCCACACATGCCCACAGCCACACATGCACACGTCCACACATCGACACATCCGCACATCCACAAATCCGCACATGCACACGTCCAAACATGCACACATGCGAACATCCACACATGCACACATCCACACATGCACACATCCACCCATCGACACAGCCACGCATCCACACATCCAAACATCGACACATGCACACATCCACAAATCGACCCATTCACAAATTCACACATCCACAAATACACACATCCACACATCCACAACATCCACATATCCACCAATCCACACATCCGCACATGCACACATACACACATGCGCACATCCACACATCCAGACATGCACACTTCCTAACATCGAAACTTCCCCACATCCGCACATCGACAAATCCACACATCGACTCATCGACACATCGACTAATCCACTCATGCACACATGCGCACATGCACACATCCACACATCCACACATGCACACATGCACACATGCACGCATGCACACATCGACACATCCACACTTCGACACATCCACACATGCAATCATGCACACATGCACACATCCACACATGCACACATGCACACATCCACACATCAACAAATCCACAAATCCACACATCCACACATCCGCACATGCACAAATGCGCACATGCACACATGCGCACATGCGCACATGCAAACATCGACACATCCAAACACGCACACATCCACACGTCCACACATCCACACATCGACATTTCTACACATCCACACATCCAAACATTAACACATCCACACAAGCACTCATGCGCACATCCACACATCCACAAATCCACACACCCTTACATCCACACATCCACACATCCACACATCCACATATCCACACATCCAAACATGCACACATGCACACATCCACACATTGATACATCCACGTATGCACACATGAACACATGCGCACATGCACACATGCACACATTGACACATCCACAAATCGACACATCGACACATGCACACATGCAGACATGCACACATGCACACTTCCACACATCCACACATCCAAATATCCACACATCCACGCATCCAGACATCCGCACATCCACACATCCTCACACGCGCACATACGCCCATGCACACATCCATACATTGATACATCCACACATGCACACATGAACACATGCACACATGCACACATCGACACATCCACACATCCACACATCGACACATCGACACATCGACACATGCACACATGCAGACATGCACACATGCACACTTTCACAAATCCACACATGCATACGTCCACACATGCACACATGCACACATCGACACATCCACACATCGACACATCCACACATGCACTCAAGCGCACATCCACACATCCACACATGCACACATCCACACATCCACACATCAACAAATCCACACATCCAAACATGCACACATCCACATATTGATACATCCACACATGCACACATGCACACATGCGCACATGCACACATGCACACATCGACACATCCACACATCGACACATCGACACATCCACACATGCACACATGCACACATGCAGACATGCACACATCCACACATGCACACATCCACATATCGACACATCCAAACATGCACAAATCCACACATTAACACATCCACATATGCACACATGCGCAAACCCACACATCCACACATCTAGACATCCACAAATCCACACATCCACACATATACACATCGACACATCGACACATCCACACATGCACACATCCACATATCCACATATCCACACATGCACGCATCCACACATCCACACATTGATTCATCCACACATGTACACATGCACATATCCACACATGCACACATGCACACATCGACACATCCACACATTGATACATCCACACATGCACACATGAACATATGCGCACATGCACACATGCGCACATGAACACATGCAAACATGCACACATCGACACATCCACACATCGACACATCCACACATGCACACATGCAGACATGCACAAATCCACACATGCAAACTTCCACATATCGACACATCCAAACATGCACAAATCCACACATTAACACATCCACATATGCACACATGCGCACACCCACACATCCACACATGCACACATCCTCACATTCACTCATCGACACATCCACACATCCACAAATCGACACATTCACATCCACACATCCACACATGCACATATCCACACATCGACACATGCACACATCCACACATTGATACATTCACATATGCACACATGAACACATGCACACATGCACACATCGACACATGCACACATCGACACATCGACACATGCACACATCCACACATCCACAGGTCGACACATCCACACGTCCACACATCGACACATTCACACATCCGCACATCCACACATGCACATATGCACACATCCTTACATCCACACATGCACACATTCACACATCCACACATCAACAAATCCACACATCCACATTTCCACACATGCACACATGCGCACATGCACACATGCAAACATCGACACATCCAAACATGCACACATCCACACGTCCACACATCCACACATCCACACATCGACATTTCCACACATCCACACATCCAAACATTAACACATCCACACAAGCACACATGGGCACATACACACATCCACAAATCCACAAATCCACAAATCCTTACATCCACACATCCACACATAGACACATCCATACATCCACACTTCGACACATCCACATATTCACACATCCACACATGCACACATCCACACATCGACACATCGACACATCCACACATCCACACTTCGACACATCGACACATCCACACATCCACACATCGACACATACACACATGCACACATGCAGACATGCACATATCCACACATGCACACATCCACATATCGACACATCCAAACATGCACACATCCACATATTAACACATCCACATATGCACACATGCGCACACCCACACATCCACACATCTACACATCCACAAATCCACACATCCTTACATCCACACATCCACAAATCGACACATCCACACTTGCACGCATCCACATATCCACACATGCACACATGCACACATTGATTCATCCACACATGTACACATGCACACTTGCACACATCCACACATCTACAAATCCACACATCCTTATATCCACACATGCACACATCCACATATACACACATCCACACATGCCCACATCCACACATTGATACATCCACACATGCACACAAGAACACATGCGCACATGCACAAATGCACACATCGACACATCCACACATGCAGACATGCACACATCCACACATGCACACATGCACACATCCACATATCGACACATCCAAATATGCACAAATCCTCACATTAACACATCCACATATGCACACATGCGCACACCCACACATGCACACATCCTTACATCCACACATCGACACATCCACACATGCACACATCCACACATCGACACATCCTCACATCCATAAATCGACACATTCACACATCTACACATCCACACATCCACACATCCACACATGCACACATCCTCACTTGCACACATGCGCACATCCACACATGCACACATCCACACATGCACACATCCACACATCAACACATCCACACATGCACACATGCACACATCCACACCTCAACACTTCGACACATCCACACATCCACACTTCGGCACATTCACACATCGACATATTTACACATCCACACATCCAAAAGTCCACACATCTACACATCCACACATCCACACATCCACACGTCGACACATCCTCACATCCAAACATCGACACATTCACACATCCGCACATCCTTACATCCGCACATGCATACATCCAAACATGCAAACATGCGAACATCCACACATGCACACATCCACACCTACACACATCCACACATCGACACATCAACACATCCCCACATGCACACATGCTCACTTGCACACATGCACACATGCACACATCCACACCTCAAAACATGCACACATCCACACATCCACACTACGACACATTCACACATCGACACATTCACACATCCACACATCCACAAGTCCACACATCCACACATCCACACATGCACACATCCACACATGCACACATCCACACAACGACACATCCACACATCCACACGTCGAAACATCCACATATCCACACATCGACTCATTCACACATCCGCACATCCACACATCCGCACATGCACATATCCAAACATGCAAACATGCGAACATCCACACATCCACACATCGACACATCCACACATCCACACATCGACACATTCACACATCCACACATTCCCTTATCCCCACATCCACACATTAACACATGCACAAATCCACACATCGACACATTCACACATCCACACATCCACCCATGCACACATCCACACATGCACACATGCGCACATCCGCACATCCACACATGCACACATGCGAACATCCACACATGCCCACAGCCACACATGCACACGTCCACACATCGACACATCCACACATCCACACTTCGACACATTCACACATCGACACATTCACACATCCACACATCCACAAATCCACACATCCACACATCCACACAAGCACACATGCACACATCGACACATCCACACATCCACACGTCGACACATCCACACTTCCACACATCGACACATTCACACATCCGCACATCCACAAATCCGCACATGCACACATCCAAACATGCACACATGCGAACATCCACACATGCACACATCCACACATGCACACATCCACACATGCACACATCCACACATCGACACAGCCACGCATCCACACATCCAAACATCGACACATGCACACATCCACAAATCGACCCATTCACAAATTCACACATCCACAAATACACACATCCACTCATCCACAACATCCACATATCCACCAATCCACACATCCGCACATGCACACATACACACATGCGCACATCCACACATGCACACATGCAGACATGCACACATCCTAACATCGAAACTTCTCCA
This sequence comes from Chloromyia formosa, assembly GCA_964017055.1. Taxonomy (NCBI): domain Eukaryota; kingdom Metazoa; phylum Arthropoda; class Insecta; order Diptera; family Stratiomyidae; genus Chloromyia; species Chloromyia formosa. Next base: position 70,953,815 of record OZ024814.1, read on the forward strand.
CATCCGCACATCGACAAATCCACACATCGACTCATCGACACATCGACTAATCCACTCATGCACACATGCGCACATGCACACATCCACACATCCACACATGCACACATGCACACATCGACATATCCACACTTCGACACATCCACACATGCAATCATGCACACATCCACACATCCACACTTGCACACATCCACTCATCCACACATCAACAAATCCACACATCCACACATCCGCACATGCACAAATGCGCACATGCACACATGCGCACATGCAAACATCGACACATCCAAACATGCACACATCCACACGTCCACACATCCACACATCGACATTTCTTCACATCCACACATCCAAACATTAACACATCCACACAAGCACTCATGCGCACATCCACACATCCACAAATCCACACACCCTTACATCCACACATCCACACATCCACACATCCAAACATCCACATTTCCACACATCCAAACATGCACACATGCACACATCCACACATTGATACATCCACGTATGCACACATGAACACATGCGCACATGCACACATGCACACATTGACACATCCACACATCGACACATCGACACATGCACACATGCAGACATGCACACATGCACACTTCCACACATCCACACATCCAAATATCCACACATCCACACATGCACTCAAGCACACATCCACACATGCACACATCCACACATCCACACATCAACAAATCCACACATCCAAACATGCACACATCCACATATTGATACATCCACACATGCACACATGCACACATGCGCACATGCACACATGCACACATCGACACATCCACACATCGACACATCGACACATCCACACATGCACACATGCAGACATGCACACATCCACATATGCACACATGCACACATCCACATATCGACACATCCAAACATGCACAAATCCACACATTAACACATCCTCTCATATACACATCGACACATCGACACATCCACACATGCACACATCCACATATCCACATATCCACACATGCACGCATCCACACATCCACACATTGATTCATCCACATATGTACACATGCACACATCCACACATGCACACATCCACATATCCACACATCCACACAAGCACACATCCACACATTGATACATCCACACATGCGCACATGAACATATGCGCACATGCACACATGCGCACATGCACACATGCAAACATGCACACATCGACACATCCACGCATCGACACATCCACACATGCACACATGCAGACATGCACAAATCCACACATGCAAACATCCACATATCGACACATCCAAACATGCACAAATCCACACATTAACACATCCACATATGCACACATGCGCACACCCACACATCCACACATGCACACATCCTCACATTCACACATCGACACATCCACACATCCACAAATCGACACATTCACACATCCACACATCCACACATGCACATATCCACACATCGACATATGCACACATCCACACATTGATACATTCACATATGCACACATGAACACATGCGCACATGCACACATGCACACATCGACACATGCACACATCGACACATCGAAACATGCACACATCCACACATCCACAGGTCGACACATCCACACGTCCACACATCGACACATTCACACATCCGCACATCCACACATGCACACATGCACACATCCTTACATCCACACATGCACACATTCACACATCCACACATCAACAAATCCACACATCCACATTTCCACACATGCACACATGCGCACATGCACACATGCAAACATCGACACATCCAAACATGCACACATCCACACGTCCACACATCCACACATCGACACATCCACACATCGACATTTCCTTACATCCAAACATTAACACATCCACACAAGCACACATGGGCACATCCACACATCCACAAATCCTTACATCCACACATCCACACATCGACACATCCATACATCCACACTTCGACACATCCACATATTCACACATCCACACATGCACACATCCACACATCGACACATCGACACATCAACACATCCACACTTCGACACATCGACACATCGACACATCCACACATCGACACATACACACATGCACACATGCAGACATGAACATATCCACACATGCACACATCCACATATCGACACATCCAAACATGCACACATCCACATATTAACACATCCACATATGCACACATGCGCACACCCACACATCCACACATCTACACATCCACAAATCCACACATCCTTACATCCACACATCCACACATCGACACATCCACACTTGCACGCATCCACATATCCACATATCCACACATGCACACATCCACACATTGATTCATCCACACATGTACACATGCACACTTGCACACATCCACACATCTACAAATCCACACATCCTTATATCCACTCATGCACACATCCACATATACACACATCCACACATGCCCACATCCACACATTGATACATCCACACATGCACACAAGAACACATGCGCACATGCACAAATGCACACATCCACACATGCACACATCCACACATGCACACATGCACACATCCACATATCGACACATCCAAACATGCACAAATCCTCACATTAACACATCCACATATGCACACATGCGCACACCCACACATGCACAAATGCACACATCCTTACATCCACACATCGACACATCCACACATGCACACATCCACACATCCACACATCGACACATCCTCACATCCATAAATCGACACATTCACACACCTACACATCCACACATGCACACATCCTCACATGCACACATGCGCACATCCACACATGCACACATCCACACATGCACACATCCACACATCAACACATCCACACATGCACACATCCTCACATGCACACATGCGCACATCCACACATACACACATCCACACATGCACACATCCACACATCAACACATCCACACATGCACACATCCACACATCGACACATCTACACATTCACACATCCACACTTCGACACATCCACATATTCACACATCCACACATGCACACATCCACACATCGACACATCGACACATCCACACATGCACACTTCGACACATCCACATATTCACACATCCGCACTTCCACACATCGACACATCCACACATCAACATATCAACACATCGACACTTCGACACATCCACTCATGCACACATGCACACATGCGCACATGCACACATGCACACTTGCACACATGCACACATGCACACATGCACACATCAACACATCCACACATCCACTCATCCACACATCCACACATCTACACATCCACGCATCCACACATCCACACATGCACACATCCACACATGCACACATCCACACATCGACACATCCACACATCCACACTTCGACACATCCAAACATCCACACATCCACACAAGCACACATCCACACATCGACACATCCACACATAAAAACTTCGACACAACCACATATTCACACATCCGCACTTCCACACATCGACACATCCACACATCAACATTTCAACACATCGACAATTCGACAGATCCACACATCCACATATTCACACATCCGCACTTCCACACATCCGCGCATCCACACATCCACACATCGACACATCCACACATCTACACATCGACACATCGACACATCGACACATCGACACATCGACACATCGACACATCGATACATCGATACATCGACACGTCGACACATCAACGTTTCCATTAATGCTCACATGCACACATTCGCACATGCACACATGCACACATCCACACTTCAACACATCCACACATCGACACATTCACACATTCACACATTCACACATTCACACATTCACACATTCACACATCCACACATCCACACATCCACACATCCACACATCCACACATCCACACATCGACACATCCACAAATTCAAACATGCGCACATACACACATGCGCACATGCACACATGCCCACATGCACACATCAACACATGCACACATCCACACATTCACACATCCGCGCATCCACACATCCACACATCGGCACATCCACACATCTACACATCGACACATCGACACATCCACACATCGACACATCGACACATCCACTCATGCACACATGCACACATGCACACATGCGCACATGCACACATGCACACATGCAAACATCCACACAAGCACACATCCAAACATGCACACATGCAAACATGCGCATATGCACCCATGCACACATGCACACATGCGCACATGCACATCGACATTTCCACACATCGACACATCCACACATCCTCACATCCACTCATCGACACATTCAAAAATGCACACATGCGCAAATGCAAACATGCGCAGGGGGCACAAGTTGTTCCCGACACACGTGTTTGCGCTTTACAAAATAAATAATCTACAGTATAAGGGAAACTTTTTCTTTTCTTCTTTTAAATTAATATTGACCGACTGTAGAAAACAAAGGAACTAATACGAAACTATTTATTGTCACATGCGCACATCGACACATCCACACATGCACACATTAACACATCCACACATCCACACATTCACACATGCACAAATGCACACATGCACACATCCACACATCGACACATCCACACATCCACACATCCACACATCCTCACATCCACTCATCGACACATCCAAAAATGCACACATGCGCACATGCACACATGCGCACATGCGCACATGCACACATACACACATGCGCACATCCACACATGCACACATCCTCACATACACACATCCACACATCGACACATCCCCACATCCACACATTCACACATCGACAAATCCACACATCGACTCATCGACACATCGACTAATCCACTCATGCACACATGCACAAATGCGCACATGCACGCATGTGCACATGCACACTTTCACACATGCACACATTAACACATCCACACATCCACACATGCACAAATGCTCACATGCACACATCCACACATCGACACATCCACACATCCACACATCCACACATCCACACATCCAAACATCCTCACATCCACTCATCGACACATCCAAAAATGCACACATGCGCAAATGCACACATGCGCAGGGGGCACAAGTTGTTCCCGACACACTTGTTTGCGCTTTACAAAATAAATAATCTACAGTATAAGGGAAGCTTTTTTTTTCTTCTTTTAAATTAATATTCACCGACTGTAGAAAACAAAGGAACTAATACGAAACTATTTATTGTCACATGCGCACATCGACACATCCACACACGCACACATTAACACATCCACACATCCGCACATTCACACATGCACAAATGCACACATGCACACATCCACACATCCACACATCCTCACATCCACAAATCGACAAATCCAAAAATGCACACATGCGCACATGCACACATGCGCACAATCGCACATGCACACAAACACACATGCGCACATCCACACATGCACACATCCTCACATGCACACATCCACACATCGACACATCCCCACATCCACACAGCGACAAATCCACACATCGACTCATCGACACATCGACTAATCCACTCATGCACACATGCGCACATGCACACATGCAAACATCAACACATCCAAACATGCACACATCCACACGTCCACACATCCACACATCGACACATCCACACATCGACATTTCAACACATCCACACATCCAAACATTAACACATCCACACAAGCATACATGCGCACATCCACACATCCACAAATCCTTACTTCCACACATCAACACATCCGCACATCCACACATCGACACATCCACACATCCACATATCCACACATCCAAGCATGCACACATGCACACATCCAAACATTGATACATCCACATATGCACACATGAACACATGCGCACATGCACACATGCACACATCGACACATCCACACATCGACACATCGACAAATGCACACATGCACACATGCACACATGCACACATCGACACATCCACACATCCACACATCGACACATCCACACATTGATTCATCCACACATGTACACTTGCACACATCCACACATTGATACATCCACACATGCACACATGAACACATGCGCACGTGCACACATGCACACATCGACACATCCACACATGCACACATGCAGATATGCACACATCCACACATGCACACATGCACACATCCACATATCGACACACATCCAAACATGCACAAATCCACACATTAACACTTCCACATATGCACACATGCGCACACCCACACATCCACACATCCACACATCCACATATCCACACATCCTTACATCCACACATCGACACATCCACACATGCACACATCCACACATCCACGCATCCACACATCGACACATCCTCACATCCGTAAATAGACACATTCACACATCCACACATCCACTCTTGCACACATCCACACATGCGCACATCCACACATCAACACATCCACACATGCACACATGCACACATCCACACCTCAACACATGCACACATCCACACATCCACACTTCGACACATTCACACTTCGACACATTCACACATCCACACATCCACAAATCCACACATCCACACATGCACACATCCACACATGCACACATGCACACATCCACACATCCACACATCCATACATCCACACATCCACACATCCACACATCCACACATCGACACATTCACACATCCACACATTCGCACATCCACACATCCACACATCCACACATCGACACATAGACACATCGACACATCGACACATTCACACATCCACACATTCACACATCCACACATGCACACATCCACACATCCACTCATCCACTCATCCACACATCCACACTTGCACACATCCACACATCGACACATCCACACATGCACACATCGACACATCCACATATCCACTCATCCACACATCGACACATCCACACATGCACACATCCACACATGCACACATCCACACATCCACTCATCCACACATCCACACATCACACACCCACACATTTACACATGCACACATCCACGCATGCACACATGCGCACATCCACACATGCACACATCCACATATGCACACATCCACATTTCGACACATCCACACATCCACGCATGCACACATGCACACTTCCACATATGCACTCATCCACACTTCGACACATCCACATATCAACACATCCACACATCCACACATCCACACATGCACACAAGCACACATGCACACATCCACACATGCACACATCCATACATCCACACATCCACACATCCACACATCCACACATCCAAACATCCTCACATCCACTCATCGACACTTCCAAAAATGCACACATGCGCAAATGCACACATGCGCAGGGGGCACAAGTTGCTCCCGACACACTTGTTTGCGCTTTACAAAATAAATAATCTACAGTATAAGGGAAGCTTTTTTTTTCTTCTTTTAAATTAATATTCACCGACTGTAGAAAACAAAGGAACTAATACGAAACTATTTATTGTCACATGCGCACATCGACACATCCACACACGCACACATTAACACATCCACACATCCGCACATTCACACATGCACAAATGCACACATGCACACATCCACACATCCACACATCCTCACATCCACAAATCGACAAATCCAAAAATGCACACATGCGCACATGCACACATGCGCACAATCGCACATGCACACAAACACACATGCGCACATCCACACATGCACACATCCTCACATGCACACATCCACACATCGACACATCCCCACATCCACACAGCGACAAATCCACACATCGACTCATCGACACATCGACTAATCCACTCATGCACACATGCGCACATGCACACATGCAAACATCAACACATCCAAACATGCACACATCCACACGTCCACACATCCACACATCGACACATCCACACATCGACATTTCAACACATCCACACATCCAAACATTAACACATCCACACAAGCATACATGCGCACATCCACACATCCACAAATCCTTACTTCCACACATCAACACATCCGCACATCCACACATCGACACATCCACACATCCACATATCCACACATCCAAGCATGCACACATGCACACATCCAAACATTGATACATCCACATATGCACACATGAACACATGCGCACATGCACACATGCACACATCGACACATCCACACATCGACACATCGACACATGCACACATGCACACATGCACACATGCACACATGCACACATCGACACATCCACACATCCACACATCGACAAATCCACACATTGATTCATCCACACATGTACACTTGCACACATCCACACATTGATACATCCACACATGCACACATGAACACATGCGCACGTGCACACATGCACACATCGACACATCCACACAAGCACACATGCAGATATGCACACATCCACACATGCACACATGCACACATCCACATATCGACACACATCCAAACATGCACAAATCCACACATTAACACTTCCACATATGCACACATGCGCACACCCACACATCCACACATCCACACATCCACATATCCACACATCCTTACATCCACACATCGACACATCCACACATGCACACATCCACACATCCACGCATCCACACATCGACACATCCTCACATCCGTAAATAGACACATCCACACATCCACTCTTGCACACATCCACACATGCGCACATCCACACATCAACACATCCACACATGCACACATGCACACATCCACACCTCAACACATGCACACATCCACACATCCACACTTCGACACATTCACACATCGACACATTCACACATCCACACATCCACAAATCCACACATCCACACATGCACACATCCACACATGCACACATGCACACATCCACACATCCACACATCCACACATCCACACATCCACACATCCACACATCCACACATCGACACATTCACACATCCACACATTCGCACATCCACACATCCACACATCCACACACCCACACATCAACACATCTTCATATCGACACATCCACACGTCGACACATCCACTCATGCACACATGCGCACATGCACACATGCAAACATCCACACATACACACATCCAAACATGCACACATGCGCACATGCACGCGTGTACACATGCACACATGCGCACATGCGCACGTGCACACATCCACACATCCACACATCTACACATCCACACATCCAAACATGCACACATCCACACATGCATACATCCACTCATCCACACATCCGAACAACGACGCACCGACACATCCACACATCGACACATCGTTACATGCACACATGCACACATCCACACTTCGACACATTCACACTTCGACTCATTCACACATCCACACATCCACAAATCCACACATCCACGCATCCACACATGCACACATCCACACATCCACACATGCTCACATCCACACATCCACACATCCACACGTCGACACATCCACGCATCCACACATCCACACATCGACACATCCACACATGCACACATGCACACATCCACACATCCACACTTCAACACATGCACATATCCACGCATCCACACATCCACACTTCCACACTTCGACACATCCACACATCGACACATTCACACATCCACACATCCGCACATCCACACATGCACACATCCACACATTCGCACATGCACACATCCACACATCCACACATCAACACATCTTCATATCGACACATCCACACATCGACAAATCCACTCATGCACACATGCGCACATGCACACATGCACACATGCAAACATCCACACATGCACACATCCAAACATGCACACATGCGCACATGCACGCGTGTACACATGCACACATGCGCACATGAGCACATGCACACATGCACACATCCACACATCCACACATCCACACGTCGACACATCCTCACATCCACACATTCACACGTCGACTCATCCACACATCCACACATCCACACATCGACACATCCACACATGCACACATGCACACATCCACACATCCACACATCCACACCTCAACACATGCACATATCCACACATCCACACTTCGACACATTCACACATCGACACATTCACACATCCACACATCCACAAATCCACACATCCCCACATCCACACATGCACACATCCACACATTCGCACATGCACACATCCACACATCCACACATCCACACATCAACACATCTTCATATCGACACATCCACACATGCGCACATGCTCACATGCAAACATCCACACATGCACACATCCAAACATGCACACATGCGCAGATGCACGCGTGTACACATGCACACATGCGCACATGCGCACATGCGCACATGCACACATGCACACATCCACACATCCACACGTTGACACATCCACACATCCACACTTCGACACATTCACACTTCGACTCATTCACACATCCACACATCCACAAATCCACATATCCACTCATCCACACATGCACACATCCACACATTCGCACATGCACACATCCACACATCAACACATCTTCATATCGACTTATCCACACATCGACACATCCACTCATGCACACATCGACACATCCACACATGCACACATCCACACCTCAACACATGCACACATCCACACATCCACACATCCGCACTTCGAAACATTCACACTTTGACACATTCACACATCCACACATCCACAAATCCACACATCCACACATCCACACATCCACACATCCACACATGCACACATCCACACATCCACACATTAGCACATGCACACATCCACACATCCACACATCAACACATCTTCATATCGACACATCCACACATCGACACATCCACTCATGCACACATGCACAGATGCGCACATGCACACATGCACACATGCAAACATGCACACATCCAAACATGCACACATGCGCACATGCACGCGTGTACATTTGCACACTTGCGCACATGCGCACATGCACACATCCACACATCCACACATCCACACATCCACACATCGACACATTCACACATCCAAACATGCACACATCCACACATCCAAAAATCCACACATCCACACATCCACACAGCCACACATGCACACATCCACACATGCACACATCCACATATCAACATATCCACACATGCACACATCCACAAATCAACACATGCACATATCCACACATCCACACTTCGACACATTCACACATCGACACATTCTCACATCCCCACATCCACAAATCCACACATCCACACATCCCCACATGCACACATCCACACATGCACACATCCACACATCCACACGTCGACACATCCACACATCGACACATTCACACATCCGCACATCCACACATTCGCACATGCACACATCCACACATGCACACATCCACACATAAACACATCTCATATCGTCACATCCACCTATCGACACATCCACTAATGCACACATGAACACATGCGCACATGCACACATGCACACATGCAAACATCCACTTATGCACACATCCAAACATGCACACATGCGCACATGCACGCGTGTACACAAGCACACATGCGCACATGCGCACATGCACACATGCAAACATCCACACATGCACTCATCTACACATCCACACATCCAAACATGCAAACATCCACACATGCACACATCCACTCATCCACACATCCAATCAACGACACACCGACACATCCACATATCGACACATCGTTACATGCACACATGCACACATGAACACATGCGCACATTCACACATGCGCACCTTCACACATGCACACATCTTTACATGCGGACATGCACGCATGCACACATGCACAAATGCACTCATGCACACATGCACAAATGAACACATGCACACATTTGCACATCCACAATTGCACACATCGACATATCCGCACATGCACAAATGCGCACATGCACGCATGCACACATGCACATATGCATTCATGCACACATGCGCACATGCGCACTTCCACACATGCACACATCCACACATGCACACATCCACACATCCACACATCCACACATCCACACATCGACACATCCACACATCGACATTTCCAAACATCGACACATCCACACATCGACACATCAACGCATCCATTAATTCTCACATGCACACATTCGCACATGCACACATCCACACATCCACACATCCACACATCGACACATCCACACATCGACACTTTCACACATTCACACATTCAAACATCCACACATCCACACATCCACACATCCCCACGTCCACATATCCACTCATCGACAAATCCACAAATTCAAACATGCGCACATGCACACATCAACCCATCCACACATTATCACATCCGCGCATCCACACATCCACACATCGACACATCCACACATCCACACATCGACACATCCACTCGTCCACACTTACACACATGCACACTTGCACACATGCACACATGCGCACATGCGCAGATGCTCACATGCAAACATCGACACATCCAAACATGCACACATCCACACGTCCACACATCCACACATCGAAACATCCACTCGTCCACACATGCACACATGCACACTTGCACATATGCACACATGCGCACATGCACACATGCAAACATCGATACATCCAAACATGCACACATCCACACGTCCACACATCCACACATCCACACATCGACACATCCACTCGTCCACACATGCACACATGCACACTTGCACACATCCACACGTCCACACATCCACACATCCACACAACGACACATGCAGACATCTACTCCTCGAAACATCGACACATCCACACATCGACACATCGACGCATCCACTAATGCACACATGCACACATGCGCACATGCGCACATGCACACATGCACACCTCGACACATCCACACATCCACACATCCACTCTTCCACACATGCACACTTGCACACATGCACACATACGCACATGCACACATGCAAACATCGACACATCCACACATGCACACGTCCACAGATCCACACATCCACACATCCACATATCCACACATCCTTACATCCACACATCGACACATCCACACATGCACACATCCACACATCGACACATCGACGCATCCACTTATGCACACATGCACTCATCGACACATCCACACATCCACACATTCACACTTCGACACATCCACTCGCCCACACATGCACACATGCACACATGCACACATGCACACATGCACACATGCACACATGCTCACTTGCACACATGCACACATCGACATATCCAAACATCCACACATCCACACATCCACTCATCCACACATCGACACATAAACTCGTCCACACATGCACACATGCACACATGCACACTTGCACACATCCACAAGTCCACACATCCACACATCGACACAAGCAGAAATTTACTCCTCGAAACATCGACACATCCACACATCGACACATCCACGCATCCACTAATGCACACATGCGCACATGCGCACATGCACACATGCACACATGCACACCTCGACACATCCACACATCCACACATCCACACATCCACTCTTCCACACATGCACACTTGCACACATGCACACATGCACACATGCGCACATGCACACATGCAAACATCGACACATCCACACATGCACCCGTCCACAGATCCACACATCCACACATCGACACATCCAGACATCTACACCTCGACACATCGACACATCGACACATCGATACATCGACACATCGACACATCGACACATCGACGCATCCACTAATGCACACATGCACACATGCGCACATGCACACATTCACACATGCACTCATCGACATATCGACACATCCACACATCCACATATTCACACTTCGACACATCCACTCGTCCACACATGCACACATGCACACTTGCACACATGCACACATCGACACATCCAAACATCCAAACATCCACACATCCACACATCCACTCATCCACACATCGACACATCCACTCGTCCACACATGCACACATGCACACATGCACACTTGCACACATCCACACGTCCACACATCCACACATCGACACATGCAGACATCTACTCCTCGACACATCGACACATCGACACATCGAAGCATCCACTAACGCACACATGCACACATGCGCACATGCACACATGCACACATCGACACATCCACACATCCACACATCCACACATCGACACATCCACACATCGACGCATCCACTAATGCACACATGCGCACATGCGCACATGCACACTTGCAAACATCCACACTTCCACATATCAACACATCCAAACTTCCACACATCTACACATCCAAACAACGACACATCCTCTCATACGCACATCCACACATGCACACATCCACACATTCACACGTCGACAAATCCGCACATCGACACTTCCGCACATGCACACATGCACACATGCGCACATGCCACATGCAAACATGCACACTTGCACACATGCACACATCCACACATCAACACATCCACACATCGACACATTCACACAATCACACATTCACACATCCACAAATTCAAACATGCACACATGCGCACATGCGCACATGCACACATGCATACATCTACACATCCACACATCCACACATCCACACATCCACACATCCACACGTCCACACATGCACACATGCACACTTGCACACTTGCACACATGCATACATCGACACATCCACACATCCACACATCCACACGTCCACACATGCACACATGCACACTTGCACACTTGCACACATGCACACATCCACACATCCACACATCGACACATACACACATCGACACATCGATACATCGACACATCGACACATCCACACATCGACACATCGACGCATCGACACATCGACGCATCCACTAATGCACACATGCGCACATGCACACTTGCACACATCCACACATCGACACATCCACACTTCGACACATCCGCACATGCACACATGCGCACATGCCACAAGCAAACATGCACACATGCGCACATGCTCACATGCAAACATCGACACATCCAAACATGCACACATCCACACGTCCACACATCCACACATCCACACATCGACACAACCACACATCTACTCATCGACACATCGATACACCGACACATCCACACATCGACACATCCACACATCGACACATCCGCACATGCACACATGCGCACATGCCACAAGCAAACATGCACACATCCACACATGCGCACATCCACACATGCACACATCCACACATGCACACATCCACACCTCGACTCATCCCCACATCCACACAGCGACATTTCCACACATCCACACATCGACACAACACACATAGACACTTCCACACATCAACACATCCAAACATCCACACATCCACACATCGAAACATCCTCTCATGCGCACATTCACACATGCACACATCCACACATCGACACATCCCCAAATCCACACATTCACACATCGACACATCCACACATCCAAACTTTAACACATCCACACATGCACACATACGCACATCCACACATCCACAAATCCACACATCCTTACATCCACACATCCACACATCGACACATCCAAACATCCACATATCCACACATCCAAACATGCACACATGCACACATCCACACATTGATACATCCACACATGCACACATGAACACATGCGCACATGCACACATGCACACATCGACACATCCACACATCGACACATCCACACATCGACACATCGGCACATGCACACATGCACACTTCCACACATCCACACATCCATATATCCAAACATCCACACATTGATACATAAACACATGCACACATGAACACATGCGCACTTGCACATATGCACACATCGACACATCCACACATGCACACATGCAGATATGCACGCATCCACACATGCACACATGCACACATCCATAAATCGACAAATTCACACATCCACACATGCACACATCCACACATGCACACATCCACACATGCACACATGCCCACATCCACACATGCACATATGCACACATCCACAAATCAACACATCAACACATGCACACATTCACACCTCAACACATGCACATATCCACAAATCCACACATCCACACATCCACACTTCGACACATTCACACATCGACACATTCACACATCCTTACATCCACAAATCCACACATCCACACATGCACACATCCACACATGCACACATCCACACATCGACACATCCACACATCCACACGTCGACACATCCACACATCCACACATCGACACATTCACACATCCGCACAACCACGCATCCGCACATGCACACATCCAAATATGCACACATGCGCACATCCACACATGCACATATGCACACATCCACACATCCACACATCAACACATCCGCACATGCACACATGCACACAAGCACACATCCACACCCCAACACATGCACACATCCACACAGCCACACATCCACACTTCGACACATTCACACATCGACACATTCACACATTCACGCATCCACACATCCACAAATCCACACATCCACACATCCACACATGCACACATCCACACATGCACACATCCACACATCGACGCATCCACACATCCACAATTCGACACATTCACACATCGACAAATTCACACATCCACACTGCCAAAAATCCACACATCCACACATGCACACATTTAAACATCCACACATCCACACGTCGACAAAACCACACATCAACACATTCATACATCCGCACATCCACACATCCACACATCCGCACATTCACACATCCAAACATGCACACAGGAGAACATCCACACATGCACACATCCACACATGCACGCATCCACACATGCACACACCCACACATGCACACATCCACACATCGACACAGCCACACATCCACACATCGACACATCCACACATCCACACATCAACCCATCGGCACATCCACACATCCACACATCCACAAATCGACACATTCACACATTCACACATACACACATCCACACATCGACACATACACACATCCACAAATACACATATTCACACATCCACACATCCACACATGCACAAATGCGCACACGCGCACATGCACACATCGACACATCCACACATGCACACATCCACACATCGACACATCCACACATCCACAAATCGACACAATCACACATCCACACATCAACAACATCCACATATCCACAAATCCAAATATCCACACATGCACACTTGCAAACATGCACACATCCACACATGCACACATGCGCACATCCACACATGCGCACATCCACACATGCGCACATCCTCACATGCACACATCCACACATCGACACATCCACACATCCGCACATCCACACATCGACACATCCACACATCGACTTATCCACACATCCACAAATCGACACATCCACACATCCACACATGCACACGTCCACACATGCACACATCCACACATCGACACATCCACACATCCACACATCCACACATCCACACATCCACACATCCACACATCCACACATCCACACATCGACACATCCACGCATCCACGCATCCACACATCGACACATCGACACATTCACAAATCGACACATTCACACATCCGCACATCCACAGATCGACACATCCACACATCCACTAATCCACACATCCACACATCCATTCAATAAACACATCCACACATCCACACATCGACACATCCACAAATCGACACACTCAAACATCCACACATCCACAACATCCACACGTCCACACAATCACACATCCACACATCGACACATCAACAAATCCACACATCCACAAATCCATATATCCTCACTTCCACACATCCACACATGCGCACATGCACACTTGCACACATGCAAACATCGACAAATACAAACATGCGCACATCCACACGTCCACACATCCACACATCCACACATCCACACATCGACACATCCACACATCGACACATCCGCACATGCACACATGCAAAGACGCGCACATGCACACATGCACACATGCGCACATACACACATTCACACATCCACACATGCACACATACACACATCGACACATCCCCACATCCACACATCCACACATCGACACATCCACACATCGACTCATCGACACATCGACTAATCCACTCATGCACACATGCACACATGCGCACATGCACACATGCACACATCGACACATCCAAACATCGACACATCCGCACGTGCACACATGCACCCACGCGCACATGCACACATGCACACATGCGCACATCCACACATCGACACATCCACACATGCACACATGCACACATCCACACTTCCACACATGCACACATCCACAAATCCACACATCAACAAATCCACACATCCACACAAGCACAAATGCGCACAAGCACACCTGCGCACATGCGCACATAAACACTTGCACACATGCACACATCCTTACATCGACACATCCAAACATGCACACATACACACGTCCACACATCCACACATCCACACATCCACACATCGACATTTCCACACATCCACACATCCAAACATTAACACATTCACACAAGCACACTTGCGCACATCCACACTTCCACAAATCCACACATCCTTACATCCACACATCGACACATCCACATATCCACACATCCAAACATGCACACATCTACACATTAACACATCCACATATGCACACATGCGCACACCCACACATCCACACATCTATACATCCACAAATCCACATATCTTTACATCCACACATCCACACATACACACATCGACACATCCACACATGCACACATCCACATATCCACACATCCACACATGCACACATCCACACATTGATTCATCCCCACATGTACACATGCACACTTCCACACATCCACAAATCCACACATCCTTACATACGCACATCCACACATCCACATATCGACACATCCAAACATACACAAATCCACACATTAACACATCCACATATGCACACATGCGCACACCCACACATCCACATATGCACACATCCACAAATCCACACATCCTTACATCCACACATCCATACATCGACACATCCACACATGCACACAACCACACATCCACACATCCACACATCGACACATCCACACATCCATAAATCGACACATTTACACATCCACACATGCACACATCCACACATGCACACATCCACACATGCGCACATCCACACATGCACACATGCACACATCCACACATCAACACATCCACACATGCACACATCCACACATCCACACCTCAACACATGCACATATCCACACATCCACACTTCCACACATCCACACATCCACACTTTGACACATTCACACATCGACACTTTCACACATCCACACATCCACACATCCACAAATCCACACATCCACACATCCACACATCCACACATCCACAAATCCACATATCCTCACATCCACACATGCACACATGCGCACATGCACACATAAACACATCCACACATGCACACATGCGCACATGCACAATTGCACACATGCACACATCGACACATCCACACATCGACACATCCGCGCATGCACACATGCACACACGCGCACATGCACACATGCACACATGCGCACATCAACACATCGACACATCCACACATGCACACATGCACAAATGCGCACATGCACACATAAACACATCCACACATGCACACATGCGCACACGCACACTTGCACACATGCACACATTGACACATCCACACATGCACACATCCACACATGCACACATCCACACATCCACACATCAACAAATCCAAACATCCACACATCCGCACATGCACACCTGCGCACATGCGCACATGCGCACATGCACGCTTGCACACATGCACACATCGACGCATCCACACATGCACACATCCTAACATCAACACCTGCACACATCCACACATCCACACATCAACAAATCCACACATCCACAAATGCACACTTGCACACATGCGCACATGCGCACATGCACACATGCAAACATCGACACATCCAAACAAGCACACATCCACACGTCCACACATCCACACTTCGGCACATCCACACATCCACACATCCACACATCGACATTTCCACACATCCACACATCCAAATATTAACACATCCACACAAGCACACATGCGCAAATCCACACTTCCACAAATCCACACATCCTTGCATCCACACATCCACACATCCACAAATCCACACATTGTTTCATCCACACATGTACACATGCACACATCCACACATCCACAAATCCACACATCCTTACATCCACACATCCATACATCGACACATCCACACATGCACACAACCACACATCCACACATCCACACATCGACACATCCACACATCCATAAATCGACACATTTACACATCCACACATGCACACATCCACACATGCACACATCCACACATGCGCACATCCACACATGCACACATGCACACATCCACACATCCACACATCCACAAGTCGACACATCCACACATCGACTTATCCACACATCCACAAATCGACACATCCACACATGCACACGTCCACACATGCTCACATCCACATATCGACACATCCACACATCCACACATCGACACATCCACGCATCCACACATCGGCACATCGACACATTCACAAATCGACACATTCACTCATCCGCACAACCACACATCCGAACATGCACACATCCAAATATTCCCACATGCGCACATCCACACATGCACATATGCACACATGCACACATCCACACATCAACACATCCGCACATACACACATGCACACATCCACAACCCAACACATGCACACATCCACACATGCACACATCCACACATCCACAAGTCGACACATCCACACATCGACACATTCACACATCCGCACATCCACACATCCGCACATTCACACATCCAAACATGCACACATGCGAACATCCACACATGCACACATCCACACATCGACACATCCACACATCCGCACATCCACACATCGACACATCCACACATCGACTTATCCACACATCCACAAATCGACACATCCACACATGCACACGTCCACACATGCTCACATCCACATATCGACACATCCACACATCCACACATCGACACATCCACGCATCCACACATCGGCACATCGACACATTCACAAATCGACACATTCACACATCCGCACATCCACAGATCGACACATCCACACATCCCCTAATCCACACATCCACACATCCATTCATCAACACATCCACAAATGCACACATGCACACATCCACACATGCACACATGCGCACATGCGCACATGCACACTTGCACACATGCACACATCGACACATCCACACATGCACACATCCACACATGCACACATGCACACATCCACACATCAACAAATACAAACATCCACACATCCGAACACGCACACCTGCGCACATGCACACATGCACACATCGACACATCCACACATGCTCACATCCACACATGCACACATCCACACATCGACACATCCACAAATGGACACACTCACACATCCACACATCCACAACATCCTCACATCCACACAATCACACATCCACACATCGACACATCAACAAATCCACACATCCACAAATCCACATATCCTCACATCCACACATGCACACATGCGCACATGCACACATAAACACATCCACACATGCACACATGCGCACATGCACAATTGCACACATGCACACATCGACACATCCACACATCGACACATCCGCGCATGCACACATGCACACACGCGCACATGCACACATGCACACATGCGCACATCAACACATCGACACATCCACACATGCACACATGCACAAATGCGCACATGCACACATAAACACATCCACACATGCACACATGCGCACACGCACACTTGCACACATGCACACATTGACACATCCACACATGCACACATCCACACATGCACACATCCACACATCAACAAATCCAAACATCCACACATCCGCACATGCACACCTGCGCACATGCACGCTTGCACACATGCACACATCGACGCATCCACACATGCACACATCCTAACATCAACTCCTGCACACATCCACACATCCACACATCAACAAATCCACACATCCACATATGCACACTTGCACACATGCGCACATGCGCACATGCACACATGCAAACATCGACACATCCAAACAAGCACACATCCACTCGTCCACACATCCACACTTCGGCACATCCACACATCCACACATCCACACATCGACATTTCCACACATCCACACATCCAAATATTAACACATCCACACAAGCACACATGCGCAAATCCACACTTCCACAAATCCACACATCCTTGCATCCACACATCCACACATCCACAAATCCACACATTGATTCATCCACACATGTACACATGCACACATCCACACATCCACAAATCCACACATCCTTACATCCACACATCCACACATGCACACATGCACACTTCCACACATCCATACATCCATATATCCACACATCCACACATCGAGACATCCGCACATCGACACATCCACACACGCGCACAAACGCCCATGCACACATGCACACATCCATACATTGACACATCCACACATGCACACATGAACACATGCGCACATGCACGCATGCACACATCGACACATCCACATATCGACACATCGACACATGCACACATGCACACATGCACACTTCCACACATCCATACATCCATATATCCACACATCCACACATCGAGCCATCCGCACATCGACACATCCAAACACGCGCACATACGCCCATGTACACATGCACACATCCATCCATTGATACATCCACACATGCACACATGAACACATGCACACATCCACATATCCACACATCCACACATGCACACATCCACACATTGATTCATCCAAACATGTTCACATGCACACATGCACACATCCACACATCCACAAATCCACACATCCTTACATCCACACATCCACACAAGCACACATCCACATATCCACACATACACACATCCACACATTGATACATCCACACATGCACACATGAACAAATGCGCACATGCACACATCCACACATCGACACATCCACACATCGACACATCGACACATGCACACATGCACACTTCCGCACATCCACACATCCATATATCCACACATCCACACATCGAGACATCCGCACATCGACACATCCACACAGGCGCACATAAGCCCATGCACACATGCACACATCCATACATAGATACATCCACACATGCACACATGAACACATGCGCACATCCACATATCCACACATCCACACATGCACACATCCACACATTGATTCATCCAAACATGTTCACATGCACACATGCACACATCCACACATCCACAAATCCACACATCCTTACATCCACACATCCACACAAGCACACATCCACATATCCACACATACACACATCCACACATTGATACATCCACACATGCACACATGAACAAATGCGCACATGCACACATCCACACATCGAGACATCCGCACATCGACACATCCACACACGCGCACAAACGCCCATGCACACATGCACACATCCATACATTGATACATCCACACATGCACACATGAACACATGCGCACATGCACACATGCACACATCGACACATCCACACATGCACACATCCACACATTGATTCATCCACACATGTACACATGCACACATCCACACATCCACAAATCCACACATCCTTACATCCACACATCCACACATCCACACATCCACACATCCACACATGCACACATCCACATATCCACACATACACACATGCACACATCCACAAATTGAAACATCCACACATGCACACATGAACCCATGCGCACATGCACACATGCACACATGCACACATCGACACATCCACACATCGACACATCGACACATGCACACATGCACACATGCACACTTCCACACATCCATACATCCATATATCCACACATCCACACATCGAGACATCCGCACATCGACACATCCACACACGCGCACAAACGCCCATGCACACATGCACACATCCATACATTGATACATCCACACATGCACACATGAACACATGCGCACATGCACACATGCACACATCGACACATCCACACATCGACACATCCACACATGCACACATGCACACATGCAGACATGCACATATCCACACATGCACACATACACACATGCACACATATACACATTGATACATCCACACATGCACACATGGACACATTCGCACATGCACACATGCACACATCGACACATCCACACATCGACACTTGCACACATGCACACTTCCACACATCCACACATCCATATAACCACACATCCACACATCGAGACATCCGCACATTGACTCATCCAAACACGCGCACATACGCCCATGTACACATGCACACATCCATCCATTGATACATCCACACATGCACACATGAACACATGCACACATCCACATATCCACACATCCACACATGCACACATCCACACATTGATTCATCCAAACATGTTCACATGCACACATGCACACATCCACACATCCACAAATCCACACATCCTTACATCCACACATCCACACAAGCACACATCCACATATCCACACATACACACATCCACACATTGATACATCCACACATGCACACATGAACAAATGCGCACATGCACACATCCACACATCGACACATCCACACATCGACACATCGACACATGCACACATGCACACTTCCGCACATCCACACATCCATATATCCACACATCCACACATCGAGACATCCGCACATCGACACATCCACACAGGCGCACATAAGCCCATGCACACATGCACACATCCATACATAGATACATCCACACATGCACACATGAACACATGCGCACATGCACACATGCACACATCGACACATCCACACATCGACACTTATACACATGCACACATGCACAAATCCACACATTAACACATCCACATATGCACACATGCGCACACCCACACATCCACACATGCACACATCCACATATCCACACATTGATTCATCCAAACATGTACACATGCACACATGTACACATCCACACATCCTTACATCCACACATCCTCACATCCACACATCCACACATGCACACTTCCACACATACACACATGCACGTCCAAACATTGATACATCCACACATGCACACTTGAACACATGCGCACATGCATACTTGCACACATCGACACATCCACACGTCGACACATCCACACATGCACACATGCAGACATGCACACATCCACATATCGACACAAACAAACATGCACAAATCCACACATTAACACATCCACATATGCACACATGCGCACACCCACACATCCACACATGCACACATCCACATATCCACACATCCTTACATCCACACATGCACACATCCACACATGCACACATGCGCACATCCACACATGCACACATCCTCACATGCACACATCCACACATCAACACATCCACACATGCACACATCCACACATGCAAACATCCACACCTTAACTCATCAAACTTCCACACATCCACACATCCACTCTTCGACACATTCACACATCGACTCATTCACATATCAACACATCCACAAATCCACATATCCACACATGCACAATTGCACACATGAACACATCCACATATCGACATATCCACACATACACACATGCACACATCCACTCATTGAAACATCCACACATGCACACATGAACACATGCGCACATGCACACATCGACACATCTACACATCCACACATTCACACATACACGCATGCACACATCCACACATCCACACATCAACAAATCCACACATCCACATATCCACACATCTACACATGCACACATGCGCACATGCACACATGCGCATATGCGCACATGCACACTTGCACACATGCAAACATCGACTTATCCAAACATGAACACATCCACACGTCCACACATCCACACATCCACATATGCACACATCCACACATCGACACATCCACACATCCACACATACACTCATCGACACATCGACACATGCACACATCCACACATCGACACATGCACACATGCACACATCCACACATGCACACATCCAAACATCGACACATCCACACATCCACACATCCACAAATCGACGCATTCTCACATCCACACATGCACACATCGACACATCCAAACATCGACACATCCACACATCCACAAATCGACACATCCACACATCCACAAATCGACGCATTCTCACATCCACACATGCACTCATCCACACATGCAAACATGCGCACATCCACACATCCACACATGCACACATCCACACATGCACACATGCACACATCAACACATCCACACAGTCACACATCCACACATGCACACATCCACACATGGACACATCCACACATCGACACATCCACACATCTACAAATCGACACATCCACACATCCACACGTCGACACATCCACACGTCGACACATCGACACATTCACACATCCGCACATCAACACATCCGCACATGCACACATCCAAACATGCACACATGCGAACATCCACACATGCACACATCGACACATCCCCACATCCACATATGCACACATGCACACATCCACACATCGACACATCTACACATCCACACATTCACACATACACGCATGCACACATCCACACATCCACACATCAACAAATCCACACATCCACATATCCACACATCTACACATGCACACATGCGCACATGCACACATGCGCATATGCGCACATGCACACTTGCACACATGCAAACATCGACTTATCCAAACATGAACACATCCACACGTCCACACATCCACACATCCACATATGCACACATCCACACATCGACACATCCACACATCCACACATACACTCATCGACACATCGACACATCCACACATCCACACATGCAAACATCCACACATCCACACATGCACACCTGCGCACATCCACACATGCACACATCCGCACATGCACACATGCACACATACACACATCGACACAGCCACACATCCACACATGCACACATGCACACATCCACACATCCACACATCCACACATGCACATATCCACACATCGACACATGCACACATGCACACATCTACACATGCACACATCCACACATCCACACATCGACACATCCACACATCCGTACATCGACACATCCACACATCCACAAATCGACACATTCACACATCCACACACGCACACTTTCACACATCCACAAATGCACACATCCACACTTCGACACATCCACACATCAACACATCCGCACATCAACACATCCACACATCCACACATGCACACATCCACACATCCACACATGCACACTTCCACTCATCGACACATCCACACATCGACACATCCACACATCCACAAATCGACATATCCACACATCCACAAATCGACGCTTACTCACATCCACACATACACACATCCACACATCGACACATACACACATCCACAAATACACATATTCACACATCCACACATCCACACATGCACAAATGCGCACACGCGCACATGCACACATCGACACATCCACACATGCACACATCCACACATCGACACATCCACACATCCACAAATCGACACAATCACACATCCACACATCAACAACATCCACATATCCACAAATCCAAATATCCACACATGCACACTTGCAAACATGCACACATCCACACATGCACACATGCGCACATCCACACATGCGCACATCCACACATGCGCACATCCTCACATGCACACATCCACACATCGACACATCCACACATCCGCACATCCACACATCGACACATCCACACATCGACTTATCCACACATCCACAAATCGACACATCCACACATCCACACATGCACACGTCCACACATGCACACATCCACACATCGACACATCCACACATCCACACATCCACACATCCACACATCGACACATCCACGCATCCACGCATCCACACATCGACACATCGACACATTCACAAATCGACACATTCACACATCCGCACATCCACAGATCGACACATCCACACATCCACTAATCCACACATCCACACATCCATTCAATAAACACATCCACACATCCACACATCGACACATCCACAAATCGACACACTCAAACATCCACACATCCACAACATCCACACGTCCACACAATCACACATCCACACATCGACACATCAACAAATCCACACATCCACAAATCCATATATCCTCACTTCCACACATCCACACATGCGCACATGCACACTTGCACACATGCAAACATCGACAAATACAAACATGCGCACATCCACACGTCCACACATCCACACATCCACACATCCACACATCGACACATCCACACATCGACACATCCGCACATGCACACATGCAAAGACGCGCACATGCACACATGCACACATGCGCACATACACACATTCACACATCCACACATGCACACATACACACATCGACACATCCCCACATCCACACATCCACACATCGACACATCCACACATCGACTCATCGACACATCGACTAATCCACTCATGCACACATGCACACATGCGCACATGCACACATGCACACATCGACACATCCAAACATCGACACATCCGCACGTGCACACATGCACACACGCGCACATGCACACATGCACACATGCGCACATCCACACATCGACACATCCACACATGCACACATGCACACATCCACACTTCCACACATGCACACATCCACAAATCCACACATCAACAAATCCACACATCCACACAAGCACAAATGCGCACAAGCACACCTGCGCACATGCGCACATAAACACTTGCACACATGCACACATCCTTACATCGACACATCCAAACATGCACACATACACACGTCCACACATCCACACATCCACACATCCACACATCGACATTTCCACACATCCACACATCCAAACATTAACACATTCACACAAGCACACTTGCGCACATCCACACTTCCACAAATCCACACATCCTTACATCCACACATCGACACATCCACATATCCACACATCCAAACATGCACACATCTACACATTAACACATCCACATATGCACACATGCGCACACCCACACATCCACACATCTATACATCCACAAATCCACATATCTTTACATCCACACATCCACACATACACACATCGACACATCCACACATGCACACATCCACATATCCACACATCCACACATGCACACATCCACACATTGATTCATCCCCACATGTACACATGCACACTTCCACACATCCACAAATCCACACATCCTTACATACGCACATCCACACATCCACATATCGACACATCCAAACATACACAAATCCACACATTAACACATCCACATATGCACACATGCGCACACCCACACATCCACATATGCACACATCCACAAATCCACACATCCTTACATCCACACATCCATACATCGACACATCCACACATGCACACAACCACACATCCACACATCCACACATCGACACATCCACACATCCATAAATCGACACATTTACACATCCACACATGCACACATCCACACATGCACACATCCACACATGCGCACATCCACACATGCACACATGCACACATCCACACATCAACACATCCACACATGCACACATCCACACATCCACACCTCAACACATGCACATATCCACACATCCACACTTCCACACATCCACACATCCACACTTTGACACATTCACACATCGACACTTTCACACATCCACACATCCACACATCCACAAATCCACACATCCACACATCCACACATCCACACATCCACAAATCCACATATCCTCACATCCACACATGCACACATGCGCACATGCACACATAAACACATCCACACATGCACACATGCGCACATGCACAATTGCACACATGCACACATCGACACATCCACACATCGACACATCCGCGCATGCACACATGCACACACGCGCACATGCACACATGCACACATGCGCACATCAACACATCGACACATCCACACATGCACACATGCACAAATGCGCACATGCACACATAAACACATCCACACATGCACACATGCGCACACGCACACTTGCACACATGCACACATTGACACATCCACACATGCACACATCCACACATGCACACATCCACACATCCACACATCAACAAATCCAAACATCCACACATCCGCACATGCACACCTGCGCACATGCGCACATGCGCACATGCACGCTTGCACACATGCACACATCGACGCATCCACACATGCACACATCCTAACATCAACACCTGCACACATCCACACATCCACACATCAACAAATCCACACATCCACAAATGCACACTTGCACACATGCGCACATGCGCACATGCACACATGCAAACATCGACACATCCAAACAAGCACACATCCACACGTCCACACATCCACACTTCGGCACATCCACACATCCACACATCCACACATCGACATTTCCACACATCCACACATCCAAATATTAACACATCCACACAAGCACACATGCGCAAATCCACACTTCCACAAATCCACACATCCTTGCATCCACACATCCACACATCCACAAATCCACACATTGTTTCATCCACACATGTACACATGCACACATCCACACATCCACAAATCCACACATCCTTACATCCACACATCCATACATCGACACATCCACACATGCACACAACCACACATCCACACATCCACACATCGACACATCCACACATCCATAAATCGACACATTTACACATCCACACATGCACACATCCACACATGCACACATCCACACATGCGCACATCCACACATGCACACATGCACACATCCACACATCCACACATCCACAAGTCGACACATCCACACATCGACTTATCCACACATCCACAAATCGACACATCCACACATGCACACGTCCACACATGCTCACATCCACATATCGACACATCCACACATCCACACATCGACACATCCACGCATCCACACATCGGCACATCGACACATTCACAAATCGACACATTCACTCATCCGCACAACCACACATCCGAACATGCACACATCCAAATATTCCCACATGCGCACATCCACACATGCACATATGCACACATGCACACATCCACACATCAACACATCCGCACATACACACATGCACACATCCACAACCCAACACATGCACACATCCACACATGCACACATCCACACATCCACAAGTCGACACATCCACACATCGACACATTCACACATCCGCACATCCACACATCCGCACATTCACACATCCAAACATGCACACATGCGAACATCCACACATGCACACATCCACACATCGACACATCCACACATCCGCACATCCACACATCGACACATCCACACATCGACTTATCCACACATCCACAAATCGACACATCCACACATGCACACGTCCACACATGCTCACATCCACATATCGACACATCCACACATCCACACATCGACACATCCACGCATCCACACATCGGCACATCGACACATTCACAAATCGACACATTCACACATCCGCACATCCACAGATCGACACATCCACACATCCCCTAATCCACACATCCACACATCCATTCATCAACACATCCACAAATGCACACATGCACACATCCACACATGCACACATGCGCACATGCGCACATGCACACTTGCACACATGCACACATCGACACATCCACACATGCACACATCCACACATGCACACATGCACACATCCACACATCAACAAATACAAACATCCACACATCCGAACACGCACACCTGCGCACATGCACACATGCACACATCGACACATCCACACATGCTCACATCCACACATGCACACATCCACACATCGACACATCCACAAATGGACACACTCACACATCCACACATCCACAACATCCTCACATCCACACAATCACACATCCACACATCGACACATCAACAAATCCACACATCCACAAATCCACATATCCTCACATCCACACATGCACACATGCGCACATGCACACATAAACACATCCACACATGCACACATGCGCACATGCACAATTGCACACATGCACACATCGACACATCCACACATCGACACATCCGCGCATGCACACATGCACACACGCGCACATGCACACATGCACACATGCGCACATCAACACATCGACACATCCACACATGCACACATGCACAAATGCGCACATGCACACATAAACACATCCACACATGCACACATGCGCACACGCACACTTGCACACATGCACACATTGACACATCCACACATGCACACATCCACACATGCACACATCCACACATCCACACATCAACAAATCCAAACATCCACACATCCGCACATGCACACCTGCGCACATGCGCACATGCACGCTTGCACACATGCACACATCGACGCATCCACACATGCACACATCCTAACATCAACTCCTGCACACATCCACACATCCACACATCAACAAATCCACACATCCACATATGCACACTTGCACACATGCGCACATGCGCACATGCACACATGCAAACATCGACACATCCAAACAAGCACACATCCACTCGTCCACACATCCACACTTCGGCACATCCACACATCCACACATCGACATTTCCACACATCCACACATCCAAATATTAACACATCCACACAAGCACACATGCGCAAATCCACACTTCCACAAATCCACACATCCTTGCATCCACACATCCACACATCCACAAATCCACACATTGATTCATCCACACATGTACACATGCACACATCCACACATCCACAAATCCACACATCCTTACATCCACACATCCACACATGCACACATGCACACTTCCACACATCCATACATCCATATATCCACACATCCACACATCGAGACATCCGCACATCGACACATCCACACACGCGCACAAACGCCCATGCACACATGCACACATCCATACATTGACACATCCACACATGCACACATGAACACATGCGCACATGCACGCATGCACACATCGACACATCCACATATCGACACATCGACACATGCACACATGCACACATGCACACTTCCACACATCCATACATCCATATATCCACACATCCACACATCGAGACATCCGCACATCGACACATCCAAACACGCGCACATACGCCCATGTACACATGCACACATCCATCCATTGATACATCCACACATGCACACATGAACACATGCACACATCCACATATCCACACATCCACACATGCACACATCCACACATTGATTCATCCAAACATGTTCACATGCACACATGCACACATCCACACATCCACAAATCCACACATCCTTACATCCACACATCCACACAAGCACACATCCACATATCCACACATACACACATCCACACATTGATACATCCACACATGCACACATGAACAAATGCGCACATGCACACATCCACACATCGACACATCCACACATCGACACATCGACACATGCACACATGCACACTTCCGCACATCCACACATAAATATATCCACACATCCACACATCCACACATCGAGACATCCGCACATCGACACATCCACACAGGCGCACATAAGCCCATGCACACATGCACACATCCATACATAGATACATCCACACATGCACACATGAACACATGCGCACATCCACATATCCACACATCCACACATGCACACATCCACACATTGATTCATCCAAACATGTTCACATGCACACATGCACACATCCACACATCCACAAATCCACACATCCTTACATCCACACATCCACACAAGCACACATCCACATATCCACACATACACACATCCACACATTGATACATCCACACATGCACACATGAACAAATGCGCACATGCACACATCCACACATCGAGACATCCGCACATCGACACATCCACACACGCGCACAAACGCCCATGCACACATGCACACATCCATACATTGATACATCCACACATGCACACATGAACACATGCGCACATGCACACATGCACACATCGACACATCCACACATGCACACATCCACACATTGATTCATCCACACATGTACACATGCACACATCCACACATCCACAAATCCACACATCCTTACATCCACACATCCACACATCCACACATCCACACATGCACACATCCACATATCCACACATACACACATGCACACATCCACAAATTGAAACATCCACACATGCACACATGAACCCATGCGCACATGCACACATGCACACATGCACACATCGACACATCCACACATCGACACATCGACACATGCACACATGCACACATGCACACTTCCACACATCCATACATCCATATATCCACACATCCACACATCGAGACATCCGCACATCGACACATCCACACACGCGCACAAACGCCCATGCACACATGCACACATCCATACATTGATACATCCACACATGCACACATGAACACATGCGCACATGCACACATGCACACATCGACACATCCACACATCGACACATCCACACATGCACACATGCACACATGCAGACATGCACATATCCACACATGCACACATACACACATGCACACATATACACATTGATACATCCACACATGCACACATGGACACATTCGCACATGCACACATGCACACATCGACACATCCACACATCGACACTTGCACACATGCACACTTCCACACATCCACACATCCATATAACCACACATCCACACATCGAGACATCCGCACATTGACTCATCCAAACACGCGCACATACGCCCATGTACACATGCACACATCCATCCATTGATACATCCACACATGCACACATGAACACATGCACACATCCACATATCCACACATCCACACATGCACACATCCACACATTGATTCATCCAAACATGTTCACATGCACACATGCACACATCCACACATCCACAAATCCACACATCCTTACATCCACACATCCACACAAGCACACATCCACATATCCACACATACACACATCCACACATTGATACATCCACACATGCACACATGAACAAATGCGCACATGCACACATCCACACATCGACACATCCACACATCGACACATCGACACATGCACACATGCACACTTCCGCACATCCACACATCCATATATCCACACATCCACACATCGAGACATCCGCACATCGACACATCCACACAGGCGCACATAAGCCCATGCACACATGCACACATCCATACATAGATACATCCACACATGCACACATGAACACATGCGCACATGCACACATGCACACATCGACACATCCACACATCGACACATCCACACATGCACACATGCACACATGCAGACATGCACATATCCACACATGCACACATACACACATGCACACATATACACATTGATACATCCACACATGCACACATGGACACATTCGCACATGCACACATGCACACATCGACACATCCACACATCGACACTTGCACACATGCACACTTCCACACATCCACACATCCATATAACCACACATCCACACATCGAGACATCCGCACATTGACTCATCCAAACACGCGCACATACGCCCATGTACACATGCACACATCCATACATAGATACATCCACACATGCACACATGAACACATGCGCACATGCACACATGCACACATCGACACATCCACACATCGACACATCCACACATCGACACATCGACACATGCACACATGCACAAATCCACACATTAACACATCCACATATGCACACATGCGCACACCCACACATCCACACATGCACACATCCACATATCCACACATTGATTCATCCAAACATGTACACATGCACACATGTACACATCCACACATCCTTACATCCACACATCCTCACATCCACACATCCACACATGCACACTTCCACACATACACACATGCACGTCCAAACATTGATACATCCACACATGCACACTTGAACACATGCGCACATGCATACTTGCACACATCGACACATCCACACGTCGACACATCCACACATGCACACATGCAGACATGCACACATCCACATATCGACACAAACAAACATGCACAAATCCACACATTAACACATCCACATATGCACACATGCGCACACCCACACATCCACACATGCACACATCCACATATCCACACATCCTTACATCCACACATGCACACATCCACACATGCACACATGCGCACATCCACACATGCACACATCCTCACATGCACACATCCACACATCAACACATCCACACATGCACACATCCACACATGCAAACATCCACACCTTAACTCATCAAACTTCCACACATCCACACATCCACTCTTCGACACATTCACACATCGACTCATTCACATATCAACACATCCACAAATCCACATATCCACACATGCACAATTGCACACATGAACACATCCACATATCGACATATCCACACATACACACATGCACACATCCACTCATTGAAACATCCACACATGCACACATGAACACATGCGCACATGCACACATCGACACATCTACACATCCACACATTCACACATACACGCATGCACACATCCACACATCCACACATCAACAAATCCACACATCCACATATCCACACATCTACACATGCACACATGCGCACATGCACACATGCGCATATGCGCACATGCACACTTGCACACATGCAAACATCGACTTATCCAAACATGAACACATCCACACGTCCACACATCCACACATCCACATATGCACACATCCACACATCGACACATCCACACATCCACACATACACTCATCGACACATCGACACATGCACACATCCACACATCGACACATGCACACATGCACACATCCACACATGCACACATCCAAACATCGACACATCCACACATCCACACATCCACAAATCGACGCATTCTCACATCCACACATGCACACATCGACACATCCAAACATCGACACATCCACACATCCACAAATCGACACATCCACACATCCACAAATCGACGCATTCTCACATCCACACATGCACTCATCCACACATGCAAACATGCGCACATCCACACATCCACACATGCACACATCCACACATGCACACATGCACACATCAACACATCCACACAGTCACACATCCACACATGCACACATCCACACATGGACACATCCACACATCGACACATCCACACATCTACAAATCGACACATCCACACATCCACACGTCGACACATCCACACGTCGACACATCGACACATTCACACATCCGCACATCAACACATCCGCACATGCACACATCCAAACATGCACACATGCGAACATCCACACATGCACACATCGACACATCCCCACATCCACATATGCACACATGCACACATCCACACATCGACACATCTACACATCCACACATTCACACATACACGCATGCACACATCCACACATCCACACATCAACAAATCCACACATCCACATATCCACACATCTACACATGCACACATGCGCACATGCACACATGCGCATATGCGCACATGCACACTTGCACACATGCAAACATCGACTTATCCAAACATGAACACATCCACACGTCCACACATCCACACATCCACATATGCACACATCCACACATCGACACATCCACACATCCACACATACACTCATCGACACATCGACACATCCACACATCCACACATGCAAACATCCACACATCCACACATGCACACCTGCGCACATCCACACATGCACACATCCGCACATGCACACATGCACACATACACACATCGACACAGCCACACATCCACACATGCACACATCCACACATCCACACATCCACACATGCACATATCCACACATCGACACATGCACACATGCACACATCTACACATGCACACATCCACACATCCACACATCGACACATCCACACATCCGTACATCGACACATCCACACATCCACAAATCGACACATTCACACATCCACACACGCACACTTTCACACATCCACAAATGCACACATCCACACTTCGACACATCCACACATCAACACATCCGCACATCAACACATCCACACATCCACACATGCACACATCCACACATCCACACATGCACACTTCCACTCATCGACACATCCACACATCGACACATCCACACATCCACAAATCGACATATCCACACATCCACAAATCGACGCTTACTCACATCCACACATACACACATCCACACATCGACACATACACACATCCACAAATACACATATTCACACATCCACACATCCACACATGCACAAATGCGCACACGCGCACATGCACACATCGACACATCCACACATGCACACATCCACACATCGACACATCCACACATCCACAAATCGACACAATCACACATCCACACATCAACAACATCCACATATCCACAAATCCAAATATCCACACATGCACACTTGCAAACATGCACACATCCACACATGCACACATGCGCACATCCACACATGCGCACATCCACACATGCGCACATCCTCACATGCACACATCCACACATCGACACATCCACACATCCGCACATCCACACATCGACACATCCACACATCGACTTATCCACACATCCACAAATCGACACATCCACACATCCACACATGCACACGTCCACACATGCACACATCCACACATCGACACATCCACACATCCACACATCCACACATCCACACATCGACACATCCACGCATCCACGCATCCACACATCGACACATCGACACATTCACAAATCGACACATTCACACATCCGCACATCCACAGATCGACACATCCACACATCCACTAATCCACACATCCACACATCCATTCAATAAACACATCCACACATCCACACATCGACACATCCACAAATCGACACACTCAAACATCCACACATCCACAACATCCACACGTCCACACAATCACACATCCACACATCGACACATCAACAAATCCACACATCCACAAATCCATATATCCTCACTTCCACACATCCACACATGCGCACATGCACACTTGCACACATGCAAACATCGACAAATACAAACATGCGCACATCCACACGTCCACACATCCACACATCCACACATCCACACATCGACACATCCACACATCGACACATCCGCACATGCACACATGCAAAGACGCGCACATGCACACATGCACACATGCGCACATACACACATTCACACATCCACACATGCACACATACACACATCGACACATCCCCACATCCACACATCCACACATCGACACATCCACACATCGACTCATCGACACATCGACTAATCCACTCATGCACACATGCACACATGCGCACATGCACACATGCACACATCGACACATCCAAACATCGACACATCCGCACGTGCACACATGCACACACGCGCACATGCACACATGCACACATGCGCACATCCACACATCGACACATCCACACATGCACACATGCACACATCCACACTTCCACACATGCACACATCCACAAATCCACACATCAACAAATCCACACATCCACACAAGCACAAATGCGCACAAGCACACCTGCGCACATGCGCACATAAACACTTGCACACATGCACACATCCTTACATCGACACATCCAAACATGCACACATACACACGTCCACACATCCACACATCCACACATCCACACATCGACATTTCCACACATCCACACATCCAAACATTAACACATTCACACAAGCACACTTGCGCACATCCACACTTCCACAAATCCACACATCCTTACATCCACACATCGACACATCCACATATCCACACATCCAAACATGCACACATCTACACATTAACACATCCACATATGCACACATGCGCACACCCACACATCCACACATCTATACATCCACAAATCCACATATCTTTACATCCACACATCCACACATACACACATCGACACATCCACACATGCACACATCCACATATCCACACATCCACACATGCACACATCCACACATTGATTCATCCCCACATGTACACATGCACACTTCCACACATCCACAAATCCACACATCCTTACATACGCACATCCACACATCCACATATCGACACATCCAAACATACACAAATCCACACATTAACACATCCACATATGCACACATGCGCACACCCACACATCCACATATGCACACATCCACAAATCCACACATCCTTACATCCACACATCCATACATCGACACATCCACACATGCACACAACCACACATCCACACATCCACACATCGACACATCCACACATCCATAAATCGACACATTTACACATCCACACATGCACACATCCACACATGCACACATCCACACATGCGCACATCCACACATGCACACATGCACACATCCACACATCAACACATCCACACATGCACACATCCACACATCCACACCTCAACACATGCACATATCCACACATCCACACTTCCACACATCCACACATCCACACTTTGACACATTCACACATCGACACTTTCACACATCCACACATCCACACATCCACAAATCCACACATCCACACATCCACACATCCACAAATCCACATATCCTCACATCCACACATGCACACATGCGCACATGCACACATAAACACATCCACACATGCACACATGCGCACATGCACAATTGCACACATGCACACATCGACACATCCACACATCGACACATCCGCGCATGCACACATGCACACACGCGCACATGCACACATGCACACATGCGCACATCAACACATCGACACATCCACACATGCACACATGCACAAATGCGCACATGCACACATAAACACATCCACACATGCACACATGCGCACACGCACACTTGCACACATGCACACATTGACACATCCACACATGCACACATCCACACATGCACACATCCACACATCCACACATCAACAAATCCAAACATCCACACATCCGCACATGCACACCTGCGCACATGCGCACATGCGCACATGCACGCTTGCACACATGCACACATCGACGCATCCACACATGCACACATCCTAACATCAACACCTGCACACATCCACACATCCACACATCAACAAATCCACACATCCACAAATGCACACTTGCACACATGCGCACATGCGCACATGCACACATGCAAACATCGACACATCCAAACAAG
The DNA here is from genome assembly GCA_964017055.1 of Chloromyia formosa. Taxonomy (NCBI): domain Eukaryota; kingdom Metazoa; phylum Arthropoda; class Insecta; order Diptera; family Stratiomyidae; genus Chloromyia; species Chloromyia formosa. The sequence continues at coordinate 70,994,446 of OZ024814.1, forward strand.
CACACATCCACACGTCCACACATCCACACTTCGGCACATCCACACATCCACACATCGACATTTCCACACATCCACACATCCAAATATTAACACATCCACACAAGCACACATGCGCAAATCCACACTTCCACAAATCCACACATCCTTGCATCCACACATCCACACATCCACAAATCCACACATTGTTTCATCCACACATGTACACATGCACACATCCACACATCCACAAATCCACACATCCTTACATCCACACATCCATACATCGACACATCCACACATGCACACAACCACACATCCACACATCCACACATCGACACATCCACACATCCATAAATCGACACATTTACACATCCACACATGCACACATCCACACATGCACACATCCACACATGCGCACATCCACACATGCACACATGCACACATCCACACATCCACACATCCACAAGTCGACACATCCACACATCGACTTATCCACACATCCACAAATCGACACATCCACACATGCACACGTCCACACATGCTCACATCCACATATCGACACATCCACACATCCACACATCGACACATCCACGCATCCACACATCGGCACATCGACACATTCACAAATCGACACATTCACTCATCCGCACAACCACACATCCGAACATGCACACATCCAAATATTCCCACATGCGCACATCCACACATGCACATATGCACACATGCACACATCCACACATCAACACATCCGCACATACACACATGCACACATCCACAACCCAACACATGCACACATCCACACATGCACACATCCACACATCCACAAGTCGACACATCCACACATCGACACATTCACACATCCGCACATCCACACATCCGCACATTCACACATCCAAACATGCACACATGCGAACATCCACACATGCACACATCCACACATCGACACATCCACACATCCGCACATCCACACATCGACACATCCACACATCGACTTATCCACACATCCACAAATCGACACATCCACACATGCACACGTCCACACATGCTCACATCCACATATCGACACATCCACACATCCACACATCGACACATCCACGCATCCACACATCGGCACATCGACACATTCACAAATCGACACATTCACACATCCGCACATCCACAGATCGACACATCCACACATCCCCTAATCCACACATCCACACATCCATTCATCAACACATCCACAAATGCACACATGCACACATCCACACATGCACACATGCGCACATGCGCACATGCACACTTGCACACATGCACACATCGACACATCCACACATGCACACATCCACACATGCACACATGCACACATCCACACATCAACAAATACAAACATCCACACATCCGAACACGCACACCTGCGCACATGCACACATGCACACATCGACACATCCACACATGCTCACATCCACACATGCACACATCCACACATCGACACATCCACAAATGGACACACTCACACATCCACACATCCACAACATCCTCACATCCACACAATCACACATCCACACATCGACACATCAACAAATCCACACATCCACAAATCCACATATCCTCACATCCACACATGCACACATGCGCACATGCACACATAAACACATCCACACATGCACACATGCGCACATGCACAATTGCACACATGCACACATCGACACATCCACACATCGACACATCCGCACATGCACACATCCTAACATCAACTCCTGCACACATCCACACATCCACACATCAACAAATCCACACATCCACATATGCACACTTGCACACATGCGCACATGCGCACATGCACACATGCAAACATCGACACATCCAAACAAGCACACATCCACTCGTCCACACATCCACACTTCGGCACATCCACACATCCACACATCGACATTTCCACACATCCACACATCCAAATATTAACACATCCACACAAGCACACATGCGCAAATCCACACTTCCACAAATCCACACATCCTTGCATCCACACATCCACACATCCACAAATCCACACATTGTTTCATCCACACATGTACACATGCACACATCCACACATCCACAAATCCACACATCCTTACATCCACACATCCACACATGCACACATGCACACTTCCACACATCCATACATCCATATATCCACACATCCACACATCGAGACATCCGCACATCGACACATCCACACACGCGCACAAACGCCCATGCACACATGCACACATCCATACATTGACACATCCACACATGCACACATGAACACATGCGCACATGCACGCATGCACACATCGACACATCCACATATCGACACATCGACACATGCACACATGCACACATGCACACTTCCACACATCCATACATCCATATATCCACACATCCACACATCGAGACATCCGCACATCGACACATCCAAACACGCGCACATACGCCCATGTACACATGCACACATCCATCCATTGATACATCCACACATGCACACATGAACACATGCACACATCCACATATCCACACATCCACACATGCACACATCCACACATTGATTCATCCAAACATGTTCACATGCACACATGCACACATCCACACATCCACAAATCCACACATCCTTACATCCACACATCCACACAAGCACACATCCACATATCCACACATACACACATCCACACATTGATACATCCACACATGCACACATGAACAAATGCGCACATGCACACATCCACACATCGACACATCCACACATCGACACATCGACACATGCACACATGCACACTTCCGCACATCCACACATCCATATATCCACACATCCACACATCCACACATCGAGACATCCGCACATCGACACATCCACACAGGCGCACATAAGCCCATGCACACATGCACACATCCATACATAGATACATCCACACATGCACACATGAACACATGCGCACATCCACATATCCACACATCCACACATGCACACATCCACACATTGATTCATCCAAACATGTTCACATGCACACATGCACACATCCACACATCCACAAATCCACACATCCTTACATCCACACATCCACACAAGCACACATCCACATATCCACACATACACACATCCACACATTGATACATCCACACATGCACACATGAACAAATGCGCACATGCACACATCCACACATCGAGACATCCGCACATCGACACATCCACACACGCGCACAAACGCCCATGCACACATGCACACATCCATACATTGATACATCCACACATGCACACATGAACACATGCGCACATGCACACATGCACACATCGACACATCCACACATGCACACATCCACACATTGATTCATCCACACATGTACACATGCACACATCCACACATCCACAAATCCACACATCCTTACATCCACACATCCACACATCCACACATCCACACATGCACACATCCACATATCCACACATACACACATGCACACATCCACAAATTGAAACATCCACACATGCACACATGAACCCATGCGCACATGCACACATGCACACATGCACACATCGACACATCCACACATCGACACATCGACACATGCACACATGCACACATGCACACTTCCACACATCCATACATCCATATATCCACACATCCACACATCGAGACATCCGCACATCGACACATCCACACACGCGCACAAACGCCCATGCACACATGCACACATCCATACATTGATACATCCACACATGCACACATGAACACATGCGCACATGCACACATGCACACATCGACACATCCACACATCGACACATCCACACATGCACACATGCACACATGCAGACATGCACATATCCACACATGCACACATACACACATGCACACATATACACATTGATACATCCACACATGCACACATGGACACATTCGCACATGCACACATGCACACATCGACACATCCACACATCGACACTTGCACACATGCACACTTCCACACATCCACACATCCATATAACCACACATCCACACATCGAGACATCCGCACATTGACTCATCCAAACACGCGCACATACGCCCATGTACACATGCACACATCCATCCATTGATACATCCACACATGCACACATGAACACATGCACACATCCACATATCCACACATCCACACATGCACACATCCACACATTGATTCATCCAAACATGTTCACATGCACACATGCACACATCCACACATCCACAAATCCACACATCCTTACATCCACACATCCACACAAGCACACATCCACATATCCACACATACACACATCCACACATTGATACATCCACACATGCACACATGAACAAATGCGCACATGCACACATCCACACATCGACACATCCACACATCGACACATCGACACATGCACACATGCACACTTCCGCACATCCACACATCCATATATCCACACATCCACACATCGAGACATCCGCACATCGACACATCCACACAGGCGCACATAAGCCCATGCACACATGCACACATCCATACATAGATACATCCACACATGCACACATGAACACATGCGCACATGCACACATGCACACATCGACACATCCACACATCGACACTTATACACATGCACACATGCACAAATCCACACATTAACACATCCACATATGCACACATGCGCACACCCACACATCCACACATGCACACATCCACATATCCACACATTGATTCATCCAAACATGTACACATGCACACATGTACACATCCACACATCCTTACATCCACACATCCTCACATCCACACATCCACACATGCACACTTCCACACATACACACATGCACGTCCAAACATTGATACATCCACACATGCACACTTGAACACATGCGCACATGCATACTTGCACACATCGACACATCCACACGTCGACACATCCACACATGCACACATGCAGACATGCACACATCCACATATCGACACAAACAAACATGCACAAATCCACACATTAACACATCCACATATGCACACATGCGCACACCCACACATCCACACATGCACACATCCACATATCCACACATCCTTACATCCACACATGCACACATCCACACATGCACACATGCGCACATCCACACATGCACACATCCTCACATGCACACATCCACACATCAACACATCCACACATGCACACATCCACACATGCAAACATCCACACCTTAACTCATCAAACTTCCACACATCCACACATCCACTCTTCGACACATTCACACATCGACTCATTCACATATCAACACATCCACAAATCCACATATCCACACATGCACAATTGCACACATGAACACATCCACATATCGACATATCCACACATACACACATGCACACATCCACTCATTGAAACATCCACACATGCACACATGAACACATGCGCACATGCACACATCGACACATCTACACATCCACACATTCACACATACACGCATGCACACATCCACACATCCACACATCAACAAATCCACACATCCACATATCCACACATCTACACATGCACACATGCGCACATGCACACATGCGCATATGCGCACATGCACACTTGCACACATGCAAACATCGACTTATCCAAACATGAACACATCCACACGTCCACACATCCACACATCCACATATGCACACATCCACACATCGACACATCCACACATCCACACATACACTCATCGACACATCGACACATGCACACATCCACACATCGACACATGCACACATGCACACATCCACACATGCACACATCCAAACATCGACACATCCACACATCCACACATCCACAAATCGACGCATTCTCACATCCACACATGCACACATCGACACATCCAAACATCGACACATCCACACATCCACAAATCGACACATCCACACATCCACAAATCGACGCATTCTCACATCCACACATGCACTCATCCACACATGCAAACATGCGCACATCCACACATCCACACATGCACACATCCACACATGCACACATGCACACATCAACACATCCACACAGTCACACATCCACACATGCACACATCCACACATGGACACATCCACACATCGACACATCCACACATCTACAAATCGACACATCCACACATCCACACGTCGACACATCCACACGTCGACACATCGACACATTCACACATCCGCACATCAACACATCCGCACATGCACACATCCAAACATGCACACATGCGAACATCCACACATGCACACATCGACACTTCCCCACATCCACATATGCACACATGCACACATCCACACATCGACACATCTACACATCCACACATTCACACATACACGCATGCACACACCCACACATCCACACATCAACAAATCCACACATCCACATATCCACACATCTACACATGCACACATGCGCACATGCACACATGCGCATATGCGCACATGCACACTTGCACACATGCAAACATCGACTTATCCAAACATGAACACATCCACACGTCCACACATCCACACATCCACATATGCACACATCCACACATCGACACATCCACACATCCACACATACACTCATCGACACATCGACACATCCACACATCCACACATGCAAACATCCACACATCCACACATGCACACCTGCGCACATCCACACATGCACACATCCGCACATGCACACATGCACACATACACACATCGACACAGCCACACATCCACACATGCACACATCCACACATCCACACATCCACACATGCACATATCCACACATCGACACATGCACACATGCACACATCTACACATGCACACATCCACACATCCACACATCGACACATCCACACATCCGTACATCGACACATCCACAAATCGACACATTCACACATCCACACACGCACACTTTCACACATCCACAAATGCACACATCCACACTTCGACACATCCACACATCAACACATCCGCACATCAACACATCCACACATCCACACATGCACACATCCACACATCCACACATGCACACTTCCACTCATCGACACATCCACACATCGACACATCCACACATCCACAAATCGACATATCCACACATCCACAAATCGACGCTTACTCACATCCACACATGCACACATCCACACATGCAAACATGCGCACATCCGCACATCCACACATGCACACATCCACACATGCACACATGCACACATCCACACATGCACACATCCACACTTCGACACATCCACACATCAACACATCCACACATCAACACATCCACACATCCACACATGCACACATCCACACATCGACACATCCAAACATCGACACATCCACACATCCACAAATCGACACATCCACACATCCACAAATCGACGCATTCTCACATCCACACATGCACTCATCCACACATGCAAACATGCGCACATCCACACATCCACACATGCACACATCCACACATGCACACATGCACACATCAACACATCCACACAGTCACACATCCACACATGCACACATCCACACATCGACACATCCACACATCGACACATCCACACATCTACAAATCGACACATCCACACATCCACAAATCGACGCATTCTCACATCCACACATGCACACATCCACACATGCAAACATGCGCACATCCACACATCCACACATGCACACATCCACACATGCACACATGAACACATCCACACATCAACACATCCACACAACCATACATCCACACATCCACACAGCCACACATCCACACATCCACACATCGACATATCCACACATCCACAAATCGAGACGTTCTCACATTCACACATCCAAACATCCATACATCCAAACATCGTCACATCCGCACATCCACAAATCCACATATCCACACATCCACACATCCACACATGCACACATGCACACATGCGCACAAGCGCACTTGCACACATGCACACATCGACACATCCACACATGCACACATCCACACATCGACACATCCACACATCCATAAATCGACACATTCACACATCCACACATCCACAGCATCCACACATCCACAAATCCACACATCCACACATCCACACATCCACACATGCAAACATGCACACATCCACACATGCACACATCCACACATCCACACATGCACACATCCACACATGCACACATCCACACATCGACACATCCACACATCCACACATCCACACATCCACACATGCGCACATGCACACATCCACACATCCACACATCCACACATCCACACATGCACACATTCAAACATCCACACATCCACACATCCACACATCCACACATCGACACATCCACACATCGACACATCGACACATCCACACATCCACACATCCACACATCCACACATCGACACATCCACACATCCACACATCCACACATGCGCACATGCACACATGCACACATCCACACATCGACACATCCACACATCGACTTATCCACACATCCACAAATCGACACATTCACACATCCACGCATCCACACATCCACACATGCACACATGCACACATCCACACTTCGACACATCCACACATTCAAACATCCACACATCCACACATCGACACATCCACACATCCACACATCCACACATCCACACATCGACACATCCACACATCCACACATCCACACATGCGCACATGCACACATGCACACATCCACACATCCACACATGCACACATTCACACATCCACACATCCACACATCCACACATCCACACATCGACACATCCACGCATCCACACATCCACACATCCACACATCCACAAATCGACACATCCACACTTCGACACATCCACACATCCACACATGCACACATGCACACATCCACACTTGCACACATCCACACTTCGACACATCTACACATCAACACATCCACACATCAACACATCCACACATCCACACATCCACAAATCGACGCATTCTCACATCCACACATGCACACATCCACACAAGCAAACATGCGCACATCCACACATGCACACATGCACACATCCACACTTCGACACATCCACACATCGACACATTCAAACATCCACATGTCCACACATAAACACTTCCACACATCGACACATCCACACATCCACACATGCACACATGCACACATCCACACATCGACACATCCACACATCCGCAAATCGACACATCCACACATCCACAAATCGACGCATTCTCACATCCACACATCCACACATCCACACATGCACACATGCACACATCCACATATGCACACATCCACACTTCGACACAACCACACATTCACACATCCAAACATCCACACATCCACACATCGACACATCCACACATCCACACATGCGCACATGCAGAAATGCACACATCCACACATCCACACATCCACACATGCACACATCCACACATCCACACATCCACACATGCACTCATCGACACATCCACACATCGACACATCCACACATCCAAAAATCGACACATACACACATCCACAAATCGACACATTCTCACATCCACACATGCACACATCCACATATGCAAACATGCGCACATCCACACATGCACACATCCACACATCCACACATTCACACATGCACACATGCACACAACCACACATCGACACATCCACACATCCGCAAATCGACACATCCACACATCCACAAATCGAGGCATTCTCACATCCACACATGCACACATCCAAACATGCAAACATGCGCACATCCACACATCCACACATGCACACATCCACACATGCACACATGCGCACATCCACACTTCGACACATCCACACATCAACACATCCACACATCAACACATCCACACATCCACACATCCACAAATCTACACATCCACACATCCACACATGCACACATGCACTCATCCACACATCCAGACATGCACACATCACCACATCGACACTTCCACACATGCACACATCCACACATCGACACATACACACATCGACACATTCACACATCCACAAATCGACACATACACTCATGCACACATCCACACATGCACATATGCACTCATCCACACATGCACACATCCACACTTCGACACATCCACTCATCAACACATGCACACATCAACACATCCACACATCCACACATCCACACATGCACAAATCCACACATCGACACATCCACACATCGACACATCCACACATCCAAGCATCGACACATCCACACATCCACAAATCGACGCATTCTCACATTCACACATGCACACATCCACGCATGCAAACATGCACACATACACACATCGACACAGCCACACATCCACACATGCACACATCCACACATCCACACATCCACACATGCACACATCCACACATCGACACATGCACACATGCACACATCCACACATCCAAGCATCGACACATCCACACATCCACAAATCGACGCATTCTCACATTCACACATGCACACATCCACGCATGCAAACATGCACACATACACACATCGACACAGCCACACATCCACACATGCACACATCCACACATCCAGACATGCACACATCACCACATCGACACTTCCACACATGCACACATCCACACATCGACACATCCACACATGCACACATGCACACATCCACACATCCACACATGCACACATCCACACATCGACACATGCACACATGCACACATCCACACATCCAAGCATCGACACATCCACACATCCACAAATCGACGCATTCTCACATTCACACATGCACACATCCACGCATGCAAACATGCACACATACACACATCGACACAGCCACACATCCACACATGCACACATCCACACATCCACACATCCACACATGCACACATCCACACATCGACACATGCACACATGCACACATCTACACATGCACACATCCACACATCCACACATCGACACATCCACACATCCGTACATCGACACATCCACACATCCACAAATCGACACATTCACACATCCACACACGCACACTTTCACACATCCACAAATGCACACATCCACACTTCGACACATCCACACATCAACACATCCGCACATCAACACATCCACACATCCACACATGCACACATCCACACATCCACACATGCACACTTCCACTCATCGACACATCCACACATCGACACATCCACACATCCACAAATCGACATATCCACACATCCACAAATCGACGCTTTCTCACATCCACACATGCACACATCCACACATGCAAACATGCGCACATCCGCACATCCACACATGCACACATCCACACATGCACACATGCACACATCCACACATGCACACATCCACACTTCGACACATCCACACATCAACACATCCACACATCAACACATCCACACATTCACACATCCACACATGCACACATCCACACATCCACACATCGACACATCCAAACATCGACACATCCACAAATCGACACATCCACACATCCACAAATCGACGCATTCTCACATCCACACATGCACACATCCACACATGCAAACATGCGCACATCCACACATCCACACATGCACACATCCACACATGCACACATGCACACATCAACACATCCACACAACCATACATCCACACATCCACACAGCCACACATCCACACATCCACACATCGACATATCCACACATCCACAAATCGAGACTTTCACACATTCACACATCCAAACATCCACACATCCAGACATCGTCACTTACACACATCCACAAATCAACATATCCACACATCCACACATCCACACATCCACACATGCACACATGCGCACAAGCGCACATGCACACATCGACACATCCACACATGCACACATCCACACATCGACACATCCACACATCCATAAATCGACACATTCACACATCCACACATCCACAGCATCCACACATCCACAAATCCACACATCCACACATCCACACATCATCACATCCACACATCCACACATGCAAACATGCACTCATCCACACATGCACACATCCACACATCCACACATGCACACATCCACACATGCACACATCCACACATCGACACATCCACACATCGACACATCCACACATTGACTTATCCACACATCCACAAATCGACACATTCACACATCCACGCATCCACACATCCACACATGCACACATCCACACATGCGCACATCCACACATGCACACATCCACACATCGACACATCCATAAATCGACACATTTACACATCCACACATGCACACATCCACACATCCACACATCCACACATCCACACATCGACACATCGACACATCCACACATCCACACATCCACACATCCACACATCCACAAATCGACACATCCACACTTCGACACATCCACACATCCACACATCCACACATGCACACATCCACACATGCACACATCCACACTTCGACACATCCACACATCAACACATCCACACATAAACACATCCACACATCCACAAATCGACGCATTCTCACATCCACACATGCACACATCCACACATGCAAACATGCGCACATCCACACATGCACACATTCACACATCCACACTTCGACACATCCACACATCGACACATTCACACATCCACATATCCACACATCGACACATGCACACATGCACACATCCACACCTCCACACATGCACACATCCACACATCGACACATCCACACATCCACACATCCACAAATCGAAACATCCACACATCCACAAATCAACGCATCCTCACATCCACACATGCGCACATCCACACATGCAAACATGCCCACATCCACACATCCACACATGCACACATCCAAACATGCACACATGCAAACATACACACATGCACACAGCCACACTTCGACACATCCACACATCAACACATGCACACATCAACACATCCACACATCCACATATCCACATATCCACACATCCTCTTCCACACATGCACACATGCACACATGCACACATCCACACATCAACACATCCACACTTCAACACATCCACACATCCACACATCCACTCATCCACACATCCACACATGCACACATGCACACATCCACACATCCACACATGCACACATGCACACATTCTCACTTCGACACAACCACACATTCACACATCCACACATCGACACATCCACACATCCACACATCCACACATGCACACATCCACACATCCACACATGCAAAAATCCACACATCCACACATGCGCACATCCACACATCGACACATTCTCACAGCCAAACATCCACACATCGACACATCCACACATCCACACATGCACACATCCACACATCCACACATGCACACATCCACACATGCACACATGCGCACATCCACACATCGACACATTTACACATCCACACATCGACACATTCACACATCCACACATGCACACAACCACACATCGACACTTCCACACATCCACAAATCCACACATCCACACATCCACACAGCCACACATCGACACATCCACACAGCCAGACATCCACACATGCACACATCGACATATCCACAAATCGAGACATTCACACATCCACACATCCACACATGCACACATGCGCACATCCACATATCCACACATCGACAATTCGACACATGCACACATCCGCACATGCACACATGCTAACATCCCCACATCCACACATCCGTACATGCACACATCCACACATCGAAACATCCACACATCCACACATCGACACATCCACACATCCACACATCGACACATTCGCACATCCACAAATCGACAAATTCACACATACACACATCCACACATGCAAACTTCCACACATCCATACATGCACACATCCACACATCGACACATGCACACATCCACACATCGACACACCCACACATCCACACATGCACACTTCCACACATCCATACATGCACACATCCACATCCACACATCCACACATCCACACATCGACACATCCACACATCGACACATCCACGCATCCACACATCCACACATCCACACATCGACACATCCACACATCCACACATGCACACATCCACACATAAACACGTCCACACATCGACACAACTACACATCCACAAATCGACACATCCACACATCCACAAATCGACGCATTCTCACATCCTCACATGCACACATCTCCGCATGCAAACATGCACACATACACACATCGACACAGCCACACATCCACACATGCACACATCCACACATCGAAACATCCACACATCCACACTTCGACACATCCACACTTCCGTACATCCACACATCAACACATCACACATACACATGCACACATGCACACATGCACACATGCACACATGCACACATCCACACATCGACACATCCACACATCGACACATCCACACATCCACAAATCGACATATCCACACATCCACAAATCGACGCATTCTCACATCCACACATGCACACATCCACACATGCAAACATGCGCACATCCGCACATCCACACATGCACACATCCACACATGCACTTATGCACAAATCCACACATGCACACATCCGCACTTCGACAAATCCACACATCAACACATCCACACATCAACACATCCACACATCCACTCATGCACACATCCACACATCGACACATCCACACATCGAGACATCCACACATCCACAAATCGACACATCCACACATCCACAAATCGACGCATTCTCACATCTTCACATGCACACATCCACACATGCAAAGATGCGCACATCCACACATCCACACATGCACACATCCACACATGCACACATGCTCACATGCACACATGCACACATCCACACTCCGACACATCCACACATCAACACATCCACACATCAACACATCCAAACAATCACACATCCACACATCCACACAGCCACACATCCACACATCGACATATCCACACATCCACAAATCGAGACGTTCACACATTCACACATCCAAACATCCACACATCGTCACATCCACACATCCACAAATCCACATATTCCCACATCCACACATCCACACATGCACACATGCACACATCCACACATCCACACATGCAAACATGCACACATCCACACATCCACACATCCACACATCCACACATGCACACATCCACACATGCACACATCCACAAATCGACACATTCACACATCCACACATCCACAGCATCCACACATCCACAAATCCACACATCCACACATCCACACATGCAAACATGCAAACATCCACACATCCACACATCCACACATCCACACATGCACACATGCACACATGCACACATGCGCACAAGCGCACATGCACGCATGCACACATCGACACATCCACACATGCACACATCCACTCATCGACACATCCACAAGTCGACACATTATCACATCCACACATCCACAGCATCCACACATCCACAAATCCACACATCCACACATCCACACATGCAAACCTGCACACATCCACACATCCACACATCCACACATCCACACATGCACACATCCACACATGCACACATCCACACATCCACACATCCACACATCCACACATCCACACATCCACACATCGACACATCCACGCATCCACACATCCACACATCGACACATCCACACATCCACACATCGACACATCCACACATCAACAAATCGACACATTCACACATCCACACATCCAAAGCATCCACACATCCACAAATCCACACATCCACACATCCACACATGCAAACATGCACACATCCACACATCCACACATCCACACATGCACACATCCACACATGCACACATCCACAAATCGACACATTCACACATCCACACATCCACAGCATCCACACATCCACAAATCCACACATCCACACATCCACACATGCAAACATGCAAACATCCACACATCCACACATCCACACATCCACACATGCACACATGCACACATGCACACATGCACACATGCGCACAAGCGCACATGCACGCATGCACACATCGACACATCCACACATGCACACATCCACTCATCGACACATCCACAAGTCGACACATTATCACATCCACACATCCACAGCATCCACACATCCACAAATCCACACATCCACACATCCACACATGCAAACCTGCACACATCCACACATCCACACATCCACACATGCACACATCCACACATGCACACATCCACACATCCACACATCCACACATCCACACATCCACACATCGACACATCCACGCATCCACACATCCACACATCGACACATCCACACATCCACAAATCGACACATCAACACTTCGACTCATCCACACATCCACACATCCACACATGCACACATGCACACATTCACACATCCACACGTCCACAGCATCCACACATCCACACTTCGACACATCCATACATCAATACATCCACACATCAAAACATCCACACATCCACAAATCCACACATCCACACATCCACACATCCACACGTCGACACATCCACACATCCACAAATCGACACATCCACACATCCACAAATCGACGCATTCTCACATCCACACATGCACACATCCACACATGCAAACATGCGCAAATCCACACATCCACACATGCACACATCCACACATGCACACATCCGCACATCCACACTCCGACACATCCACACATCAACACATCCACACATCAACACATCCACGCATCCACACATCCACACATCGACACATCCACACATCCACAAATCGACACATCCACACTTCGACACATCCACACATCAACACATCAACACATCCACACATCAACACATCCACACATCCACACATGCACACATGCACACATCCACACATCCTCACATGCACACATCCACACATCGACACATCCACACATCGACACATCCGCACATCCAAAAATCGACATATCCACACATCCACAAATCGACGCACTCTCACATCCACACATGCACACATCCACACATGCAAAAATGCGCACATTCGCAAATCCACACATGCACACATCCACACATGCACACATTAACACATGCACACATCCACACTTCGACTCATCCACACATCCACACATCCACACATCCACACATGCACACATCCACACATCGACACTTCCACACATCCACAAATCGACACATCCACACATCCACAAATCGACGCATTCTCACATCCACACATGCACACATCCACACATGCAAACATGCGCAAATCCACACATCCACACATGCACACATTCACACATGCACACATGCACACATCCGCACATGCACACTCCGACACATCCACACATCAACACATCCACACATCAACACATCCACGCATCCACACATCGACACATCCACACATCCACAAATCGACACATCCACACTTAGACACATCCACACATCAACACATCAACACATCCACACATCAACACATCCACACATCCACACATCCACACATGCACACATGCACACATCCACACATCCTCACATGCACACATCCACACATCGACACATCCACACATCGACACATCCGCACATCCAAAAATCGACATATCCACACTTCCACAAATCGACGCATTCTCACATCCACACATGCACACATCCACACATGCAAAAATGCGCACATTCGCACATCCACACATGCACACATCCACACATGCACACATTAACACATGCACACATCCACACTTCGACTAATCCACACATCAACACATCCACACATCAACACATCCACACATCCACACATCCACACATCCACACATCCACACATCCACACATCCACACATCGACACATCCACACATCGACACATCCACACATCCACAAATCGACACATCCACAAATCGACGCATTCTCACATCCACACATGCACACATCCACACATGCACACATCCACACTCCGACACATCCACACATCAACACATCCACACACCAACACATCCACACATCCACACAGCCACACATCCACAAATCGTCACATCCACACATCCACAAATCCACACATCGACACATCCACAAATCGACACATCCACAAATCGACGCATTCTCACATCCACACATGCACACATCCACACATGCACACATCCACACTCCGACACATCCACACATCAACACATCCACACATCAACACATCCACACATCCACACATCCACACAGCCACACATCCACACATCGTCATATCCACACATCCACAAATCGAGACGTTCACACATTCACACATCCAAACATCCACACATCCACACATCGTCACATCCACACATCCACAAATCCACACATCGACACATCTACACATCCACACATGCACACATGCAAACATGCACACATCCACACATCCACACATCGTCACATCCACACATGCACACATCCACACATCGACACATCCACACATCGACTTATCAACACATCCACAAATCGACACATCCACAAATCGACGCATTCTCACATCCACACATGCACACATCCACACATGCACACATCCACACTCCGACACATCCACACATCGTCATATCCACACATCCACAAATCGAGACGTTCACACATTCACACATCCACACATCGACACATCCACACATCGACACATCCACACATCCACAAATCGACACATCCACAAATCGACGCATTCTCACATCCACACATGCACACATCCACACATCCACACATGCAAACATGCACACATCCACACATGCACACATGCACACATCCACACATCCACACATCCACACATCCACACATGCACACATGCACACATCCACACATGCACACATCCACACATCGACACATCCACACATCCACACATCGACACATCCACACATCGACTTATCCACACATCCACAAATCGACACATTCACAAATCGACGCATCCACACATCTACACATGCACACATCCACACATGCACACATCCACGCATCCACTCATCGACACATCCACACATCCACAAATCGACACATTCACACATCCACACATCCACACATCGTCACATCCACACATCCACACATGCAAACATGCACACATCCACACATGCACACATGCACACATCCACACATCCACACATCCACACATCCACACATCCACACATGCACACATCCACACATGCACACATCCACACATCGACACATCCACACATCCACACATCGACACATCCACACATCGACTTATCCACACATCCACAAATCGACACATTCACACATCCACGCATCCACACATCTACACATGCACACATCCACACATGCACACATCCACGCATCCACTCATCGACACATCCACACATCCACAAATCGACACATTCACACATCCACACATCCACACATCGTCACATCCACACATCCACAAATCCACACATCGACACATCCACACATCCACAAATCCACACATCGACACATCCACACATCCACAAATCGACACATTCACACATCCACACATCCACACATCGTCACATCCACACATCGACAGATCCACACATCGACAGATCCACACATCCACACATGCACACATCCACACTTCGACACATCCACACATCCACACATCCACACATCCACACATCCACACATCAACACATCCACACATCCACACATAAACGCATGCACACATCCACACATCGACACATCTGTTAAGTATCCTTCTTGAGAACTCTTAATGGATTCTTGAAAAGCTTAACTTCATGAGAAAGAATGGAGATACATAATTATACCCTAGACTTTTAGTATAGGGTATATTGTTTTTGTCACGACGAAAATATGTAACACCTTAAAGGAGGCTCGGGAGGTATAGCAATGTATATATAAATGATCAGGATCACCTCCTGATTCGATTTAGCCATGTCTGTCTGTCTGTCTGTCTGTCTGTCTGTCTGTCTGTCTGTCTGTCTGTCTGTCTGTCTGTCTGTCCGTCTGTCCGTCTGTCCGTCTGTCCGTCTGTCTGTCTGTTTGTCCGTTCGCACGATAACTTTCGATAGAATGAAGTTAAAGACTTGAAATTTGGTCAAATGTTGGAAGTATAATCTACTTGGTTGGTATTGAAAATCGGCGTGATCAGGCCAAGAGAACGCCTACCTCCTCTATATATGTAAAATAATTAAATGTGTCTATAACTCCCGATTAAATAAACATAAAAAGCTCTAGCTTTGGAAAATTGCTCGTGAGGATAATCTTCTACTCCCCTGAAAAAATAAAATCGATCAGCTGAAAACTAACGGTAATTTTCTTACAAAGAGCCCCGTACTACCCTACTTTCCGGTTTTTTTGTCTATAACTCTTGGACAAATTGACGTAGACACCTGATTTTTAGCATGTAACCCTGGAGTAAGAAGATGTTTAAGTTCTAATAAGTTGGGCTTAATCAGATCAAAGTGACGCCTACCTCCCCTACAAATTTCAAAAAATTAAATATTCTTTTAATTACGATAACTTTCGATAAAATGACACTAGCAAGTTGAAAATTTGACAAAATGTTGCTTGTAGGATCTACTTGGTTGGTATTGAAAATGGGTAAGATCTGACTCAAGCAACCCCTACCCCCCCTACAAATGTAACTTCAATAAGTGATAACTTTTGACAGAATCAAGCCAGCGACTTGAAGTTTTGGTCAAATGTTTGAAGTGAGATCGGGTTAGTTGGTATTTAAGATGGGTTAGATCAAACCTAAGGAACCCCTACCTCCCCTACAAATGAAACTTCAAATAAGCGATAACTTTCGATGGAGTGAAGCTAGAGACTTGAAATTTTGTACAAATGTTTGTAGCATGATTTTATTTGTTGGTGGCAATAATGAGCAAGATCCGACCCAAGGAACCCCTACCTCCTCTACAAGTGTGACTTCAAATAAGCAATAACTTTCGATAGAATGAAGCTAGCGACTTGAAAAATTCTACAAATATTTGTAGAATGGGTTAGTTAATTGATTTTGATAATGGTCAAGATCCTACTGAATGATTGCCAACCTCCCCTATAAACTGGCCATACAGGAAACTCACTTTTAATGCATATTGTCGTTACCAATTGGTACTTTTGGTATCACCACTAGGTCTGTACAAGTCTAGGGTATATTCGCTTCGGCCTGGTTTTATATTTCTTTTATTCTTCTAGGATTTCTTGAAATAAATCAATTTTTAGAATATTTAATTCATTCGAAGAAGAAAGAATCATTTCAATGATATTCCTTTTAATTAATAATATTCATTTGCAGAGGAAAGATCGTCATTTGATTTCAATAATATTCCTTTTAATTAATAATATTTATTTTTTCTGTTTTTGAAGTTTACAAAAATTAATGTTCTCGAAGGAAAGATAAACTTTATATTTTTTTTATTTTTTTTTTAAACATGTCAACTTTTTATAATTCATGACAACTTGATTTAAAATAATCAATTAAATAAGTAAGTGAATTTTAATTTATTTTTAACGATTCTAAAAATCCACAACATTACCCCCCTCCTTAGAAGAAAATCTAATTGTTTTTTAAATGATTAAACATCTGAACTACATGAAATCACTGAAACTTGTTCATTGAATGAAACCTTTTTGGCTCTCGATCGAGTTCTAGGATTTGGTGATGAAATGTCTACAAAAGCTGGTTTTAACCGATCTATTGATACATTTACTTCTTTTTGACCAACCAAAATCTTAAAAATCTTATCACCTCGATCGAGAACCAAAAAAGGACCTTCATAAGGCGCCTTGAGGGCGGGACGAACAGAGTCAACGCGTCGAAAAACGTGGGAACAAACCTTAAGTTCACTTGGTACAAAAGAATATTTATTTGTTTTGAAATTAGTCTCAACTCATCTGGAACTTTTAACAAATTTGCGCAAGCGTTCGATGTAATCTGTGACAGCCTCTCTGGAAAAAGAAGGATTGACGAAGTCATGATTGAGTCTAAGATTTTGACCGTAAACCAATTCAGCCGGAGTGCAGTCAGAATCCTCTCGCAAAATAGTACGCAAACCTAATAAAACAAAAGGAAGTTCTCTTGTCCATTGAGGATTACCTCGACTTATAAGAGCCTCCTTCAAAATCCGATGCCAATGCTCAAGAAAGCCATTAGCCTTCGGATTATACGCGGTGTTACGTCTTCGTTCAAAACCGAGAAAAGTAGATAACTCCCTAAAAATTCTGACTCAAACTGAGGTCCCTGATCCATTAAAATAACTTTTGGAATGCCAAAACGCGGAAAAAATTCTTTTACTAAGGTGTCGGCGATGGTGGATGTACGTGCATCTGGAATAGGAAAAGCCTCAGGCCAACGAGTGAATCGGTCAATAATAGTTAAACAATATCTAAAATTTTCAGATAAAGGAAGTGGACCGACAATATCTAAATGAATGAAATTAAACTTTTCTTTGCTTGGCTCAAAAGATCCTAAAGGTGATTGAGTATGCCGAGAAATCCTCGACTGCCGACAGGACAAACACTGCCTGGCCCAAGACTTAGCATCTTTGTTAATTGATGGCCAAATAAACTGACCTCGAAGCAATTTAGCCGTAGCCCTTAGACCAGGATGACAAAGATTGTGTACCTTGTCAAAAACCATATGCCTTAGATCAGATGGGATATAAGGTCTAACCGGATTGGTTGAAGTATCACACCAAATTGGAATATGAGAGTCTGGAATGCATACCGGCTTAAGAGCTAAAGTTGTTGATGACTTTAACTTTTCCAGTTCTGGATCCCTGGACTGTGAGAGTACCAGTTGTTGAATATTAATCGAGGAAGGAAACTCGATTGTTTCAACTCTTGATAAATTATCGGCGACTACATTATCCTCACCTTTAATGTGACGTATGTCACTGGTAAACTGAGCAATTAAGTCGAGATATCGAACTTGTCGCGGCAAAGCCTTATCTGACTTCTGCTTAAAAGCAAAAATTAGAGGCTTGAGGTCCGTAAACAACGTGAACTCTCGACCTTCTAACATATATCGAAAATGTTTTACTGCTAAATAAGCAGCTAACAACTCTCTATCATACGCACAATATTTGCGTTGAGTAGGACTTAGCTTTTGTGAAAAGAAACCTAAAGGCTCGTCAACACCATTGAAAGACTGTTGTAAAACTGCACCGACAGCAATGTCAGAGGCATCTACCAACAATGACAATTTCGCATCGCTACGAGGGAATGCCAGTTGTGAAGCATCGGCAAGCAGTTGTTCAGCCCTATCAAAAGCAGCCAAAGATCGCTCGTTCCAAGTAATTGGTTTCTTGTCTTTCTTTTTATGAGAACCAAGCAAGAAATCATTGAGCAGCGCCAAATTTTGAGCGGCATGGGGAACAAAACGACGATAAAAGTTAAACATACCCAGAAAACGACGCATTTCATAAACTGTTGTTGGGGTTTTAGATTACGTATAGCTTCAACTTTATCAGGAAGAGGTTTAACACCCCTAGCGTCAATATTATGACCAAGGAAAGATACTGAATCTTTCAGAAAATGACATTTTCCCAAATTGATGAGCAAACCATACTGTGTAAATCGTTCAAAGACGATTTCTAAGTTCCTCAAATGCTCTTCAACATCGCTAGAAGCTATCAGGACATCATCAATATAAGGGAAAACAAAATCAAGATCACGTAAAACCGAATGGATAAAACGCTGAAAAGTTTGCGCAGCATTCCGAAAACCAAAAGTCATTTTAGGAAATTCAAATAATCCAAAAGGTGTCGTGATTGCTGTTTTCTCAATATCCTCCTCGTTGACTGGAATTTGATGATACGCTTTAACCAAATCCAAAACAGAAAAAAATTTCTTCCCACTTAATTGTTGAGAAAAATCGTGAATGTGGGGTATGGGATATGAATCGGGCACAGTAATGTTATTTAAAGCACGATAGTCACCACAAGGTCGCCAAGAACCGTCTTTTTTCTTCACCATATGTAGAGGTGAAGCCCAAGGACTTTTCGAAGGACGACAAATGCCTTGTTCAACCATAAAACTGAATTCTTTTTTGGCACAAGTTAATTTGTCAGCATTCAGACGTCGAGGTCTTGCTGAAATCGGTGGACCTTTAGTAACTATATGATGCCTGATAGAATGGGGAACAGGAATTTTAAAGTCCGGTTCACACTCTGACCCAAAGTATTTCTTTAAAAGATTAGCAACTCGTGCATCAACATCAGGATAAGACACCAACTCAAGTTTAGGTATGTTAAATTGAATTAATTCACCCTGTTGAGACTGGCACGATGTTGCTAAATCTATAATTCGACGATTAGATAAATCCATTATTAAGCCAAAATGTTTAAGAAAATCAGCGCCAATGATAGGTCTAGAAATATCCGCAACCAAAAAATTCCAAGTAAAAACGCGACGAAGTCCTAAACTGACTTGCAGTTCACGATTACCATGAGTCGAAATGTTTGTTTCATTGGCAGCCTTCAAAAGAAAAAAAAGATTAGGAGATTTCCTATCAGCAACATTAACTGGAATAATCGACAAATCAGACCCTGTGTCAATCAAAAATTTCAGATTCGATTTGTCATCAACAATTATAAGACGGCTTGTGGAAACCGTCGATTCCAACACAAAATTTAGTTTTTTGTCATACGCTTACGGGGCGTATAACATTTATGCGCCTTATCTCCATATTTATCATGATAAAAACAGAGTCCCTCAGCACTAATTTGATATTTAGGTTTTGAACGGGAACGACTACGTGAATTTGAACAAGATGCATTACTTGTACTATTTTGCGCTGATAGATTTTTGACTTGTGGAGTAATAACACTATTCAACAAAACCATCATTTGATTAAGTTTGTCTGTTAACGTGTTGATCTGAAGTTGGAAAGACTCTTGTCCACTAATAGACGAAACCGTACCTGACTCGGAAACCGCAAACACTGAAGGTGTTGTAACAACTTCATGAATTTTCTCAGCAACTTCCGCAACTTCCAACCTTTTGCTGCTACAACTACGGTTCTGATATTCGTGGGGAGTCTCTCCCACCAGAGACAACTAAGAACCCTTTCATAAAAATTTGGTCCAGCCAGACTTTTCATCTCTCCTAAAAGTTGACCTGGCTTACGGTCGCCCAACTCCAAACCAGTTAGCAGTTTACGGATTCTCGATGAATCCGATAAACTGTATTTATCAATTACAGCTCTTTTAAAATCTGTGTACATAGAACAATCCCGGAGTCCCTCAAAAACTCCATCCATGTTCTCCAAATCTATGGGCGAGAACATACTTAATGCCAAATTAAATTGTTCAACCTCATTATCAATTCGAAACGCCGCAAATTGCCTTTCAAGCAGAGCAAACCAACCGATCGAGTTCCTAGGCCAAAAGGAAAACTTCTGAGACGATTCCTTTTATGATCATGTTGAGGAACTCGAGCCGCCGAATCGCGCAACTGTCGCGAATTTGAAACTGCTCCAGATGCTAACAATGGAGTAACATTAACTTCAATGTCAATTTGGATATCTTCTCCCGATGAGGAATCATGATGGAGGGAAGAATTCGCAGTTCTGCTTCTAGTTACCGGCATTTTTATATTGATCACAAAAATCCACTTACCTTTACACTAATTGTTTAAAATATATTCAAATAATTAAAAATTAATTTAATTGAGGAATATAGCAGAATAAGCAACTTTTTGCTTCTAGCGCCAACTGCTGATGGACTAGTCACGTAAGACGAATAATTGAACGACGATGTTGTTCAAACGTTGAATTTGTTCGAACGTCGCCAGAATTCTAGAGGAATTATTGTTCCATATTCGGGGTCACCAGTTGTTAAGAATCCTTCTTGAGAACTCTTAATGGATTCTTGAAAAGTTTAACTTCATGAGAAAGAATGGAGATACATAATTTTATATTTCTTTTATTCTTCTATGATTTCTTGAAATAAATCAATTTTTAGAATATTTAATTCGTTCGAAGAAGAAAGAATAATTTCAATGATATTCCTTTTAATTAATAATATTCATTTGCAGAGGAAAGATGGTCATTTGATTTCAATAATATTCCTTTTAATTAATAATATTTGTTTTTTTTTTTTGTGTTTTTGTAGTTTACAAAAATTAATGTTCTCGAAGGAAAGATAAATTTAATATTTTTTTTTATTTTTTTTTAAAACATTTCAACTTTTTATAATTCATGACAACTTGATTTAAAATAATCAATTAAAGAAGTAAGTGGATTTTAATTTATTTTTAACGATTCTAAAAATCCACAACAGATTCATCGACACATCGACACATCGACACTTCGACACTTCGACACTTCGACACATCGACACATCCACACATCGAAACAACCAAAACATTCACACATCCATACATCCACACATCGACACATCCACACATCGACACATCAACACATTCACACATCCACACTTCCACACATCCACACAACCACACATGCACACATCCACACATCGACACGTCCACACATCCACACATCCACATATCCACAAAAACACACATCCACACATCCAGACATCCACACATGCACACATGCGCAAATGCGCACATGCACACATCGACACATCCACACATGCACACATCCACAAATCGACATATCCACACATCCACAAATCGACACAATCACACATCCACACATTCACAAATGCGCAAATCCACACATCCACACTTGCACATATCCACACATGCACACATCCACACATCGACACATCCACACATCTACACATCCACACATCGACACATCCACACATCCACATTTGCACACATCCACACATCCACACATGCACACATCCACACATGCACACATGCGCACATCCACACATCCACACATCCACACATGCACACATCCACACATCGACACATCCCCACATCGACAAATCCACACATCCACAAATCCACACATCGACACATCCACACATCCACACATGCACACATCCACACATCGACACAACCACACATCGACACATCCACACATCCAAAAATCCACACTTCGACACATCCACACATCCACACATCGAAACATCCACACATCGACACATACACGCATCCACACATCCACACAACGATACATCCACAAACCGACAAATTCACACATGCACACATCCACACAGCACACATCCATACATCGACTCATGCACACATGCACACATGCACACATGCGCACATCCTCACATGCACTCATCCACACATGCACAAATCCACACAGCGAAACATCCACACATCCACACATCGACATATCCACACATCCACACATCGACACATCCACACATCCACAAATCGACACATTCACACATCCACACATCCACACATGCACACTCCCACACATCCACACATGCACACATCCACACTTCGACACATCCACACATTAACACATCCACACACCAACACATCCACACATGCACACATGCACACATCCACACATTTACACATGCACACATCCACACATCGACACATCCACACATCCACAAATCGACACACCCACACATCCACAAATCGACGCATTCTCACATCCACACATGCACACATCCACACATGCACACATCCACACTTCGAAACAACCACACATTCACACATCCACACATCCACACATCGACACATTCACACTTCCACACATCCACACATCCACACAAGCACACATGCAGACATCCACACATCCACACATGCACACATCTACACATCCAAAAATCGACACGTCCACACGTCCACATATCCACAAATCGACACATCCACACATGCAGACACCCACACATGCACTCATGCGCTCATGCGCACATGCACACATCGACACATCCACTCATGCACACATCGGCACATCCACACATTCACAAATCGACACATTCACACATGCACACATGCACACATGCAGACATGCACACATGCACACATGCGCACATCCACACATGCACACATCCACACATGCACACATCCACACATCCACACATCGACACATCCACACATGCACACTTGCACACATCCACACATCGACACATCCACACATGCACACATGCACACATCCACACCTCAACACATGCACACATCCACACATCCACAATTCGACACATTCACACATCGACACATTCACTCATCCACACGTCGACACCTCCTCACATCCACACATCGACACATTCTCACATCCGCACATCCACACATCCGCACATGCACACATCCAAACATGCACACATGCGAACATTCACACATGCACACATCCACACATGCACGCATCCTCAAATCCACACATCGACACATCCACACATCGACACATCGACACATCCACACATCCACACATCGACACATTCACACATCCGCACATCCACACATCCGCACATGCACACATCCACACATCCACAAATCCACACATCCACACATCCACACATCCACACAGCCACACAACCACGCATCCACACATCCACACAGCCACACATGCATACATGCGCACATGCAAAAATCGACACATCCACACATGCACACATCGACACATCCACAATTCGAGACATTCACACATCCACACATGCACACATGCGCACATCCACATATCCACACATCGACACATCCACACATCGACACATCGACACATCCACACATCCACACATCAAAACATCCACATATCAACATATCGACACGTTCACACATCCACATATCCACACATCGACACATGCACACATCCACACATGCACACATGCGCACATCCTCACATGCACACATCGTAACATGCACACATCCAGGCGTCGAAACATCCACACATCCACACATCGACACATCCACACATCGACACATCCACACATCCGCAAATCGACACATTCACACATCCACACATCCACACATGCACACTTCCACACATCCACACATGCACACATCCACACTTCGACACATCCACACATTAACACATCCACACACCAACACATCCACACATCCACACATGCACACATCCACACATTTACACATGCACACATCCACACATCGACACATCCACACATCCACACATCGACACACGCACACATCCACACATCGATACATCCACAAACCGACAAATTCACACATGCACACATCCACACATCCACACATGCACACATCCACACATCGACACATCCCCACATCGACAAATCCACACATCCACAAATCCACACATCGACACATCCACACATCCACACATGCACACATCCACACATCGACACAACCACACATCGACACATCCACTCATCCAAAAATCCACACTTCGACACATCCACACATCCACACATCGAAACATCCACACATCGACACATACACGCATCCACACATCCACACAACGATACATCCACAAACCGACAAATTCACACATGCACACATCCACACAGCACACATCCATACATCGACACATGCACACATGCACACATGCGCACATCCTCACATGCACTCATCCACACATGCACAAATCCACACAGCGAAACATCCACACATCCACACATCGACATATCCACACATCCACACTTCGACACATCCACACATCCACAAATCGACACATTCACACATCCACACATCCACACATGCACACTCCCACACATCCACACATGCACACATCCACACTTCGACACATCCACACATTAACACATCCACACACCAACACATCCACACATCCACACATGCACACATCCACACATCCACACATTTACACATGCACACATCCACACATCGACACATCCACACATCCACAAATCGACACACCCACACATCCACAAATCGACGCATTCTCACATCCACACATGCACACACATGCACACATCCACACTTCGACACAACCACACATTCACACATCCACACATCCACACATCCACACATCGACACATTCACACTTCCACACATCCACACATCCACACAAGCACACATGCACACATCCACACATCCACACATGCACACATCTACACATCCAAAAATCGACACGTCCACATATCCACAAATCGACACATCCACACATGCAGACACCCACACATGCACTCATGCGCTCATGCGCACATGCACACATCGACACATCCACTCATGCACACATCCACACATCGGCACATCCACACATTCACAAATCGACACATTCACACATCCACACATCCACACATGCACACATCCACACATGCAAACTTCCGCACATGCGCACATCCACAAATGCACACATCCACACATTCACACATCCACACTTCGACACTTCCACACATCGACACATACACACATCCACACATCCACACGGCGACACATCCACACACCGACACATCGACACATCGACACACCCACTCGTGCACGTATGCACACATGCGCACATGCACACATGCACCTATGCACACATCCACACATCGACACATCCGCACATGCACACATGCATACACGCGCACTTGCACACATGCACACATGCAGACATGCACACATGCACACATGCGCACATCCACACATGCACACATCCACACATGCACACATCCACACATCCACACATCGACACATCCACACATGCACACTTGCAC
This sequence comes from Chloromyia formosa, assembly GCA_964017055.1. Taxonomy (NCBI): domain Eukaryota; kingdom Metazoa; phylum Arthropoda; class Insecta; order Diptera; family Stratiomyidae; genus Chloromyia; species Chloromyia formosa. The sequence continues at coordinate 71,024,523 of OZ024814.1, forward strand.
ACATCCACACATCGACACATCCACTCATGCACACATGCACACATCCACACCTCAACACATGCACACATCCATACATCCACAATTCGACACATTCACACATCGACACATTCACACATCCACACGTCGACACCTCCTCACATCCACACATCGACACATTCACACATCCGCACATCCACACATCCGCACATGCACACATCCAAACATGCACACATGCGAACATTCACACATGCACACATCCACACATGCACGCATCCTCACATCCACACATCGACACATCCACACATCCACACATCGACACTTCGACACATCCACACATCCACACATCGACACATCCACACATCCACACATCGACACATCCACACATGCACACATCCACACATTGACACATCCACACATCCACACATCGACACATCCACATTTCCACACATGCACTCATCGACACAACCACACTTCCACACATCCACACATGCACACATCCACACATGCGCACATGCACACATCCACACATCGAAACTTCCATACATTCACACATCCACACATCGACACATTCACACATCCACACATCCACACATGCACACCTGTGCACATCCACACATCCAAAAATCAACACATGCGCACATCCACACATGCACACATCCACGCATGCACACATCCACACATCCACACATCGACACATCGACACATCGACACATCCACACATGCACACATGCACACATCCACACATCGACACATTCACACATGCACACATGCACACATCCACACCTCAACACATGCACACATCCACACATCCACACTTCGACACATGCACACATCCACACATGCACACATCCACACATCCACACATCCACACATGCACACATCCACACACCGACACATCCACACATGCAAACATGCACACATCCACACCTCAACACATGCACACATCCACACATCCACACATCCACACTTCGACACATTCACACATCGACACATTCAAACATCCACACATCCAAAAATCAACACATCCTCACATCCACACATGCACACATCTACACATGCACACATCCCCACATCGACACTTCCACACTTCCACACATTCACACGTCGACACCTCCTCAAATCCACGCATCGACACTTTCACACATCCGCACATCCACACATCCGCACATGCACACATCCAAACATGCACACGTGCGAACATTCACACATGCACACATCCACTCATGCACGCATCCTCACATCCACACATCCACACATCGACACATCCACACATCTACACATCCACACATACACACATGCGCACATCCACACATCGAAACTTCCACACATTCACACATCCACACATCCACATATCGACATATCCACACATCCACACATCGACACATCCCTACATCCACACATCGACACATCCACATATCGACATTTCCACACATGCATACATCCACACATCCACACATGCACACATCTACATATGCACACATCCACACATCGACACATCCACACATGCACACATGCACACATCCACACCTCAGCACATGCACACATCCACACATCCACACTTCGACACATTCACACATCGACACATTCACACATCCACACATCCAAAAATCAACACATCCACACATCCACACATGCACACATCTACACATGCACACATCCCCACATCGACACTTCCACACATCCACACATCCACACGTCGACACCTCCTCACATCCACACATCGACACATTCACACATCCGCACATCCACACATCCGCACATGCACACATCCAAACATGCACACATGCGAACATTCACACATGCACACATCCACATATGCACGCATCCTCACATCCACACATCGACACATCCACACATCTACACATCCACACATACACACATGCGCACATCCACACATGCACACATCCACACATGCACACATCCACACATCGACACACCCACAAATCCACACATCCACACAACCACACATCCACACATCCACGCATCCACACATCCACACATCGACACATCCACATTTCCACACATGCACTCATCGACACAACCACACTTCCACACATCCACACATGCGCACATGCACACATCCACACATCGAAACTTCCACACATTCACACATCCACACATCCAAACATCGACACATTCACACATCCACGCATGCACACCCGCGCACATCCACACATGCACTCATCCACACATGCACACATGCACACATCCACACATCGACACAGCCAAACATCCACGCATCCACACATCGACACATCCACACATCGACATATCCACACATCCACAAATCGAGACGTTCACACATTCACACATCCACACATCCTCACAGCAACACATCGACACATCCACACATCCACAAATCCTCATATCCACACATCCACACATGCACACATGCACACATGCGCACACGTGCACATGCACACATCGACACATCCACACATCCACACATCCACACATCCACAAGTCGACACATTCACACTTCCACACATCCATAACTTCCACAAATCTACACATCCACACATGCAAACAAGCACGCATCCTCACAGGCATACATCCACACATCCACACAGGCACACATGCACACATCCACACATGCACACATCCACAGATCGACACATCCACACATCCACACATCCACACATCGACACATCCACACATCGACTTATCCACTCATCCACAAATCGACACATTCACACATCCACGCATCCACACATCCACACATGCACACATACACACATGCGCACATCCACACATGCACACATCCACACATGCACACATCCACACATCGACACATCCACAAATCCACACATCCACACAACCACACATCCACACATCCACGCATCCACACATCCACACATCGACACATCCACAAATCGACACATTCACACATCCACACATCCACTGATCGACACATACACACATCGACAGATCCACACATCCACAAATCGACAAATTCACACACGCCCACATGCACACATACGCACATGCACACATCCACACATGCAAACATCCGCACATGCACACATCCAAACATGCACACATCCACACATGCATACAGCTACACATCCACACATCCACACATCGACACATCCACACATCGACACATCCACACATCGACAAATCCACACATCCACAAATCGACAAATTCACACACCCACACATCCACACATCTGTAAATCCACACATCGACACATCCACACATCCACACATGCATACATGCACACATCCACATATCGACACATCCACACTTCCATACATCCACACATTCACACATCGACACATTCACACATCCACGCATTCACACATCCACACATGCACACAGCGACACATCGACACATCGACAAATGCACACATCGACACATCGACACATCCACACATCCACACATCGACACATCGACACGTTGACACATCCACACATCGACACATCGACACATCCACGCATCGACACATCGACTCATCGACACATCCACTCATGCACGCATGTACACATGCACACATGCACACATCCACACATGCAAACATCCACACATGCACGCATCCAAACATGCACACATCCACACATGCATACATCTACACATCCACACATCCACACATCGACACATCCACACATTGACACATCCACACATCCACACATCGACACATCCACAAATCGACAGATCCACACATCCACAAATCGACAAATTCACACACGCCCACATGCACACATACGCACATGCACACATCCACACATGCAAACATCCGCACATGCACACATCCAAACATGCACACATCCACACATGCATACAGCTACACATCCACACATCGACACATCCACACATCGACAAATCCACACATCCACAAATCGACAAATTCACACACCCACACTTCCACACATCTGTAAATCCACACATCGACACATCCACACATCCACACATGCATACATGCACACATCCACATATCGACACATCCACACTTCCATACATCCACACATTCACACATCGACACATCCACACATCCACGCATTCACACATCCACACATGCACACAGCGACACATCGACACATCGACAAATGCACACATCGACACATCGACACTTCCACACATCCACACATCGACACATCGACACGTCGACACATCCACACATCGACACATCGACACATCCACGCATCGACACATCGACTCATCGACACATCCACTCATGCACGCATGTACACATGCACACATGCACACATCCACACATGCAAACGTCCACGCATGCACGCATCCAAACATGCACACATCCACACATGCATACATCTACACATCCACACATCCACACATCGACACATCCACACATTGACACATCCACACATCCACTCATGCACACATGCACACATGCACACATGCGCACATGCGCACATGCACACATGCACACATGCGCACATGCACACATCGACACATGCGCACATGCACGCATGCACACATGCACACATGCGCACGTCCACACATGCACACATCGACACATCCGCACATGCACACATGCGCACATGCACGCATGCAAGTTATGTATACGACACCCCCACATTCCTCAAAAAATATTTTGTCTAAGTCAGCGTCTGTGACATCGGACACTGCATGGGAAGATGTTTGTACCTTCAATTCCAATTTAACGGAAACCATGTGCTGACTCAACATTACAAGTTAATAAATGGGCTCGTATTCTAATTCACCGCCCCAGTCAATCCGTACCGCGTTTGTGAACATCCACACATGAATACATGCACACATCCACACATCGACACATCCACACTTCGATACATCCACACATTCACACATCGACACATCCACGCATTCACACATCCACACATGCACACATGCACACAGCGACACATCCACTCATCCACACATTCACACATCGACACATCCACACATCCACGCATTCACACATCCACACATGCACACAGCGACACATCGACACATGCACACATCCACACATCCACACATGCAAACATCCACACATGCACACATCCAAACATGCACACATCCACACATGCATACATCTACACATCCACACATCCACACATCGACACATCCACACATCGACACATCCACACATCGACACATCCACACATCCACAAATCGACAAATTCACACACCCACACATCCACACATCTACAAATTCACACTTCGACACATCCACACATCCACACATGCATACATGCTCACATCCACACATCCACACTTCGATACATCCACACATTCACACATCGACACATCCACACATTCACACATCCACACATGCACACAGCGACACATCGACACATCCACACATCAACACATCGACACATCGACACATCGACACATCCACACACCGACACATCGACACATCCACACATCGACACATCGACACATCCACACATCGACACATCGACACATCCACTCATGCACACATTCACACATGCACACATGCGCACATGCACACATGCACACATGCGCACATCCTCACATGCACACATCGACACATCCGCACATGCACGCATGCACACATGCGCACATGCGCACATCCACACATGCACACATCGACACATCCGCACATGCACACATGCGCACATGCACGCATGCAAGTTATGTATACGACACCCCCACATTCCTCAAAAAATATTTTGTCTAAGTCAGCGTCTGTGACATCGGACACTGCATGGGAAGATGTTTGTACCTTCAATTCCAATTTAACGGAAACCATGTGCTGACTTAACATTACAAGTTAATAAATGGGCTCGTATTCTAATTCACCGCCCCAGTCAATCCGTACCGCGTTTGTGAACCGCCTGAATTGTAAAACGTATCCACGATAATAAACGTGTCTTTTAATGTTCAAAGTACCTTTTCTGTGTATTATTTATTTTTTTGCTTTCCGCCACCGGCAACGATGTAACTGGCGCAGTCGGAAAAAACGTGAAAAACCGCGAAGGTATTACGTGTTTAAAAATTTCGTAAAAACCGCGAAGGTACGCGAAATTGCAATAATTAATATGAAACCGGAATATAGAGGGCTACGCCCGCAATTCGAGGGTTTTGTAGCACGCGCTTATCTTGGTATCTAAATATTGGCTCCCTGCTCTTCTTGGTACCACTCAGCTGAATAAAAACACCATAATTAAATGTCTTACCGATGATATAGTATCTTACATGCCAATTCACAAAAAGACTGCATCTGTCACCTCTCAAAGTAATAGTTTTAATACGAGAAGCTGTAGATAGATATGTATGTATACGAGATAAACTGTCCCACTCTTCGAGATGCTTAACCATTCATGTTAAGACGACATTGCAAATTGCAAACTTGTTTAACGGCTTCAGGGCGACGGGGACAAATTACGGTCTAATATTTTTCCCTCCTTCACTGTTCCTCTTTCTACAAATCTCAAGAAAATGCCAAAAATGGAAAGTACTCAACATTGCCTTTCTCACGACACCCCACTTGGCTATACCAGTGGATAAAAAAAAATTGACCTTAATTTTGCCTCTATGTGGACTCCTCCTTCCCCCCCCCCCCCCTCTTAAAGTTGGCTGATTACAACACAACGCTTTCTCCAGCAAATTATAGGATTTCTACACATTCTCGCCGAATTATATGTGCAGCTTCAGCCGTTCGTAAGATATTCTATGAACAGACGGACAGACAGGTATTGTATTTGACCGATTTTGTAAGATTTAAGACACAAAACCCTAAAAAAAATAATTGTGTGAATAGTTATTGTTAGGATCACCAATTACCAATCTTCACCCTTCCAAAGTTGGTTCATTAAATAACTGCAATTCGCACTACGAAAAACAACATGCAAGTAGTACACGCATATCAATGCGTGAGGCCGGTAGGTGTATTTTTTGTATGGATAGTGTCAAAATGCATAAATTTAAGTCAATGTACTATTATTAAATATCATGTCATTGTAATGAAACTTAGAGATATTATTGCCTATGATGCTAGTTATCATTAACTATCAATATTTTTGGCCTCAGGTGTGCTTGAGGGGTGCAGGGGTGTGCTAACTGCAACTATAGAAATGTACTATTATTAACCTTTTTGGATGAGATTTAAAAATTCTATTATTTTCGGTTTTCTATGCTAGTGAAATGCCGCTTTTCTGTAAATTTTCATATGTCTAGCTATAACGGTCTCGAAATGCAAGGGGGGGGGACAAACTCGGACCAAATATTTTCCCCTCTCCCTCTTTTCTCCTTTCTTCAAATTTGAAAAAAATTCTAAAAATGGAATGTACTCGACGGTACCTTTCTTACGATACCCCACTTGCCTATACCAAATGAAAAAAAAATTTCGACCTTCATTTTCCCTCTATGGGGACCCCCCATTAAAGTTGACTTATTACGACGCATCGCTTTCTCCAGAGAATTATAGTATTTCTACATATTTCCACCAAATTTCATGTATGTAGCTTCAGCGGTTCGTGAGATATTTCATGGACAGACAGACAGACAGACAGACGGACAGACGGACAGACGGACGCATGACCGATTTCATAAGGGTTTTGTTTTTATACAAAACCCTAATAAAAAGGGAATTGCATTGGCCGAAAAGCTGAATTTTATGAAAATTCGCTTCCGGCCTGGAAAATAAAAATTCCTGAGTCAGCTAATAAAAAGTGACTATAACACATAAAGGGAATTGCATTGCCCGAAAAGCTGAATTTTACGAAAATTCGCTTCTGACCTGGAACATTGAACTTCCTGAGTCAGCTAAAAAAAAAAAAAAAAAAAACAAGAAACCAAAACCAAAACCGAAAAGTGGCGGACAAAAGTGGAAAAGCGAACGAAAGGAGAGAAAAGCGGAATAAGTGCTACAATAGAAAAATTAGTGAAAATAACGAGACAATGGAGCAGAAAGTCTTCGCAATCGAAAGCCAAATGCGAGAAAAAGAGGACCAGATCTCGCAGCTGGCAACTGCAGTACAACAATTGGTGTCCAATCAGACAAGAGACACCCAAATTGGACAACTGGCGGCGGCTATTCATCAACTCTCGTTGAGTCAGAATAACAACCCAAACAACAGGGTTCTGAAGGAGATTCGAAACATGAACGCCTTTACTGGGAAAGGCGACACATCCATCAACAGCTTTATCAGCAGCACGGAGTATTACTTACGTAGTATAGAAGACCAGGATACTAAACGTGCGGCAACGAGGCTAATCTACTTCGAAAAAATACAAGGCGAAGCGAAGGACGTCGTGATAAACATTCAGGAACCAGAAAATTGGCAGCTAATTAAAGCTACATTGAAGCGGAGGTTTAAGCCGGAATTGGAGCCATCGCATATCTACAGGCGCATCAGCAGCTTGAAGGCCAATACGGTGAGTGAGTTAGCAATAGAAGTAGAAACCAGGCCGAAGCTTCGCTTCGGCCCGGAGTCCGAAGCGTATATACCCTAGACTTCTACAGACCTAGTGGAGATACCAAAAGTACCAATTGGCAACGACCATATGCATTAAGAAAGGGTCTCCTATATGGCCAGTTCATAGGAGAGGTTGGCACTCATTCATTAGGATCTTGACCATTCTCAAAATCAATTAACTAACTAACCCATTCTACAATATTTGTCGAATTTTTCAAGTCGCTAGCTTCATTCTATCGGAAGGTATTGCTTATTTGAAGTTTCACTTGTAGAGGAGGTAAGGGTTCCTTAGGTCGGATCTTGCTCATCATTGCCACCAACCAATTAGATCACCCTACAACCATTTAAACAAAATTTCAAGTCTCTAACTTCACTCTATCGAAAGTTATCGCTTATTTAAAGTTTCGTTTGTAGGGGAAGTAGGGGTTTCGTTGATCGGATGTTACCCAGCTTTAATGCCAACTAACTCAATCTCACTTCGAACATTTGACCAAAATTTCAAGTCACTGGCTTCATTCCATCAAAAGTTATCGCTTATTTGAAGTTTCATATGTAGGAGAGGTGGGGGTTCCTTGGGTTTGATCTTGCCCATATTCAACACCAACTACGTAGGTCTTACTAGCAACATTCCACCAAATTTTTAACTCGGTAGTATCATTCTTTCAAAAGTTATCGCTTATTTGAAGTTTCATTTGTAGGGGAGGTAGGGGTTGCTTGAGTCGGATCTTACCCATTTTCAATACCAACCAAGTAGATCCTACTAACAACATTTTGTCAAATTTTCAACTCGCTAGTGTCATTCTATCGAAAGTTATCGTAATTAAAGGAATATTGAATTTTTTTAAATTTGTAGGGGAGGTAGGCGTTCCTTTGATCCGATTATGCCCAACTTACTAGAACTCAAGCATCTTCTCACCCCAGGGTTACATGCCAAAAATCAGGTGTCTACGTCAATTGGTTCAAGAGTTATAGACAAAAAACCCGAAAAGTAGGGTAGTACGGGGCTCTTTGTAAGAAAATTACCGTTAGTTTTCAACTGATCGATTTTATTTTCCCAGGAGTTTATAAGATTACCCTCACGAGTAATCTACCAAAGCTAGAGCTTTTCATATTTATTTAGTCGGAAGTTACAGATACATTTATGTATTTTACATATGTAGGGGAGGTAGGCGTTCTCTTGGCTTGATCATGCCCATTTTCAATACCATCCAACTAGATCACACTTCCAACATTTGGCCAAAATTTCAAGGCTCTAGCTTCATTCTATCGAAAGTTATCGTGCGAACGGACAGACAGACAGACAGACAGACAGACAGACAGACAGACAGACATGGCTTAATCGAATCAGGAGGTGACCCTGATCATTTATATATATACATTGCTATACCTCCGGAGCCTCCTTTAAGGTGTTACATATTTCCGTCGTGACAAAAACAATATACCCTATACTAAAAGTCTAGGGTATAAAAATTAAATGCAAAACAGACGAACTTAGAATTTATCACGCGGAAGATGTGTATATCGATTTAAGTAACGTAGAGTCTCTTTTGGTGAACACTATAAAAGAAGTTACACAAGGTGTTCTGTTAGATAAAATTTATGAAATTTCAAATTTAGAGACTGTTTTGCATATAATGCGTAGTAGAAGATTTGAAAATAGTTGCATTAGAAATGAATATAAAAAACAAAATTTACAAAGTTCCCAAAAACCACAAAACTTTAACAAAAATCATTTTCAACAACGAGGTCAAAAATTCGATGAAGACAGAACTTTCAGACAAGACAGAAATAATGAACACCAGACAAGACAGAATTCAGAACAACACAAAGTTTACCAAAAACCCGATAATAATTTCCAAAATTCCGAAAATGTTCGACGTAGTCAACAGACTAGGTATACGGACAGACACAATAACCAGTACAAAAACAATTCGGGTCAATATTGGAGAAATTCTGGGCAGCACAAACATCCGCAAATGGAACCCATGGAAGTGGATAATGTGCAAGCCGATAATAAAGGGAAAAATGCTAAAAATTTTGATCAAAAATTTAATAGTGGTGAATATTACAGGGAAAATAATCAAAGAAATGGGAGGCAAGTAGAACAAGTACAATCAAAAATTGGTAGTAGTTCATCTCAGGTAAACGAGGTCGCGTTTTTCCTAAACTAGCCTCGGATTACCTACCATTAATTGAACTAACTATCAATGCAGTTAAGTATACCGTATTGATAGATACCGGCTCCTCATTCAGTATAATTGATGAGAACCTTCGGGAATCTGAAAAAATTAAAATAAAACCATTATATTTCTCAACTATAACAGGGCGAGACTCTGTAAACTATGAAGTTCATACGTCGGCACCGGCCGAATTAAAGTCAGGTGGAAAGTAAGAGATTTAAGAACTAGAAATTATGACTTTATAGTGGGTATAGATTTATTGGATAAACTATTTTAAGTGCCGTGATTGATCTGGAAGAAAAGACAATCACTCTTAATGGGCAAACAATACGATTTTCCAATAACCCCTATAAGTTTAATGAAATATGCGCTTTGGAACAAATTGAAAGTGACTACATGAAACATTTGAAGTTAGATCATTTGAATACCGAAGAGTATAAAAAAAACATAAAAAAACTACGATTGGGGTAAACCCCAATCATGCAATACTCTAGATGAATTTGAACCTGGTTAAAGCCAATAAATAATTTTGGTTGCAATCTCGGATCTAACTGATATTGTTAATTAAGTGTTAAGTACAAAATTTCAGCCCGATAAATTGTATACGTACTGAGTAAATAGGCTTAACGTATTTCATGAAATAGTGCAGTTTGTATGGGAGGGGGTAGAAGGAGGGTGAGGATTACAATAAATTTTATAATGTAGGTTACAATTATCATAAAAGTGATATATTCAAAATTTCAAAGCAGGATGTTTTATAGTTTCTGAGAAAATCTGATTATTGTAAATTATCAAAAATGTGTCATTTTGTATGGGAGGGGGTAGACGGAGTAAGGGTAATCGATTAATTTTTTTGAATCTAACTGATATTGTTAATTAAGTGTTAAGTACAAAATTTCAGCCCGATACATTGTATACGTACTGAGTAAATTGGCTTAACGTATTTCATGAAATAGTGCAGTTTGTATGGGAGGGGGTAGAAGGAGGGTGAGGATTACAATAAGTTTTATAACATAGGTTAAAATTATCACAAAAGTGATATATTAAAAATTTCAAAGCAATATGTTTTATAGTTTCTGAGAAAATCTGATTATTGTAAATTTTCAAAAATGTGTCATTTTGTATGGGAGGGGGTAGAAGGGGTGGAGCGATTTAGCCCGTTCACGAACTTAGCCTTCATTTTTTGTCAAAAATAACGTGTGCAAAAATTGAACTTTATAGCTCAACGCGTTCTCGAGCTAGAGAGGTCACGGACGGACGGACGGACTGACGGACAGACGGACAGACGGACAGACGGACAGACGGACGGACGGACATCCGGTTTTGAGATATTCGAGTGATAATATGAACTTCTGTATCATTCATTTTTTTCTGCGAGCCTTATTTCTTAGCGTTACAAACTTTGTGGCAAACTTATAATACTCTCAGATTTCATCTAGAGTATAAACATAAAAGAACTACGATTGGGGTAAACCCCAATCATGCAATACTCTAGATGAATTTGAACCTGGTTAAAGCCAATAAATAATTTTGGTTCCAATCTCGGATGCATCGTTAAGACTTTGTTGATCCCATCACCTCTCAGATTTCATCTAGAGTATAAGGGTAATCGACTATTTTTTTTGAATCTAACTGATATTGTTAATTAAGTGTTAAGTACAAAATTTCAGCCCGATAAATTGTATACGTACTGAGTAAATAGGCTTAACGTATTTCATGAAATAGTGCAGTTTGTATGGGAGGGGGTAGAAGGAGGGTGAGGATTACAATAAGTTTTATAACATAGGTTACAATTATCATAAAAGTGATATATTCAAAATTTCAAAGCAGGATGTTTTATAGTTTCTGAGAAAATCTGATTATTGTAAATTATCAAAAATGTGTCATTTTGTATGGGAGGGGGTAGACGGAGTAAGGGTAATCGATTACTTTTTTGAATCTAACTGATATTGTTAATTAAGTGTTAAGTACAAAATTTCAGCCCGATAAATTGTATACGTACTGAGTAAATTGGCTTAACGTATTTCATGAAATAGTGCAGTTTGTATGGGAGGGGGTAGAAGGAGGGTGAGGATTACAATAAGTTTTATAACATAGGTTACAATTATCATAAAAGTGATATATTAAAAATTTCAAAGCAACATGTTTTATAGTTTCTGAGAAAATCTGATTATTGTAAATTTTCAAAAATGTGTCATTTTGTATGGGAGGGGGTAGAAGGGGTGGAGCGATTTAGCCCGTTCACGAACTTAGCCTTCATTTTTTGTCAAAAATAACGTGCGCAAAATTTGAACTTCATAGCTCAACGCGTTCTCGAGCTAGAGAGGTCACGGACGGACGGACGGACAGACGGACAGACGGACAGACGGACAGACGGACGGACGGACATCCGGTTTTGAGATATTCGAGTGATAATATGAACTTCTGTATCATTCATTTTTTTCTGCGAGCCTTATTTCTTAGCGTTACAAACTTTGTGGCAAACTTATAATACTCTCAGATTTCATCTAGAGTATAATAACGAGGGTAGTGAAAAGATTTGAAAATATTTATTTCAAGGAAGGGGATCAGCTCACAAGTACACCAAGCATAAAACATGAAATTCTGACAACCACAGATCAGCAAATCAACTCAAGATTGTACAGATATCCTCCGCAGCACGAGGACGAAGTCCGTCGACAAATTGCGGAAATGGAAAAACAAGGCATCATAAGAAAAAGTAATTCAAAGTACTCAAGTCTTTTGATAGTAGTGCCCAAGAAAACTGATAATTCTGGGGAGAAAAAATTTAGGCTAGTCATAGACTACAGGAAATTAAATGAAGTCACTATTGATGACAAATTTCCTTTGCCTAACATTGAATCCATACTGGGAAAATTGGGAAGGGCACAATATTTTAGCACAATCGATCTAGCCAAAGGATACCATCAGATCCTTGTCAAAGAAGAAGACAGGAAAAAGACTGCCTTCGTAACACCACATGGCCTATATGAATTTATCCGTATGCCATTTGGGCTTAAAAATGCCCCGGCTACGTTTCAGCGCCTCATGAATGAGGTTCTGCGTGACTTTATTAATAAACCTTTATTAAATAACCTTGACGACATTTTGATTTTCAGTGCCTCACTAGAGGAACACGTTCAGGCCATTACAGATATTTTTACCGTTTTGGAAAAGCACAAATTGAAAGTTCAGATCAACAAGTGCAATTTTATGAAAAAGGAAACTGGATTCCTGGGTCACATAGTCACAAAGGATGGACTAAAACCCATTCCAGACAAAAGCAAAGTAATAGAATCATTAGAAATCCTGAAAACTTAAAAGCAAGTACAGCGTTTCTTAGGACTTACCGGGTATTATCGGAAGTTCGTTAAAGATTACGCAAAAGTCGCACAGCCAATCACGAAGTATTTGCAAAAAGGGGTTAAACTGAATATAAAAGATCCAAATTTCATAGAAGCCTTTGAAAAACTTAAAATCTTGGTAACCTCTCCACCCATATTAAAATTTCCGGACTTTAAAAAACAGTTTCATTTAACTACTGACGCATCGAATTACGCAATTGGCGCTGTGTTATCACAGGATGGTCATCCAGTAAGTTTCGCATCGCGAACATTGCAAAAATATGAGCGAAGTTTTTCTACAATTGACAAAGAATTTTTATCTATCATGTGGGCCGTTCAGTATTTCCGGCCATACCTTTATGGCAAAAAATTCAAAATTTATACAGACCACCAGCCAATCAAGTACTTAAATACCAAGTACAGAAGAGAGGATCTACCACTTAAACATCAAAGGTGGCTTACCAAATTAAGCGATTATGATTATGAGATAGAGTACGTTAAAGGAAAAGAGAATCGCGTAGCGGACTTTCTGAGTAGAATTCAGCAGCCGGAGAATGCTGAAACGAAATCTGAACAATCGGAAAATCGAACACAATCTTATTCTGATCTAGGAATTTTTTACAATTTAGAAGAAGATGAAAATTCTACTTTAGCTACTAAACATTCAGCAGAAGAAGAAAATTTAGACCACATCCCCATAAAAGAGGAAATTGTAAATAAGTATAAGACGCAATTAATTCTGACTAATAATAAAACCCATGAAATCGAAATTATACATGGAAAAAAAGTAATCTATATAGCAGATTATGACTTCGAAAATTTAAACAACATCCTTAGGAGACTCAAAAACGTATAACGTATAAGGTATAACGGGAATATACTCAGAACTACCAGATAGGCAGTATAACGTAGTACAAGAACATATTAGACTTATGTTTTCAAACGATAGCGGAGTAAAGTTCATACGTTGCTCCTTTAGAGCACAAGATATTCTTACGGAAGTTGAAGCAGTCAAGCAAATATCTCTTTATCATGTCAAGGAAAGTCTCCATTCGGGTATTCAAGAAACTTTTCAATCACTAAAAAACAAAATTTACTTCCCAAAATTATTAGAATTTATACAGTTAGTTATAAACCAATGTGACATTTGTCAGGAAGTGAAATACGAAAGGAGACCCATAAAACCAACTTTCCAGTTAACAGAAACACCAGATGATGTAAATCAAATAATCCAAATAGACATGTATTTCATAATGAAGCAATGTTTTTTAACATGCATTGACAAATTTTCTAAATTTGGCACAGCTTACTATTTATCAGACAGGAACCATGTAACAGTAATTGAAGTATTAGAAGAACACTTTACGAAATTTGGGAAACCAAGCAAAATTATTTCAGGAAACGAATTTAATGCAATTAGAATCAAGGAATATTTAGAAAATGAGGGTGTCAGTCAACATATTACCAAACCTCACAGCCACACAGGATTAGCCGATGTGGAAAAACTACACAGTACTATAGCCGAAAAGTTTAGAATCCATACAGTTGAGAAATCGAAATTTACACCGAAACGAATATTGCAACAGGCATTAAGAAATTATAATCAGAGGTATCATTCTGCCATAAAATGTACTCCCAGTGAAGTACATTTTCGAAAAGTAGATCTCGACCAAATAAGAAAAAATCTACTAGCATCCAAACACAAAATGTTAGAAAGGCACAATGCGAAAAGGGAAAACTATGTTGATACCCGGACAACGGGATTCATAAAAAACTATAAAGCGGTAAGACTTAAGCAATTACCTAAATATAGGAAGTCAAAATTAGCGAATGTTCACCCGATTAACATTAAACGAAAGCGTAAATTTGCAGATTGTGAAGGTAGTATAATTCTTCCCTTCACAGAGGGAGAAAAACAAATAATTAATGAAGCTGTAAATGGAGAATCTCAGGACGAAATTTTAATTTCAAAATTTAATTTAACTATTAAACGGCAAGATATTAAGACTTTAGAAGGTAATTCATGGCTTAATGACAATATTATTAACTTTTATCTAAATCTGTTAGCAGAACGTAGTAACCAATCCGAGATTAATAGTTCTCCTAAAGTTTATGCCTTTAATACTTTCTTTGTTCAAACACTGTTGCGATTAGGGTATACAGGAGTTCGAAGATGGACCAAAAGTATCGACATTTTTTCTTACGATATAATACTAATTCCTGTTCATATGCACAATACGCATTGGTGCATGTCAGCAATTGATTTTAAAAATAAAACAATAAAATATTATGATTCCATGGGAGGAACAAATTCCGAACTTTTAGACTCATTAGAAAATTACCTGAAAGAATAATCTTCAGACAAAAAGAAAATGCCGTTCGACACAGAAGCATTCGAAAAAACCAATGTTGCTGATTGTCCCAGGCAAAGTAACGACAACGATTGTGGAGTCTTCAGCTGCATGATATCTGAACACCTTACACGAAATTGTAGCCCAACATTTACACAATCAAATATTCCATACTTTCGAGAAAGAATGATTTTGGAAATAGTTCAAGGGAAACTTATAACTTAAAACTGATGTTTACTCAAACTCTTATTGATATCCTTAAGTAACAAAAAAAATTTTTCCAGCTCTTAACGGTATTAACTGTATTAATACTCGTAACTCCAGTTCATGGCATGTTAAACGTTTACAATATTGCTGAACAAAATGGGTTCTTTGAAATAAAACTTACAACAGCAGAAGTATTTTAGTAGTTAAAAGCAGCATTATAATCCATTTTATCGATACACACGAAATTTCGGAAATTATTGAGGGTTTCAAAAACAATATAAACAGTACATATGGACAAAACAAAGACATATTAATTGCAGAACTAGAACACCTGACAAATAAAATTAAAACATTAGTACCACAAAGTAACAGACACAAACGGGGGTTAATAAACCTTATTGGACACGCCTAAAAATGGCTTTTCGGAACTATGGACGAAAACGATAGACGTGACATTGACGAACATTTAAAGATAACAGACACAAACAACCATTACGCAATTACAACACACAACAAACAAGTAGACATTAACCGAAACTTTAGTGACGCTCTGAAACAATTAAAAAACATTGTTCAACAAGATCGAAATTTAATTTTAAACAGAATAAATCAGTTGTCAAACAATACACTCAATAATAATCTCTACTACGACCAATTCTTTAAAATTCAAATCCTAAAAAACAGAATAGAAAATCTTCAAGATAATGTTGCATCTGCAAGAAATGATATTTTAACCGATGAAGAAATAAGGAAATTTGATATTGATGTACAAAAGTTACAATATGTAAAAGTAGGCTTAGCTAAATCTGAAAACAATTTGTTACTATTTGCGATTAAAATCCCCAGGGAATTTGTAACTGTTCAGCTCAATGTAATTATACCAATCCCCAACAAAGAAAACAGAGAAATTGACTTTGAAAAAGAAATAGTATTTACCTATAATAACACAGCATATAAATATGAAAAATTAAAAACATTAAACGAACTTAGTGTAAGTAAACATTGTACTTATTACCAAAGCTGCAAATTAACTAAAAATCAAAATTTAGAAATTATCGAACTTGATACTGAAACAATTCTAATAAAAAATGCTAAACAGTTAAAATTAACACAAAATTGTGATGTAAGAAAACTTGTATTATCTGGAAATGTATTAATTCACTTCAATAACTGTACTTTGCAAATTCTAGACCATTACTTCTCGAATATTCAAGAAAAATTCGAAGATCGTTTTTATTTTCCAACAAATATGCAGCCTTATAATTTTTCTGACAAAATAACTTTAGATGATATTGTAATCAATAATATTGAAAATATAAATAAAATTAAAGAATTACAAGTTCACAAAAATTGGATATATGGAATCAATACAACTGTAATCATAATTGTAATACTTACGATTTTGGGGTTATTGGTTTATTTTAAAAGAAAACAAAAAAAATATAAAAATTGATATACCTACTAGAATTCAGGAGAATTCTTATTGTCAAAGGGGGCGAGCTATGTATACGACACCCCCACATTCCTCAAAAACTATTTTGTCTAAGTCAGCGTCTGTGACATCGGACACTGCATGGGAAGATGTTCGTACCTTCAATTCCAAGTTAACGGAAACCATGTGCTGACTCAACATTACAAGTTAATAAAAGGGCTCGTACGCTAATTCACCACCCCAGTCAATCCGTACCGCGTTTGTGAACCGCCTGAATTGTAAAACGTATCCACGATAATAAACGTGTCTTTAAATGTTCAAAGTAACTTTTCTGTGTATTATTTATTTTTCTTTTGCTTTCCGCCACCGGCAACGATCTAACTTGCACGCATGCATACATGCAAACATCCACACATGCACACATCCACACATCGACACATCCACACATCGACATTTCCACACATCGACACATCCACACATCCACACATCCACACATCGACACATCGACACATCGACACATCGACACATCCACACATCCACACATCGACACATCGACACATCGGCACATCGGCACATCGACACATCGACACATCGACACATCCACACACCGACACATCCACACATGCACACATGCACACATGCGCACATCCACACATCCACACATGCACACATCCACACATCGACACATCGACACATCGGCACATCGGCACATCGACACATCGACACATCGACACATCGACACATCCACACACCGACACATCCACACATGCACACATGCACACATGCGCACATCCACATATGCACACATGAACACATCCACAAATCGACACATCCACACATCCACACAACGACACATCCACACATCCACAAATCCACACATCCACACATCCACTCATGCGCACACGCGCACATGCACACATGCACACATCGACACATCCACACATCGACACATCGACACATCCACACATCCACACATCCACAAATCCACATATAAACACATCCACACATCCACTCATGCGCACACGCGCACATGCACACATGCACACATCGACACATCCACACATGCACACATCCACACATCGACACATCCACACATCCACAAATCGACACATTCATACATCTACACATCCACAACATCCACACATCCACAAATCCACACATCCACACATGCAAACATGCACACACCCACACATGCACACATCCACACATCCACACATCCACACATCCACACATGCACACATCCACACATCGACACATCCACACATCGACACATCCACACATCGACTTATCCACACATCCACAAATCGACACATTCACAAAAAACACATACACACATGCGCACATCCACACATGCGCACATCCACACATGCACACATCCACACATGCACACATCCACACATCGACACATCCAGACATCCACACGTCGACACATCCACGCATCCACACATCCACACATCGACACATCCACAAATCGTCACATTCACACATCCACAGATCGACACATCCACACATCGACACATCCACAAATCGACAAATTCACACATGCCCACATGCACACATACGCACATGCACACATCCACACATGCAAACATCCACACATGCACACATCCAAACATGCACACTTCCACTCATGCATACATCTACACATCCACACATCCACACATCCACAAATCGACAAATTCACACACCCACACATCCACACATCTACAAATCCACACAGCGACACATCCACACATCCACACATGCATACATGCACACATCCACACATCGACACATCCACACTTCGATACATCCACACATTCACACATCGACACATCCACACATCCACACATTCACATATCCACACATGCACACAGCAACACATCGACACATCCACACATCAACACATCGACACATCGACACATCCACACATCGACACATCGACACATCCACACATCGACACATCCACACATCGACACATCGACACATCCACTCATGCACACATGCACACATGCACACATGCGCACATGCACGCATGCACACTTGCACACATGCACACATGCACACATCCACACATGCACACATCGACACATGCGCACATGCACGCATGCAAGTTATGTATACGACACCCCCACATTCCTCAAAAAATATTTTGTCTAAGTCAGCGTCTGTGACATCGGACACTGCATGGGAAGATGTTTGTACCTTCAATTCCAATTTAACGGAAACCATGTGCTGACTCAACATTACAAGTTAATAAATGGGCTCGTATGCTAAAATAATTCACCGCCCCAGTCAATCCGTACCGCGTTTGTGAACCGCCTGAATTGTAAAACGTATCCACGATAATAAACGTGTCTTTTAATGTTCAAAGTACCTTTTCTGTGTATTATTTATTTTTTTGCTTTCCGCCACCGGCAACGATCTAACTGGCGCAGTCGGAAAAAACGTGAAAAACCGCGAAGGTATTACGTGTTTAAAAATTTCGTAAAAACCGCGAAGGTACACGAAATTGCAATAATTAATATAAAAAGGGAATTGCATTGCCCGAAAAGCTGAATTTTATGAAAATTCGCTTCTGGCCTGGAAAATAAAAATTCCTGAGTCAGCTAATAAAAAGTGACTATAACATATAAAGGGAATTGCATTGCCCGAAAAGCAGAATTTTACGAAAATTCGCTTCTGACCTGGAACATTGAACTTCCTAAGTCAGCTAAAAAAAAAAAAAAAAAAAAAAAAAAATCGAAAAGTGGCGGACAAAAGTGGAAAAGCGAACGAAAGCAGAGAAAAGCGGAATAAGTGCTACAATAGAAAAACCAGGCCGAAGCGTATATACCCTAGACTTGTACAGACCTAGTGGTGTTACCAAAAGTATCAATTGGTAACGACCATATGCATTAAAAGTGAGTTTCCTATACGGCCAGTTTATAGGGGAGGTTGGCAATCATTCAGTAGGATCTTGACCATTATCAAAATCAATTAACTAACCCATTCTACAAATATTTGTCGAATTTTTCAAGTCGCTAGCTTCATTCTATCGAAAGTTATTGCTTATTTGAAGTCTCACTTGTAGAGGAGGTAGGGGTTGCTTGGGTCGGATCTTGCTCATTATTGCCACCAACAAATAAGATCATACTCAATTGCCCTAACCCCTTGTGGGGCATAGCGCGCCAACTGTTCCATGTGGCCCAGTTGACGTTTCGTTGGCATTAAATAAGATCATGCTTCAAACACTTAAACAAAATTTCAAGCCTCTAGCTTCACTCTATCGGAAGTTATCGCTTATTTGAAGTTTCACTTGTAGGGGAGGTAGGAGTTCCTTGGGTCAGACCTTGCTCATCATTGCTACCAACAAATAAAATCATGCTACAAACATTTATACAAAATTTCAAGTCGCTAGCTTCACTCCATCGAAAGTTATCGCTTATTTGAAGTTTCATTTGTAGGGGAGGTAGGAGTTCCTTAGGTTTGATCTAACCCATCTTAAATACCAACTAACCTGATCTCACTTCAAACATTTGGCCAAAACTTCAAGTCGCTGGCTTGATTTTATCAAAAGTTATCGCTTTTTGAAGTTGCATTTGTAGGGGGGGTAGGGGTTACTTGGGTCGGATCTTACCCATTTTCAAAACCAACCAAGTAGATCCTACTAACAACATTTTGTCAAATTTTCAACTCGCTAGTGTAATTTTATCGAAAGTTATCGTAATTAAAAAATATTTAATTTTTGAAATTTGTAGGGGAGGTAGGCGTTCCCTTGATCTGATTATGCCCAACTTACTGGAGCTTAAGCATCTTCCTACTCCAGGGTCACATGCCAAAAATCAGGTATCTACGTCAATTGGTTCAAGAGTTATAGACAAAAAACCCGAAAAGTAGGGTAGTACGGGGCTCTTTGTAAGAAAATTACCGTTAGTTTTCAGCTGATCGATTTTATTTTTTTAGGGAAGTAGAAGATTATCCTCACGAGCAATCTGCCAAAGCTAGAGCTTTTTATGGTTATTAAATCGGGAGTTATAGATACATTTAATTATTTTACATATATAGGGGAGGTAGGCGTTCTCTTGGCCTGATCATGCCCATTTTCAATACCAACCAAGTAGATTATACTTCCAACATTTGATTAAAATTTCAAGTCTCTAGCTTCATTCTATCGAAAGTTATCGTGCGAACGGACAGACAGACAGACAGACGGACAGACGGACAGACGGACAGACGGACAGACAGATAGACAGACAGACAGACATGGCTAAATCGAATCAGGAGGTGACTCTGATCATTTATATATATATATTGCTATACCTCTGGAGCCTCCTTTAAGGTGTTACATATTTCCGTCGTGACAAAAACAATATACCCTATACTAAAAGTCTAGGGTATAATTAGTGAAAATAACGAGACAATGGAGCAGAAAGTCTTCGCAATCGAAAGCCAAATGCGAGAAAAAGAGGACCAGATCTCGCAGCTGGCAACCGCAGTACAACAATTGGTGTCCAATCAGACAAGAGACACCCAAATTGGACAACTGGCGGCGGCTATTCATCAACTCTCGTTGAGTCAGAATAACAACCCAAACAACAGGGTTCTGAAGGAGATTCGAAACATGAACGCCTTTACTGGGAAAGGCGACACATCCATCAACAGCTTTATCAGCAGCACGGAGTATTACTTACGTAGTATAGAAGACCAGGATACTAAACGTGCGGCAACGAGGCTAATCTACTTCGAAAAAATACAAGGCGAAGCGAAGGACGTCGTGATAAACATTCAGGAACCAGAAAATTGGCAGCTAATTAAAGCTACATTGAAGCGGAGGTTTAAGCCGGAAGTGAAGCCATCGCATATCTACAGGCGCATCAGCAGCTTGAAGGCCAATGCGGTGAGTGAGTTAGAAATAGAAGTAGAAACCAGGCCGAAGCTTCGCTTCGGCCCGGAGTCCGAATCGTATATACCCTAGACTTGTACAGACCTAGTGGTGATACCAAAAGTACCAATTGGCAACGACCATTTACATTAAAAGTGGGTCTCTTATATGGCCAGTTCATAGGGGAGGTTGGCACTCATTCAGTGGGATCTTGACCATTCTCAAAATCAATTAACTAACCCATTTTACAAATATTTATCCAATTTTTCAAGTCGCTAGCTTCATTCTATCGAAAATTAACGCTTATTTGAAGTTTCACTTGTAGGGGAGGTGGGGGTTTCGATGGTCGAATTTTACGTATTTTCAATATTAGTCGACTGGATCATACTACAAACATTTTAAAATACCAAAATTTCAAGTCGCTAGCTTTATTTTGTCGTAAGTTATCGCTTATTTTAAGTTTCATTTCTAGGGGAGGTAGGGGTTCCTTAGGTGGGATCTTACCCATTTTCAATACCAACAAAGTAGGTCTTACTAGCAACATTCTATTAAATTTTCAACTTGCTAGTGTCATTTTATCGAAAGTTATCATAATTAAAGTAACATTTGATTTTTTGAAATTTGTAGGGGAGGTAGGCGTTCCTTTAATCTGATTATGCCCAACTTACTAAAACTCACGCAGCTTCTTACTTCCGGGTTACGTGCCAAAAATCAGGTGTCTACGTCAATTGGTTCAGGAGTTATAGACAAAAAACCTGAAAAGTAGGGTAGTACGGGGTTCTTTGTAAGAAAATTACCGTTAGTTTTCAAGTTATCAGTTTTATTTTCCCATGAGAGTATGAAATTACCCTCATGAGTAATCTACCAAAGCTAGAGCTTTTCATGTCTCTTTAATCGGGAGTTATAGATACATTTATGTATTTTACATATGTAGGGGAGGTAGGCGTTCTCTTGGCCTGATCATGACCATTTTCAATACCATCCAACTAGATCACACTTCCAACATTTGACCAAAATTTCAAGGCTCTAGCTTCATTTTATCGAAAGCTATCGTGCGAACGGACAGACAGACGGACAGACAGACAGACAGACAGACGGACAGACAGACAGACAGACAGACAGACAGACAGACAGACAGACAGACAGACAGACAGACAGACAGACAGACATGGCTAAATCGAATCAGGAGGTGACCCCGATCATTTATATATATACATTGCTATACCTCCGGAGCCTCCTTTAAGGTGTTACATATTTCCGTCGTGACAAAAACAATATACCCTATACTATAAGTCTAGGGTATAAAAATTAAATGCAAAACAGACGAACTTAGAACTTATCACGCGGAAGATGTGTATATCGATTTAAGTAACGTAGAGTCTCTTTTGGTGAACACTATAAAAGAAGTTACACAAGGTGTTCTGTTAGATAAAATTTATGAAATTTCAAATTTAGAGACTGTTTTGCATATAATGCGTAGTAGAAGATTTGAAAATAGTTGCATTAAAGATTATCCTCACGAGCGATCTGCCAAAGCTAGAGCTTTTCATGTTTATTAAATCGGGAGTTATAAATACATTTTACTATTGTACATATGTAGGGGAGGTAGGCGTTCTCTTGGCCTGATCATGCCCATTTTCAATACCAACCAACTAGATCATACTTCCAACATCTTACCAAAATTTCAAGGCTCTAGCTTGATTCTATCGAAAGTTATCGTGCGAACGGACAGACAGACGGACAGACGGACAGACGGACAGACGGACAGACAGACAGACAGACAGACAGACAGACAGACAGACATGGCTAAATCGAATCAGGAGGTGACGCTGATCATTTATATATACACATTGCTATACCTCCGGAGCCTCCTTTAAGGTGTGACATATTTCCGTCGTGACAAAAACAATATACCCTATACTAAAAGTCTAGGGTATAAAAACAAAATTTACAAAGTTCCCAAAAACCTCAAAACTTTAACAAAAATCATTTTCAACAACGAGGTCAAAAATTCGATGAAGACAGAACTTTCAGACAAGACAGACATTACGAACAACGAGACAAGACATTCAGACAAGACAGAAATAATGAACACCAGACAAGACAGAATTCAGAACAACACAAAGTTTACCAAAAACCCGATGATAATTTCCAAAATTCCGAAAATGTTCGACGTAGTCAACAGACTAGGTATACGGACAGACACAATAACCAGTACAAAAACAATTCGGGTCAATATTGGAGAAATTCTGGGCAGCACAAACATCCGCAAATGGAACCCATGGAAGTGGATAATGTGCAAGCCGATAATAAAGGGAAAAATGCTAAAAATTTTGATCAAAAATTTAATAGTGGTGAATATTACAGGGAAAAAAATCAAAGAAATGGGAGGCAAGTAGAACAAGTACAATCAAAAATTGGTAGTAGTTCATCTCAGGTAAACGAGGTCGCGTTTTTCCTAAACTAGCCTCGGATTACCTACCATTAATTGAACTAACTATCAATGCACTTAAGTATACCGTATTGATAGATACCGGCTCCTCATTCAGTATAATTGATGAGAACCTTCGGGAATCTGAAAAAATTAAAATAAAACCATTATATTTCTCAACTATAACAGGGCGAGACTCTGTAAACTATGAAGTTCATACGTCGGCACCGGCCGAATTAAAGTCAGGTGGAAAGTAAGAGATTTAAGAACTAGAAATTATGACTTTATAGTGGGTATAGATTTATTGGATAAACTATTTTAAGTGCCGTGATTGATCTGGAAGAAAAGACAATCACTCTTAATGGGCAAACAATACGATTTTCCAATAACCCCTATAAGTTTAATGAAATATGCGCTTTGGAACAAATTGAAAGTGACTACATGAAACATTTGAAGTTAGATCATTTGAATACCGAAAAGTATAAAAAAATAACGAGGGTAGTGAAAAGATTTGAAAATATTTATTTCAAGGAAGGGGATCAGCTCACAAGTACACCAAGCATAAAACATGAAATTCTGACAACCACAGATCAGCAAATCAACTCAAGATTGCACAGATATCCTCCGCAGCACGAGGACGAAGTCCGTCGACAAATTGCGGAAATGGAAAAACAAAAAGTAATTCAAAGTACTCAAGTCTTTTGATAGTAGTGCCCAAGAAAACTGATAATTCTGGGGAGAAAAAATTTAGGCTAGTCATAGACTACAGGAAATTAAATGAAGTTGTAGCGGCACTGTCTAATCAATTAAAAATAAATCTAGCAGCCGTTTTTCCATCAAATATATAGTTGGCTGTGATTTACAATATATAAACTAAAAAATAAATATTACATAGTTGTCAATCTTTTCGTCTATTAAATGTATACTTTTTAATAATTAATTTAATATATGTATTATAAATAACTAGGTGTAAAATATAGTGTAAATTAAATAAAAAATATAAAATATTATTTGAATTAAAAGAAATAGCTAAAATGTGTAAAACATAATTAGCTATATTTGGTGACCCCGACGTGATATGAATCAATGTTGCGTGAAAAGCCGATGTAAGAAACCCGTCGTTCGAACAAACTCAAATTTTGAACAACGTCGTCGTCGCGACAACCGGCCTTAGCTGAGAACAACATATAACAAGTATCACGTGAAATTTCATCGCTACGCCACAGTGGATTCGGCCCGTGCTCTGTCAGTGTGTGCAGTATCACTGTGACCCATGCAGTTTGTCTGCTGCACCATTTTTGCATTGTAGCCCCGAGGTCAACTATCCCAGCAATGTCATGTATTGTATTGCAATCGCAATCAAAGACATAAGGCGTCAGCTTTCCTCATGAGGACATATAAGCCTAGTATCTCTTTATAGCAATTGGTTTTGGCATAGTCCACGGTTACTCCCAGTTCCAGCATTCTTCAATCAACGCGCAGTTTGAACATATCCACAGCACGAATTCCGGTATGGCCTATGGTAGAACGCATTGTGCATTATTGCGACGTCACAATTCAAGTGAACCTCATCGTCACTGGACACTTCGATACGCCTCAATTGGATCTGCCTCATACTACGTGTCTTATCTTTATCACATCAGTGCCACTCATCCGCCATTCTATTTTATCGTGCGTTCCCACTAGGGAGGGAGTATTGTAGCGGCACTGTCTAATTAACTAAAAATAAATCTAGCAGCCGTTTTTCCATCAAATATATAGTTGGCTGTGATTTGCAATTAATAAATTGAAAATATATATTACATAGTTGTCAATCTTTTCGTTTATTAAATGTATACTTTTTAATAATTAATTTAATATATGTATTATAAATAAATATGTGTAAAATATAGTGTAAATTAAATAAAAAATATAAAATATTATTTGAACTAAAAGAAATAGCTAGAATGTGTAAAACAAAGTCACTATTGATGACAAATTTCCTTTGCCTAACACTGACTTCATACTGGGAAAATTGGGAAGGCCACAATATTTTAGCACAATCGATCTAGCCAAAGGATACCATCAGATCCTTGTCAAAGAAGAAGACAGGAAAAAGACTGCCTTCGTAACACCACATGGCCTATATGAATTTATCCGTATGCCATTTGGGCTTAAAAATGCCCCGGCTACGTTTCAGCGCCTCATGAATGAGGTTCTGTGTGACTTTATTAATAAAGTCTGCGTCGTTTACCTTGACGACATTTTGATTTTCAGTACCTCACTAGAGGAACACGTTCAGGCCATTACAGATATTTTTACCGTTTTGGAAAAGCACAAATTGAAAGTTCAGATCAACAAGTGCAATTTTATGAAAAAGGAAACTGGATTCCTGGGTCACATAGTCACAAAGGATGGACTAAAACCCAATCCAGACAAAATCAAAGTAATAGAATCATTAGAAATCCTGAAAACTTAAAAGCAAATACAGCGTTTCTTAGGACTTACCGGGTATTATCGGAACTTCGTTAAAGATTACGCAAAAGTCGCACAGCCAATCACGAAGTATTTGCAAAAAGGGGTTAAACTGAATATAAAAGATCCAAATTTCATAGAAGCCTTTAAAAAAATTAAAATCTTGGTAACCTCTCCACCCATATTAAAATTTCCGGACTTTAAAAACAGTTTCATTTAACTACTGACGCATCGAATTACGCAATTGGCGCTGTGTTATCACAGGATGGTCATCCAGTAAGTTTCGCATCGCGAACATTGCAAAAATATGAGTGTAGTTTTTCTACAATTGACAAAGAGTTTTTATCTATCATGTGGGCCGTTCAGTATTTCCGGCCATACCTTTACGGCAAAAAATTCAAAATTTATACAGACCGTAGCGGACTTTTTGAGTAGAATTCAGCAGCCGGAGAATGCTGAAACGAAATCTGAACAATCGGAAAATCGAACACAATCTTATTCTGATCTAGGAATTTTTTTCAATTTAGAAGAAGATGAAAATTCTACTTTAGCTACTAAACATTCAGCAGAAGAAGAAAATTTAGACCACATCCCCATAAAAGAGGAAATTGTAAATAAGTATAAGACGCAATTAATTCTGACTAATAATAAAACCCATGAAATCGAAATTATACATGGAAAAAAAGTAATCTATATAGCAGATTATGACTTCGAAAATTTAAACAACATCCTTAGGAGACTCAAAAACGTATAACGTATAAGGTATAACGGGAATATACTCAGAACTACCAGATAGGCAGTATAACGTAGTACAAGAACATATTAGACTTATGTTTTCAAACGATAGCGGAGTAAAGTTCATACGTTGCTCCTTTAGAGCACAAGATATTCTTACGGAAGTTGAAGCAGTCAAGCAAATATCTCTTTTTCATGTCAAGGAAAGTCTCCATTCGGGTATTCAAGAAACTTTTCAATCACTAAAAAACAAAATTTACTTCCCAAAATTATTAGAATTTATACAGTTAGTTATAAACCAATGTGACATTTGTCAGGAAGTGAAATACGAAAGGAGACCCATAAAACCAACTTTCCAGTTAACAGAAACACCAGATGATGTAAATCAAATAATCCAAATAGACATGTATTTCATAATGAAGCAATGTTTTTTAACATGCATTGACAAATTTTCTAAATTTGGCACAGCTTACTATTTATCAGACAGGAACCATGTAACAGTAATTGAAGTATTAGAAGAACACTTTACGAAATTTGGGAAACCAAGCAAAATTATTTCAGGAAACGAATTTAATGCAATTAGAATCAAGGAATATTTAGAAAATGAGGGTGTCAGTCAACATATTACCAAACCTCACAGCCACACAGGATTAGCCGATGTGGAAAAACTACACAGTACTATAGCCGAAAAGTTTAGAATCCTTACAGTTGAGAAATCGAAATTTACACCGAAACGAATATTGCAACAGGCATTAAGAAATTATAATCAGAGGTATCATTCTGCCATAAAATGTACTCCCAGTGAAGTACATTTTCGAAAAGTAGATCTCGACCAAATAAGAAAAAATCTACTAGCATCCAAACACAAAATGTTAGAAAGGCACAATGCGAAAAGGGAAAACTAAAATATGTTGATACCCGGACAACGGGATTCATAAAAAACTTAATTAATTAACATTAAACGAAAGCGTAAATTTGCAGATTGTGAAGGTAGTATAATTCTTCCCTTCACAGAGGGAGAAAAACAAATAATTAATAAAGCTGTAAATGGAGAATCTCAGGACGAAATTTTAATTTCAAAATTTAATTTAACTATTAAACGGCAAGATATTAAGACTTTAGAAGGTAATTCATGACTTAATGACAATATTATTAACTTTTATCTAAATCTGTTAGCAGAACGTAGTAACCAATCCGAAATTAATAGTTCTCCTAAAGTTTATGCCTTTAATACTTTCTTGGTTCAAACACTGTTGCGATTAGGGTATACAGGAGTTCGAAGATGGACCAAAAGTATCGACATTTTTTCTTACGATATAATACTAATTCCTGTTCATATGCACAATACGCATTGGTGCATGTCAGCAATTGATTTTAAAAATAAAACAATAAAATATTATGATTCCATGGGAGGAACAAATTCCGAACTTTTAGACTCATTAGAAAATTACCTGAAAGAAGAATCTTCAGACAAAAAGAAAATGCCGTTCGACACAGAAGCATTCGAAAAAACCAATGTTGCTGATTGTCCCAGGCAAAGTAACGACAACGATTGTGGGGTCTTCAGCTGCATGATATCTGAACACCTTACACGAAATTGTAGCCCAACATTTACACAATCAAATATTCCATACTTTCGAGAAAGAATGATTTTGGAAATAGTTCAAGGGAAACTTATAACTTAAAACTGATGTTTACTCAAACTCTTATTGATATCCTTAAGTAACAAAAAAAAATTTTCCAGCTCTTAACGGTATTAACTGTATTAATACTCGTAACTCCAGTTCATGGCATGTTAAACGTTTACAATATTGCTGAACAAAATGGGTTCTTTGAAATAAAACTTACAACAGCAGAAGTATTTTAGTAGTTAAAAGCAGCATTATAATCCATTTTATCGATACACACGAAATTTCGGAAATTATTGAGGGTTTCAAAAACAATATAAACAGTACATATGGACAAAACAAAGACATATTAATTGCAGAACTAGAACACCTGACAAATAAAATTAAAACATTAGTACCACAAAGTAACAGACACAAACGGGGGTTAATAAACCTTATTGGACACGCCCAAAAATGGCTTTTCGGAACTATGGACGAAAACGATAGACGTGACATTGACGAACATTTAAAGATAACAGACACAAACAACCATTACGCAATTACAACACACAACAAACAAGTAGACATTAACCGAAACTTTAGTGACGCTCTGAAACAATTAAAAAACATTGTTCAACAAGATCGAAATTTAATTTTAAACAGAATAAATCAGTTGTCAAACAATACACTCAATAATAATCTCTACTACGACCAATTCTTTAAAATTCAAATCCTAAAAAACAGAATAGAAAATCTTCAAGATAATGTTGCATCTGCAAGAAATGGTATTTTAACCGATGAAGAAATAAGGAAATTTGATATTGATGTACAAAAGTTACAATATGTAAAAGTAGGCTTAGCTAAATCTGAAAACAATTTGTTACTATTTGCGATTAAAATCCCCAGGGAATTTGTAACTGTTCAGCTCAATGTAATTATACCAATCCCCAACAAAGAAAACAGAGAAATTGACTTTGAAAAAGAAATAGTATTTACCTATAATAACACAGCATATAAATATGAAAAATTAAAAACATTAAACGAACTTAGTGTAAGTAAACATTGTACTTATTACCAAAGCTGCAAATTAACTAAAAATCAAAATTTAGAAATTATCGAACTTGATACTGAAACAATTCTAATAAAAAATGCTAAACAGTTAAAATTAACACAAAATTGTGATGTAAGAAAACTTGTATTATCTGGAAATGTATTAATTCACTTCAATGACTGTACTTTGCAAATTCTAGACCATTACTTCTCGAATATTCAAGAAAAATTCGAAGATCGTTTTTATTTTCCAACAAATATGCAGCCTTATAATTTTTCTGACAAAATAACTTTAGATGATATTGTAATCAATAATATTGAAAATATAAATAAAATTAAAGAATTACAAGTTCACAAATATTGGATATATGGAATCAATACAACTGTAATCATAATTGTAATACTTACGATTTTGGGGTTATTGGTTTATTTTAAAAGAAAACAAAAAATTATAAAAATTGATATACCTACTAGAATTCAGGAGAATTCTTATTGTCAAAGGGGGCGAGTTATGTATACGACACCCCCACATTCCTCAAAAAATATTTTGTCTAAGTCAGCGTCTGTGACATCGGACACTGCATGGGAAGATGTTTGTACCATCAATTCCAAGTTAACGGAAACCATGTGCTGACTCAACATTACAAGTTATTAAAAGGGCTCGTACGCTAATTCACCACCCCAGTCAATCCGTACCGCGTTTGTGAACCGCCTGAATTGTAAAACGTATCCACGATAATAAACGTGTCTTTAAATGTTCAAAGTAACTTTTCTGTGTATTATTTATTTTTCTTTTGCTTTCCGCCACCGGCAACGATCTAACTTGCACGCATGCACACATGCAAACATCCACACATGCAAACATCCACACATCGACACATCCACACATCCACACATCGACATTTCCACACATCGACACATCCACACATCCACACATCGACACATCGACACATCCACATATCCACACATCGACACATCCACATATCGACACATCCGCACATGCACATGCACGCACATGCACGCATGCACACATGCACACATGAACACATGTGCAAATGCGCACATGCGCACATGCACACATCGACATATCCGCACATGCACACATGCGCACTTGCACGCACGCACACATCCACACATGCACACATGCGCACATCCACACATGCACACATCCACACATGCACACATCCACACATCGACACATCCCCACATCCACACATCGACACATCCACACACCGACATTTCCACACTTCGACACATCCACACATCCACACATGCACACATCCACACATCGACACACCACACATCCACACATCCACACATCCAAACATCCACACATCGACACATCGACACATCCACACATCCAAACATCGACACATTCACACATCTCCACATCGACACACGACACATCAACACATCAACACATCGACACATCGACACATCGACACATCGGCACATCGGCACATCGACACATCGACACATCCACACACCGACACATCCACACATGCACACATGCGCACATCCACACATGCACACATCCACACATCCACAAATCGACACATCGACACATCCACACATCCACACCACGACTCATCCACACATGCACACATCCACACATCGACACATCCAAACATCCACACATCGACACATCCACACTTCCACACATGCACTCATCGACACATCCACACATCAACACATCGACACATCGATACATCGACACATGGAAACATCGACACATCCACACATCCTCACATTCACATATCCACACATCCACACATCCACGCATCGACATATCCACACATCCACACATCGACACATCCACACATCCACACATCGACACATTCACACATCCACACATCAACACATGCACACCTGCGGACATCCACACATGCACACATCCACACATGCACACATCCACACATGCACACATCCACACATCCACATATCCACACATCCACACTTCCACTCATCTCCACATCGACACACGACACATCAACACATCAACACATCGACACATCGACACATCGACACATCGGCACATCGGCACATCGACACATCGACACATCCACACACCGACACATCCACACATGCACACATGCGCACATCCACACATGCACACATCCACACATCCACAAATCGACACATCGACACATCCACACATCCACACAACGACTCATCCACACATGCACACATCCACACATCGACACATCCAAACATCCACACATCGACACATCCACACTTCCACATATCCACACATCCACACTTCCACTCATGCGCACACGCGCACATGCACACATGCACACATCGACACATCCACAAATCCACACATCCACACATCGACACATCCACAAATCCACACATCGATACATCGACACATGGAAACATCGACACATCCACACATCCTCACATTCACATATCCACACATCCTCACATTCACATATCCACACATCCACACATCCACACATCGACACATCCACACTTCCACACATGCACTCATCGACACATCCACAAATCCACACATCCACACGTCGACACATCCACACATCCACACATCGACATATCCACACATCCACAAATCGAGACGTTCACACATTCACACATCCACACATCGACACATCGACACATCCACACATCCACACATCCACAAATCCACATATCCACACATCCACACTTCCACTCATGCGCACACGCGCACATGCACACATGCACACATCGACACATCCACAAATCCACACATCCACACATCGACACATCCACAAATCGACACATTCATACATCTACACATCCACAACATCCACACATCCACAAATCCACACATCCACACATGCAAACATGCACTCACCCACACATGCACACATCCACACATCCACACATCCACACATCCACACATGCACACATCCACACATGCACACATCGACACATCCACACATCCACACATCGACACATCCACACATCGACTTATCCACACATCCACAAATCGACACATTCACAAAAAACACATCCACACATGCACACATCCACACATGCGCACATCCACACATGCATACATCCACACATCCACACATTCACACATCGACACATCCACACATCCACACATCGACACATCCACGCATCCACACATCCACACATCGACACATCCACACATCCACAAATCGTCACATTCACACATCCACACATCGACACATCCACACATCCACAAATCGACAAATTCACACATGCCCACATGCACACATACGCACATGCGCACATGCACACATCCACACATGCAAACATCCACACATGCACACATCCAAACATGCACACATCCACACATGCATACATCTACACATCCACACATTCACACATCGACACATCCACACATTCACACATTCACATATCCACACATGCACACAGCGACACATCGACACATCCACACATCAACACATCGACACATCGACACATCCACACATCGACACACCGACACATCCACACATCGACACATCCACACATCGACACATCGACACATCCACTCATGCACACATGCACACATGCACACATGCGCACATCCACACATGCACGCATGCACACATGCGCACATCCACACATGCACACATCGACACATGCGCACATGCACGCATGCACACTTGCACACATGCACACATGCACACATCCACACATGCACACATCGACACATGCGCACATGCACGCATGCAAGTTATGTATACGACACCCCCACATTCCTCAAAAAATATTTTGTCTAAGTCAGCGTCTGTGACATCGGACACTGCATGGGAAGATGTTTGTATATTCAATTCCAATTTAACGGAAACCATGTGCTGACTCAACATTACAAGTTAATAAATGGGCTCGTATGCTAATTCACCGCCCCAGTCAATCCGTACCGCGTTTGTGAACCGCCTGAATTGTAAAACGTATCCACGATAATAAACGTGTCTTTTAATGTTCAAAGTACCTTTTCTGTGTATTATTTATTTTTTTGCTTTCCGCCACCGGCAACGATCTAACTGGCGTAGTCGGAAAAAACGTGAAAAACCGCGAAGTTATTACGTGTTTAAAAATTTCGTAAAAACCGCGAAGGTACGCGAAATTGCAATAATTAATATAAAAAGGGAATCGCATTGCCCGAAAAGCTGAATTTTATGAAAATTCGCTTCTGGCCTGGAAAATAAAAATTCCTGAGTCAGCTAATAAAAAGTGACTATAACACATAAAGGGAATTGCATTGCCCGAAAAGCAGAATTTTACGAAAATTCGCTTCTGACCTGGAACATTGAACTTCCTGAGTCAGCTAAAAAAAAAAAAAACAAAAAACCAAAATCGAAAAGTGGCGGACAAAAGTGGAAAAGCGAACGAAAGCAGAGAAAAGCGGAATAAGTGCTACAATAGAAAAACCAGGCCGAAGCGTATATACCCTAGACTTGTACAGACCTAGTGGTGGTACCAAAAGTATCAATTGGTAACGACCATATGCATTAAAAGTGAGTTTCCTATACGGCCAGTTTATAGGGGAGGTTGGCAATCATTCAGTAGGATCTTGACCATTATCAAAATCAATTAACTAACCCATTCTACAAATATTTGTCGAATTTTTCAAGTCGCTAGCTTCATTCTATCGAAAGTTATTGCTTATTTGAAGTCTCACTTGTAGAGGAGGTAGGGGTTGCTTGGGTCGGATCTTGCTCATTATTGCCACCAACAAATAAGATCATACTCAATTGCCCTAACCCCTTGTGGGGCATAGCGCGCCAACTGTTCCATGTGGCCCAGTTGACGTTTCGTTGGCATTAAATAAGATCATGCTTCAAACACTTAAACAAAATTTCAAGCCTCTAGCTTCACTCTATCGGAAGTGTAGCGATGGAGACCGGAGGGCGAGGGTTGAGATGGCCGTAAAGGCCAGAAACCTCAATGGGTGACGAAAGACCCTCTCCGACGACCACCCGTGACGTGCGCTGGCAGACCAGCTCAGCTGTCGGGAGTGGCGGGGTGGTTCAACACGGCAGTCATCGGCCTCCTCCATCAACGTACAAGGAGGTATCGCACGTCTGCCCGATCAAAAAAAACTCAAAAATATAAAAATCGAAAAAACTACTACAACCCGCAATCAAATATACTCAAAACAGAAAAACTACTGGTGGTGCCTTTGCACCAAACTCCCAAAGACTCAAAAAAAATCCGCAAAGCCCCGTGCAGGGACATGGGGCTGCATCAGCCAAACTAACAAGGCACGAAGGCAAAAAAAAAAGATATTCATAACGGGGAAAACCGTCCAATCAGGACAGATCCTTTTCCCTCTCAGGTCATCTGAGCCTCAAGATGGAAAATGGCTCCTTATGGGCCCCAGTTGTTATGGGCCCTGCGCGACCTAGCCCTCCCGACCGTGGGATTTCGGGCGCATATTTTGGAAATCCCCCAATAAAATTCAAAATTCAAACTGAGAGAGAAGAGAGAGAGAGGGAAGAAATCGGCGTCCTTAGCCCACCATGCTAATCCTAT
Source organism: Chloromyia formosa (assembly GCA_964017055.1). NCBI lineage: Eukaryota > Metazoa > Arthropoda > Insecta > Diptera > Stratiomyidae > Chloromyia > Chloromyia formosa. The sequence goes on from OZ024814.1 coordinate 71,060,997, forward strand.
TCTTGCGCATACCTAAAAATTCAGGTGGTATGTGCTTTTAATTAAATTATTTTTTTTTTCTAGGATATAATATATATATGTATAAATATATTATATAAAATACATATATATTATTTTATATATATGTAGATATATATATATTTTTATTTTTTTTATTTTTTTATATATTTTATATATATATATTTTTTCTAAGAGAAAAACTTAAGCTGCATCATATTAATCCTATAGTGTCATTCTTAATTAACAACAAGACCATCTGTTGTGGCAGTCTGACGCCGGCTTTTAATATCCCAATGGCTATTTTTTTTAATTCAATTTTACCGGACTTCTGCCATATCCTCAAGGTTCATTTTACCAGGAGGCTCTTAATCTTCCCAAATTAAAATTAAAAACTGGAAATTCCAGTTCATTACTAAAACCAAATGTGTTTTTCTCATACAAATAACTTAATGCTACGGTTGTCAGTGCAATTCACTGAAATGCAATTTTGATCCATAAGTTTGTATGGCTAATAACATACAAAAAATGTATGCATTCGGTTGCAATGAAGTAATTGGTATTTGGATTGGCATGGAATTATACCATTTTGATTTGCAACGACCAAAAATAATTCAATTCATTGCACGTCTCACGACCACGCCAATATTTTGGTATGTTATCGAATTGCTGGTGTGATACATTCGCTTCAAAATCGCGAAGGGTTGTATCGGTCGTACGGTTCTGCGTAGTGCGGCACTTGTTTAGAGCAACACAAATAACCAATGCCGAACTTTTCCTTGGGCGACACCATTACCTGGGGTGCTCCCCTGTTGGCGGAGCACCTGTGCTGCTCCCCCGTTGTGACTCCTTGGCTAGCGCTGCTGAGGGCTGACCGTGGCGCCACGACTCCCATTTAGCGTTTACAACAAAATCGCTGGACGAAAAATCGCTCGACTGTGCGCAACCGCTACACTGTTCTGCCGCTACTGTTTACGCTCAAATCACTCGTACACTCTGCGTACAAAATCCAAAACACAGGCCAAACAGGCCAAATAATTAAATGAAAATCGCGCGCGCACTTGATCACATTTTTCCGTGGCTTCTCAAATGCGTAAAGGCTCCAGGGCTCGTTGCACGACGACCCGGAATTCGAGAGTCAATTCGGGGAACACACGGACCTGGGAGAAATGCAGCGTGATCGACCGGGTAACGGGATCTCCCTTCCAATTTTTACCAAGCAGCAAAACTGCCAACAAAATTAATTAATTAGCGCCAGCGGTAAGGTCTGTTTCACACGGGCTGGAGGCAATGAGTGGTTGTTACTGTTGTGTCGGGGCCGTAAATGCATTGCGACAAAACACCCGCGCGCACAAAAAAATAAAAGGCACGCCAAGAAATTCAAAAGGGGGTTTCAGGGGAAGAGCACGTGTCAACTCTTATCATGGCTTAAAACACTTTTCCACTATGTTCCGTTCACGGATCGACTACCACAAGATCCCTGATCGTGTTGAAATGACAGAAAAACACTTCATCTATCACTGCTGTTGTTGGGTATCCGTTATTTCTCGGATTGATTTTATCCATCGGCAGCCAGCTGTGCACTCAAATCCCAATGTAAGCTCTCCTTCGACTTTCATTACTATCAATTATGCTGCACAAAATCCGAAATGTAACACTGTAACTCATAAGGATTCACGATCGATATCCCTATATATACATCTACTTGAGACCTGTGAAACGGTCAATCCCCACAGATCCGTCCCACTAGCCACAAAGTCTCGAATTGAACTCCTTTCGATTTACGAAGTGTTCTTTTCCGCGCCCGAAAACAAAAAAAAATATAATAATTATATCAAATAATTATTATAATTCTTAGCAGCGAGCCTGAAGGTTCACCTCAGATACAGATGAGGTGGTTGAGTCCACTTTCCCAACCAAACAATAGCCAAGCTCTTAACTCGAAATCGCTACCGACCCGCTCGATGTTTAAATCCGAACTCCCCCAAAAAAATGCACAATGCAATATCACAATGCATTCGCACAACGGATTTCTTTCTCAAACCAGTTTCATTAGACTACCTGCATTGTGCACAGTATCGTTCACATCGCTTGTTATCATAATTTTTGCATCCTGACCATTTCTTATCAGTTATCGCTGACCCGCTGCAGTCGGGTACAGTGACTCGCGAAAGTAAATGGACAGGCGGCAGAAAATTATGACACAATCTGATGCGAGCGAATACTTTCCCGGTACCTACGCAGATGCATAAATGGACACATATATGCATAGATATGTCGATATATCACTAGTATATATCGATATTAAATGCATGTATAAGAATAAGGAAATATGCATATAGATACACCTGCATCTAATAACGTATACTACGCATATAGACAAATGTATGCATGCATGTATCCATCCATGTATCTACATATGTAACGGTGCACATTACAACGCAGGTGAATATTCACTACGGTTATTCGTAGTGAAGATTCAGCTGAATGGTTAACCGGTTAGTACACGAATTCGAGAGGCGGTCAAGTCTACTAGGGTCGTAAGTCCTTGGCATGATAAATTCCTATATCTTTGCCGTTCATGTCGGTCAAGGCATAGCAGGATCCTCCTACTGGCTTTTTCACCCGGCATTTAAGGAATTTTGGCCCTAATTTCGCATTGTAGTGTTCGGCTGCACTGCTGGGGGTGAAATTCCGACAGAACACCACATCTCCCGTATTGAACACAATATGCCTTGCCCTTAAGTTGTAGATTCGGGCATTATTTTGACCAGTCGACTGAATATTGCGTTGAATTTGTTGCCGAACCAAATCTAATTTAACATCCGGTGTTACACCAGCAGTGGGGTCTTCAAGTTGCCAAGCTTTGCGCAACACGGCATAGGAACTGCCATGTAGCAGCATAGTATGACCGAACACAGAAAAGTAGGGCGAATACCCTATAGTGGAGTGATAAGCCGACCTCAGCGCGCAGTTGATGTTGGACACGTTAACATCCCAGTCCTTTTGATCCGGCTTCACGTAGGCGCGGATAGCTGCCACCAAGGAACGATTTACGCGCTCCGACGCGTTCGCTTGTGGAGAGTACAGAGCGGTGTATAGATGCTTCACGCCATAGCGGGCAAGCAAATCGTTAAAATGGTTAGACCGAAACTGTACCCCGTTGTCGGATACTATCATCTCAGGTACCCCGAAGACGTGAAACACCCGCTTCTCTAGAAATTCTACTATGACAGGGGCGGTGAATTTTTTTATAGGCTCAACGAAGGGAAACCTAGTTAAGCTATCGAGCACGACGATGGCTCCCACATTTCCAGCTTTAGACCGAGGATATGGACCTATCAGGTCGATGTATAAACGTTGAAACGGACGATCAGGAGTTGTAAGTGAACCCATAGGTGGACGTAGGGGTTGATTCGGAGCTTTTGTCGCTTTACAGGTTTCGCATTGTGAAACGAAATCTTTGACTTGCTGGTTCATTTTGGGCCAATAAAACAAGGTACGAAGACGAAATAGAGTTTTGCCCACGCCGCCATGGGAGCAAAGCGGATGGTCGTGTGCCTTCTTGACTAAAACTCCCGTTAATTCTTTTGGCACCCAAAGTTTCCAGGAAAGCCCCTCCTGAATACTATCCCCAGTCGCGTGTTCCGTACGTCGGTATACGTAATCGTCAATAACTTTTAGGTCGGGCAGGTGTTGTTGTTGCTCCTGTATCCGTTTTATCAACTTGCGATATTCCTCAGACTGGAAATGTGGCGAGTCCAGTTCAATATTCAGGCAGGTGTCGTCCTGAACTAAAATTTCTGACACTTCGTTGTCATATACCCGGGATAAGGCGTCTGGCACCAGATTCTCCGATCCCTTGCGATGACGGATGGAAAATTTGAACCCTTGCAGCTTAAGAGCCCATCGAGCTAACCGGCCGTGAAGGTCCTTGAGGGTCATTAACCATTTGAGTGAGGCGTGATCGGTCACAACCTCAAACTCTTGGCCTTCTACATACGCTCGGAACTTTTTAATGGCTGATACCGCTGCAAGGCATTCCTGCTCCGTCACGGTATAATTACGCTGCGCTGTCGTAAGCTTTTGGGACATAAAGGCGATGGGAGCTTCTGCACCGTCGTCCGTCATTTGGATCAGCACTGCCCCAATTCCATCTTGACTAGCGTCGCAATGAATGGAAAAGGGACGCGAAAAGTCGGGGCTGTGTAGAACGGGTGCAGAAGAAAGACTCTCCTTGAGCGCATTAAATGCGTTAAGAGCCTCGTCTGTCCACAAAAACTTACGACCCTTGCGTAACATATCCGTTAAGGGAGCTGTCAAGGCCGAAAAATTGGGAACGAATCTTCGGTACCAGCCGCAAACTCCTAAAAAGCGCCTCAGATGTCGCACAGACTTTGGCAATGGGAAGTTTGAAACGGCGGCTACCTTCTCCGGATCGGTTTTTAAAGTACCGTGGCCGATAATATGCCCTAGATATTTCACTTCCTTCATAAGGAAGTGACTTTTCTCGACGTTTAACGTCAGGCCAGCATCTCTCATACAGGAAGCCACCCGTCGTAGTAGGGTACAATGCTCCTCAAACGTTGCAGAGACGACCAAAAGATCATCCAAATACACAAAAACCTGATGGCGGATATCGGGAGGAATAACCTTATCCATCAGTCTCTGCATCGTTTGAGGGGCATTGCACAACCCAAACGGCATGGTGACAAACTGATAAAGAGGACGACCCGGGACAGTGAACGCGGTTTTATCACGCGAATTCTCGTCAAGCGGAATTTGCCAAAAGGCATCTTTTAAATCTAGGCTGCTTATATATTTGGCCTTTGGCAGCCGACTTAGAATTCCGTCTATCAAAGGTAGCGGATAGGCGTCCTTGACGGTGACCTCATTGACCTTTCTGGCATCTAGACACATTCGGATCTTGCCTGGTTTAACAACCACTGTCACAGGTGACGCCCAACTACTCTGCGACTCTTCGATGACACCCATTTCCAACATCCGATCCAACTCCGCGAACAACATTTTTTCGACCGCTGGTGATACAGCGAAATGTCGCTGTTTAATCGGTTTGCTGTTACCTACATCGATCTGATGTTTAATGAGGCTGGTCCGACCAAGTCCTTCTTTGGAATAGGAGGGGAAGTTGGAAATGACTGTGCTGAGAATCGCATTTTGTTCGGGTGACAACTGATGTTGGTTGCTATCAACCGTGAGCTCACTGACGAGCGGCGTGAGTGAAGGCGTACTGATGGAAAATAGATCCGATGCCAGGCAGAAGGTACGCACAAAATCTACGCCAAGGTAAAGATTTTGGCTGAGAGACGGGATTATCAAGAGGGTCATGGTTTTCGTTTGACCTTTAAAGGTTACTGGGCCTGTAGTCTGTCCAAGTGTGGAATGAGGAGTTCCATCTGCCGTCGACAACGAGAGATGGAACCGTTTCCAAGGATGGTTGTTTTCCTGAACAAACTTCCGTGCATAATCCGAGGATATGCACGATACGGAGGCCCCAGTATCAATAAGTCCCATGACATCCTCATCAAATACCTTCACCTTAGCGTATGGCCGAAAATCATCATCCGGTTTGTCCACTAGGAGAGCAGAGCAGTGTAGACGTCGTGCGGCTTTTATCTGCTTCCAAAAGCGTCGCCGTCGAAGCGTAGATCGCTTCGGCTTAGCCTCGCAGATAGTCAGCTCTTCAGTTTCAAAGATTCGTTTGCGCGCACGTTCGTACTCCTGCAAGCGAATGTGGTAAGGCTTACACTGCCTTGGACGTGATACGGACCCGGGAGTGATTGGGTCACACTCGATGTTCTTTTCGGTGTCATCGGCCTGCACCGATTTTGAGACCATCAAACGAATCGGTGGTAGTTGACTAGAAGCGGAAGGTGTTTCAACATCAAAACTTGGCAAGTTTGAAGCGGGTGTGTCTTTCACGGAAAAAGTGGGCGGGTCAGGTGGTAGCGACCTATCAGGTGTAAGAGACTTGCTCGATGTGAAAGTCACATCAGGTGGAGACAATTCCGGTGTGACGTCAAGTAAAAGGGTTCGACCGGGTGGAACGGACGAATCCGATGTGGTTAGCGACATAGTTGATCGTGTCGTTTGGACAGCAATGTCGGAAAATATGCTCCGATCTGAAAAATTCCGCCTCTTGCTAGGTGGCTGATTGGAATGCAGACAGGGATTTAGGACATCGGCTCCCACTGAGTGCCCCTCGAGGATGTGGAGGTGTTGCGCATCCTCATTGCACCGTTTTTTGGCGTGGTGCATTTTGGGCACTGTGGCTTACATACGTTGGCTGCCCCGCAACCATAGCAGAATATGCGAGGTTCTGCCTTACAGGTGTCATGTCGATGACCTTTCTGCCTGCAATTCCAGCAGATAAGAGGGGTGGATAGCTCAGCTACTCCTGAAAAGTCGGAAGATTCGAACTGCGGCATGTTAACACCGTTGTCAACGTCGGAATCTAATTCGTAACGCTGGAGCTCAGACACATTCGGACGCACAAACTGGCGAGTGGTTCGGCTACGATTGAGCTCATCGTCAAAATTCTCCATTCGGAGGACATATGTACGCAGCTCACGAATTGAACGTATGTCCACGTGTAAAATGTCACGGCGGTAATCGGATCGCATATTGCTTCTAAGCACTTCTAACAAGTCCGTCTCGAACATCGGATGATTGAGGCGGTCCGTCAGTTTTAGGATGCCGTCATAAAAAACATCAAACGTTTCGTTGGACCGCTGCATCCTGTTGCGAATCATTTTCAAAATGTCGCGATCAGTTAGCCGATCTCTAAATTGATCCCGCAGTGATTCCTGCAAGGCCACCCACTCCAAAGAACCATATGAGCGATGGTAACGCCAATACCAATCGCACGCCTTACCAACCAATAGCACGTGAAAACAGTTCACCAACGCCGCGAAGTCTCCTCTTAAGGTCTGTTGAGTGAGGACTTCAACCTTGTAGAGGAAGGAATCCACAGTAATGCTGGAATCCTCTCCGCTAAACTTTAGGTTCCACGACGTTAATATCTGTGCTACCTTCTCTGGTGAACGGGGCGACGGTTGTTGATGGGCTGCAGGGAATCGTTGTGCTAAATTAGCAGGTGGAGAATATGCGCGATTAAAACGATTCCCCAGGGATGGTCGGACTGTTAGTTCGTGACGATGTTCTTGACGCTGATCGTATCGGTCCTGTCGAGGCGCGTGTCGATGTTCCTGTCTATGTTCCTGTCGGGGTTCTTGTCGGTGTTCGTGTCTGTATTCCTGTCTGGGCTCTTGTTGGGTTTCTTGTCGGTGTTCGTATCTGTGCTCTTGTGCCCTAGGTGGAGGTCGTGGACGTCGAGAGCTAGGACGCCCAGCAGGTGGTCCCCTAAAAGGATTATGTAAGGGCGGAGCATTTGCTGAGGGAGAGCCTCCGACAGCCTGGCTGTTATGAGGCGCCAGTCCAGATGTATTCGGACTGGACCTGGATTGGGAGGCTTGTTCCCGCACCGCAGAAACGATCATGGACTGCAGACGTGGCAGAAGTTGTGCAACGAGGTCCTCTTCTGCAGTATTAGGTGCTGTTACGCCGGAACCCACAGACGTGTTAACACTAGGCTGGTGGTCTGCCGGGCCAGAATGGTCATTAAGCTGGTGTCTGGTTTGTGATCGGGTCACCGGTCTGTTTGTAACCTTGGGCACCGCTCCTCTAGATGAAGAATGGTCCTCCTCCAGGGCGTACTCCTGAGTAGCTTGATTGGAGGAAGAGGATGCAAATCGCGGCACCAGGTTCTCCGGTATAACGCGACGTCGACAGATGGGGCAAGATTCTCGGTTTTTCAACCACCTCATAAGACAGGATTGATGGAAGACGTGGTGACACGGCGTGCTAACTAGCTCTTCTTCTGCACGCATATCGGCACTGCAAATGGTGCAGCGATTCCCATCCTCTTCCTCCAATCCGTTTCCAGTTTGCAAGCGTTCAGGACTATGTTCCAGATTCGGCATGATGGAAAAGAATATGTACTAGTCCAAGAAAATTCAAATTAATGTCTTGCCGGGCAAAACAAGTATGTAAAAAAAACGATAAAGCCGGTATTGTACAATATAATAAAAATAAGGTGTGAGGTTTTTGGTAACCGTAGCTACTTATATGCTATGGCCACTTATGCCAAACGATATGAAATCGAGTAATATATAAAAAAAATGTATAAACGCAGTTCGTCGTAAGCAGGAAAGATTTAAATTCAAATAATAACTATCCAACTCCCTGGTTTACATCTCAATGAGACAAAAAAAAATAGTGGTAATTGACTCAGAATCAGTCAATTTCAAATAGGTACGAGTATGTATTATTACTAAGCCCAACAATATCTCCTGGTGTTGGACAATTTATCGGAATTAAAGTCTAGAACGATGTAAATCCTTCTAACTCCGCTAAGGTACAAGCCTGGAGTCGATTTCGATGAATATGTTATGGTTAGAACCCAAAAATTTCAGTATCGAGCGGGGATTCTAACTCCTTATTTAGAAAAAAAAATGCAGGCAAATATACAAGTAAATTGAATCAACAATTCACGCGACTACTTCTTGCTGTTGTCGGTGAAACAAATCGAGGAGCAAACTATATTTAAGATAATTGCCGTAACACTACATAATCCGAAAAATAACGAAATACTATATTAAGTCTCCAATAAGAAAGCGCATAGTCCAGATTTCTCAGCAAAAGAAGTAGATATTGATTTTAATAATTTAGTTTCAAAAGTAGTCTTCCTCCCTCTCTCCTCTCTCTCTCTGCGCTAGTTCGGTAAGAACCGCAATGTATTTTGTAAATGACCTGAAAGGTAGAAGGATAAGTCCTTCAGGAACGGCAAAAATGGGACGCAAAGACAAAAAGATTGGACGGATCGCTGATTCTAAGCTCACTTATCGCCTACAGTCTCTAGGACGGTTCGTGGAGCTGGCACCATTGCCCAATCCACGAGTCCACAAGCCCCATTGAATGTAGGGTCCAAGTACGCTGAGAGAGCGATCCTAACCAAGGTATGCATGATATGTACGGTAAGCTCCTGACCTGCCACAAAGAGGTGGTGCTGGAGTTTTCCTTCTTCCTGGTCACCAAGTCGACAACCTTATCAACTTTCGCGAGTCGCAGGAAGAAAGGAAACCATTCACCACGTGGTATTAGCTACCACTAAAGACCAAACACAAGGCAGGTCAGTGCTTGTTAGGGAGGGGAAAAGCTACTTTAAAAGGAAGGGATTGGGAAGGTACACCAGTCCTAAGGTCTGCCTGGGCAAATAGACAAGCGTGAAGCCAAAGTCTCATAGTGTTAGAGTGCCTAAGCACTCCGAAGGGTTTAAGGACTGGTGCTGTGGGGCGACAAAGATATGAGGACCCGAGATGGTGTTGGGTACTCTTCGTCCAAGGACGAAAAATGCCAAATTTTGGGCCCCACGTTGGGCGCCATTTGTAGCGATGGAGACCGGAGGGCGAGGGTTGAGATGGCCGTAAAGGCCAGAAACCTCAATGGGTGACGAAAGACCCTCTCCGACGACCACCCGTGACGTGCGCTGGCAGACCAGCTCAGCTGTCGGGAGTGGCGGGGTGGTTCAACACGGCAGTCATCGGCCTCCTCCATCAACGTACAAGGAGGTATCGCACGTCTGCCCGATCAAAAAAAACTCAAAAATATAAAAATCGAAAAAACTACTACAACCCGCAATCAAATATACTCAAAACAGAAAAACTACTGGTGGTGCCTTTGCACCAAACTCCCAAAGACTCAAAAAAAAATCCGCAAAGCCCCGTGCAGGGACATGGGGCTGCATCAGCCAAACTAACAAGGCACGAAGGCAAAAAAAAAAGATATTCATAACGGGGAAAACCGTCCAATCAGGACAGATCCTTTTCCCTCTCAGGTCATCTGAGCCTCAAGATGGAAAATGGCTCCTTATGGGCCCCAGTTGTTATGGGCCCTGCGCGACCTAGCCCTCCCGACCGTGGGATTTCGGGCGCATATTTTGGAAATCCCCCAATAAAATTCAAAATTCAAACTGAGAGAGAAGAGAGAGAGAGGGAAGAAATCGGCGTCCTTAGCCCACCATGCTAATCCTATTCTTGCGCATACCTAAAAATTCAGGTGGTATGTGCTTTTAATTAAATTATTTTTTTTTTCTAGGATATAATATATATATGTATAAATATATTATATAAAATACATATATATTATTTTATATATATGTAGATATATATATATTTTTATTTTTTTTATTTTTTTATATATTTTATATATATATATTTTTTCTAAGAGAAAAACTTAAGCTGCATCATATTAATCCTATAGTGTCATTCTTAATTAACAACAAGACCATCTGTTGTGGCAGTCTGACGCCGGCTTTTAATATCCCAATGGCTATTTTTTTTAATTCAATTTTACCGGACTTCTGCCATATCCTCAAGGTTCATTTTACCAGGAGGCTCTTAATCTTCCCAAATTAAAATTAAAAACTGGAAATTCCAGTTCATTACTAAAACCAAATGTGTTTTTCTCATACAAATAACTTAATGCTACGGTTGTCAGTGCAATTCACTGAAATGCAATTTTGATCCATAAGTTTGTATGGCTAATAACATACAAAAAATGTATGCATTCGGTTGCAATGAAGTAATTGGTATTTGGATTGGCATGGAATTATACCATTTTGATTTGCAACGACCAAAAATAATTCAATTCATTGCACGTCTCACGACCACGCCAATATTTTGGTATGTTATCGAATTGCTGGTGTGATACATTCGCTTCAAAATCGCGAAGGGTTGTATCGGTCGTACGGTTCTGCGTAGTGCGGCACTTGTTTAGAGCAACACAAATAACCAATGCCGAACTTTTCCTTGGGCGACACCATTACCTGGGGTGCTCCCCTGTTGGCGGAGCACCTGTGCTGCTCCCCCGTTGTGACTCCTTGGCTAGCGCTGCTGAGGGCTGACCGTGGCGCCACGACTCCCATTTAGCGTTTACAACAAAATCGCTGGACGAAAAATCGCTCGACTGTGCGCAACCGCTACACTGTTCTGCCGCTACTGTTTACGCTCAAATCACTCGTACACTCTGCGTACAAAATCCAAAACACAGGCCAAACAGGCCAAATAATTAAATGAAAATCGCGCGCGCACTTGATCACATTTTTCCGTGGCTTCTCAAATGCGTAAAGGCTCCAGGGCTCGTTGCACGACGACCCGGAATTCGAGAGTCAATTCGGGGAACACACGGACCTGGGAGAAATGCAGCGTGATCGACCGGGTAACGGGATCTCCCTTCCAATTTTTACCAAGCAGCAAAACTGCCAACAAAATTAATTAATTAGCGCCAGCGGTAAGGTCTGTTTCACACGGGCTGGAGGCAATGAGTGGTTGTTACTGTTGTGTCGGGGCCGTAAATGCATTGCGACAAAACACCCGCGCGCACAAAAAAATAAAAGGCACGCCAAGAAATTCAAAAGGGGGTTTCAGGGGAAGAGCACGTGTCAACTCTTATCATGGCTTAAAACACTTTTCCACTATGTTCCGTTCACGGATCGACTACCACAAGATCCCTGATCGTGTTGAAATGACAGAAAAACACTTCATCTATCACTGCTGTTGTTGGGTATCCGTTATTTCTCGGATTGATTTTATCCATCGGCAGCCAGCTGTGCACTCAAATCCCAATGTAAGCTCTCCTTCGACTTTCATTACTATCAATTATGCTGCACAAAATCCGAAATGTAACACTGTAACTCATAAGGATTCACGATCGATATCCCTATATATACATCTACTTGAGACCTGTGAAACGGTCAATCCCCACAGATCCGTCCCACTAGCCACAAAGTCTCGAATTGAACTCCTTTCGATTTACGAAGTGTTCTTTTCCGCGCCCGAAAACAAAAAAAAATATAATAATTATATCAAATAATTATTATAATTCTTAGCAGCGAGCCTGAAGGTTCACCTCAGATACAGATGAGGTGGTTGAGTCCACTTTCCCAACCAAACAATAGCCAAGCTCTTAACTCGAAATCGCTACCGACCCGCTCGATGTTTAAATCCGAACTCCCCCAAAAAAATGCACAATGCAATATCACAATGCATTCGCACAACGGATTTCTTTCTCAAACCAGTTTCATTAGACTACCTGCATTGTGCACAGTATCGTTCACATCGCTTGTTATCATAATTTTTGCATCCTGACCATTTCTTATCAGTTATCGCTGACCCGCTGCAGTCGGGTACAGTGACTCGCGAAAGTAAATGGACAGGCGGCAGAAAATTATGACACAATCTGATGCGAGCGAATACTTTCCCGGTACCTACGCAGATGCATAAATGGACACATATATGCATAGATATGTCGATATATCACTAGTATATATCGATATTAAATGCATGTATAAGAATAAGGAAATATGCATATAGATACACCTGCATCTAATAACGTATACTACGCATATAGACAAATGTATGCATGCATGTATCCATCCATGTATCTACATATGTAACGGTGCACATTACAGAAGTTATCGCTTATTTGAAGTTTCACTTGTAGGGGAGGTAGGAGTTCCTTGGGTCAGACCTTGCTCATCATTGCTACCAACAAATAAAATCATGCTACAAACATTTATACAAAATTTCAAGTCTCTAGCTTCACTCCATCGAAAGTTATCGCTTATTTGAAGTTTCATTTGTAGGGGAGGTAGGAGTTCCTTAGGTTTGATCTAACCCATCTTAAATACCAACTAACCTGATCTCACTTCAAACATTTGGCCAAAACTTCAAGTCGCTGGCTTGATTTTATCAAAAGTTATCGCTTATTGAAGTTGCATTTGTAGGGAGGGGAGGGGTTACTTGGGTCGGATCTTACCCATTTTCAAAACCAACCAAGTAGATCCTACTAACAACATTTTGTCAAATTTTCAACTTGCTAGTGTAATTTTATCGAAAGTTATCGTAATTAAAAAATATTTAATTTTTGAAATTTGTAGGGGAGGTAGGCGTTCCCTTGATCTGATTATGCCCAACTTACTGGAGCTTAAGCATCTTCCTACTCCAGGGTCACATGCCAAAAATCAGGTATCTACGTCAATTGGTTCAAGAGTTATAGACAAAAAACCCGAAAAGTAGGGTAGTACGGGGCTCTTTGTAAGAAAATTACCGTTAGTTTTCAGCTGATCGATTTTATTTTTTTAGGGAAGTAGAAGATTATCCTCACGAGCAATCTGCCAAAGCTAGAGCTTTTTATGGTTATTAAATCGGGAGTTATAGATACATTTAATTATTTTACATATATAGGGGAGGTAGGCGTTCTCTTAGCCTGATCATGCCCATTTTCAATACCAACCAAGTAGATTATACTTCCAACATTTGATTAAAATTTCAAGTCTCTAGCTTCATTCTATCGAAAGTTATCGTGCGAACGGACAGACAGACAGACAGACGGACAGACGGACAGACGGACAGACGGACAGACGGACAGACGGACAGACGGACAGACGGACAGACAGATAGACAGATAGACAGACAGACAGACAGACAGACATGGCTAAATCGAATCAGGAGGTGACTCTGATCATTTATATATATATATTGCTATACCTCCGGAGCCTCCTTTAAGGTGTTACATATTTCCGTCGTGACAAAAACAATATACCCTATACTAAAAGTCTAGGGTATAATTAGTGAAAATAACGAGACAATGGAGCAGAAAGTCTTCGCAATCGAAAGCCAAATGCGAGAAAAAGAGGACCATATCTCGCAGCTGGCAACCGCAGTACAACAATTGGTGTCCAATCAGACAAGAGACACCCAAATTGGACAACTGGCGGCGGCTATTCATCAACTCTCGTTGAGTCAGAATAACAACCCAAACAACAGGGTTCTGAAGGAGATTCGAAACATGAACGCCTTTACTGGGAAAGGCGACACATCCATCAACAGCTTTATCAGCAGCACGGAGTATTACTTACGTAGTATAGAAGACCAGCAGCCCTATTCCAGTTCTCACTATCGCTAAAACTCTAGCGCTAAAATTTACTAAATGGTTTTTAGCGAATTTTAGACTAATTTCCTATTCTGGCTCTAAACACATCGCTTAATTTGATTCATTTCGGTGATAAATTTTAGCGATGAACAACATGAATCGGATAAAAAATAAGTTGGCTCTTTGACAATTAAATTTTAGCGAAATTTGCATTCCAGTCATATTCTGTCAGCTATAAAATCGTTAAAATTCGGTAAATTTAGAGGCAAGTAAATTTCGGCGCTAAACAAAAAACTGAAAGGTAAAACTTTTATAATATTACATTAGAAGGTATTTTATTTCAAATTAAATATGTATTAAATTACAGAAAATGGAATCTCGAGGAAAGCGAATAACAAAGGAGCAGAAGTTTATGCTGATTCAATATTTAGAAGACCACCCGGAATTCGCACGCGACCGGTAAAAGGAATTGTTTAATTTTCATTTTATTAAGACGAAATTTATACAATTATGCAGTTTTGTGAATGATACTGGAAGCAAAAGTCTCAAGGACCAGTGGACTTTGCTATCTATCAGGCTTAATGCCTGCGGCGGAGCGGAGAAAAATGGTGATGGATGGAAAAAAGCCTGGATGAATATGAGGTAATCATTAGAAAACGTTTGAGGGAAATTAGATTAATTTAACATTTTTATTATAAGGAGTAAAACGAAGCAAAAATCCCAGGACCTAAAAAATGCAATGGAGAGGAGCGGCGTAAATGGCAACATATCGGGAAAAGAACTGTCCGATATGGACGAAAGGATTATCGGCGTAACGTCAACGTTTGCAATTGTCGGGCAAGAGGTAGTTGGCGAACCACTGGTGCGTAGTTTACAGCTTCCCTTTAGTTTCAATTAATAAAACTTGTTCCTATAAACTATCACAGAGGAGATCGGGAGAAATTCATTCTGTGAATATGTTCGAGGCTTTTAATGAAGATGTTGAGGTCCGTTTAAAAAAGTACTACATTTGACTTAAGTTTTTATTGTGAATCTTTTTTTATTTTCAGTTCATCGAAGAACGTATCGTGAATAGGACGGAATCGCCTGAACCACCGATGGAAGAAAGATATACTAGGCCCCCGCGAATTCGGCAGCCTCCTCGCAGGAAGAATCCTTCCTTAGAAGAAACAAGCAGTAAAATGCTACGTCTAGAGGAAAAGAAAATCGAAATTGAGGAAGCGAAGTTAGCCAAAAAGCGAAGGAAAAGCGATATTTTGGAAAAAAGAAATGAACTATTGGAAGTTCAAAATTCGATAGAACGAGAAAAAAATACGTCGATAAATTTACTGTCAAAACGTATTGCAAAACTAGTTGAGAATTAATTTTATGTATTATTGTCTATTTATGTGTTCATGTTATGTGTCAATCATTAAATTAAAATACATATAAGTATTAAGTTGATTGAATCCATTTCTTTTATTTATATTTTTTACGCTATTACAAAATGAAAAAAAAAAACTTTATAATAAGCTGAAAAAAACTTAAGAACTAAAATACGTTTCTAAAAGACGATGTCCGGAAGCGGATCCCTGCGGAGTCGTATACAATTCACTATTTTCTTCATCTTCAATTGGAGAATCTTCGTACTCTACATTGGCATCTCCGTAGTTGCCATAATTAATAATCAAAATATTATGCAGAATAATGCAAGCATTAATTATTTTCCCCGCTACTATAGAGTCGTTCATAAGAACTCTTTCTTTTAGCAGGCAACGAAATCTTGATTTTAGTACACCAATGCACCGTTCAACAAAGTTTCTTGATTTTCGATGCTACCTGTTGTAGTTTTCCTCAGCATCAGACAAATTATTACCTTCCATCGGCGTCATTAAAAATGGCAGTTGTGGATACCCACTGTCACTTTTAAAAGGGAATATTTTACTAAAATTCATTGCAGATTAGTTAGAATAATTATTACCCAAAAGCCAAAAGTTTCGTTCTCCATTTGAATAACGATTCTCCAGTAAAACTTTTAAAGCACTTGCTCTCCAAACGGATGCATCATGTGCCGTCCCACCGAAGCGTGCGTTACAATCTAATATTCGTAGATTGTAATCACATACCTTCAAGAATATTAACAATTTGAAACTTAAATGGCTGAGTAAAACTATATTAGTTAGTCTTACTACTTGAACATTTATGGAATGCCCTCCTTTCCTGCATACATACAAATGTTCAATATTTTTCGGCGGTGCTCTTATTTTAACATGTGTTCCATCAATTGCTCCTATAATGCCTGGAAAGCGGAACTTTTCATAAAACCTTTGGAAAGTAAAAGTTAGCTAGTAAAGTATGTTTATTTGCATCGGATGAGGAAACGTACTTTTCCTTGCATATCAGTATTTCTTCTCGAGTTGATGGAAACTTAACATATTTCCCTAAAAGATATTTATCCATAATATCCGCAACTTCACGGACACACCGGCTTACAACGCTTTGGGAGACGTTTAGTAACAGATCTTGCCCAACCGAAAGCTGATAACTTCCTACATTTAAAGAATAAAACATTTAACACCATGACGAAATAACGAAACAAAAGTTACCTTGGGCAAAGAATCGCAAAGCTACTAAGAATCGTAACATTTTGGAAATACCGAAACTCTTCATTCTTCCTTTCATGTATGGATTAATTTCAGCAAAAATTTTCTTACACATTTGTTTTCTAAATCTAAAAATTTCAACAAATCTTTCATCAGAAATGTCGAATGGATCTGTCGATTCACGCAAGCATTTCCTCTTTTTTCGAAGACTGTTTCTTATATTTCGACGTGCAAACATCAAAACGAGATTTCGCCGTAATGCACTCATTTTACAAATCAAAAACAAATCTCTTTTTGGTAAATAATGTTCTTATAACTGAAACGCACAAAAACTCTTACATTGTCATCGATTAATTCTAATATTTGACATTTAAAATTAGCGGTGGATAAAAATATAAAATTTAGCTTAGAGATTTTTAGCGAACTGAAATCTAGAATAGGAATTTAGCGAAGACGCTAAAATTTCGGATAAAATTTTAGTTTTATCGTTATAGCAATTTTAAACATTTTAGCGATAGCGAGAACTGGAATAGGGCTCCAGGATACTAAACGTGCGGCAACGAGGCTAATCTACTTCGAAAAAATACAAGGCGAAGCGAAGGACGTCGTGATAAACATTCAGGAACCAGAAAATTGGCAACTAATTAAAGCTACATTGAAGCGGAGGTTTAAGCCGGAAGTGAAGCCATCGCATATCTACAGGCGCATCAGCAGCTTGAAGGCCAATGCGGTGAGTGAGTTAGCAATAGAAGTAGAAACCAGGCCGAAGCGAGTCCGAATCGTAGTTACCCTAGACTTGTACAGACCTAGTGGTGATACCAAAAGTACCAATTGGCAACGACCATTTACATTAAAAGTGGGTCTCTTATATGGCCAGTTCATAGGGGAGGTTGGCACTCATTCAGTGGGATCTTGACCATTCTCAAAATCAATTAACTAACCCATTTTACAAATATTTATCCAATTTTTCAAGTCGGTAGCTTCATTCTATCGAAAATTAACGCTTATTTGAAGTTTCACTTGTAGGGAAGGTGGGGGTTTCGATGGTCGAATTTTACGTATTTTCAATATTAGTCGACTGGATCATACTACAAACATTTTAAAATACCAAAATTTCAAGTCGCTAGCTTTATTTTGTCGTAAGTTATCGCTTATTTTAAGTTTCATTTCTAGGGGAGGTAGGGGTTCCTTAGGTGGGATCTTACCCATCTTTAATGCCAACTAACTCAATCTCACTTTAAACATTTTACCAAAATTTCAAGTTGCTGGCTTCATTCTATCAAAAGTTATCGCTTATTTGAAGTTTCATTTGTAGGGGAGGTGGGGGTTCCTTGAGTCGGATCTTGCCCATTTTCAATACCAACAAAGTAGGTCTTACTAGCAACATTCTATTAAATTTTCAACTTGCTAGTGTCATTTTATCGAAAGTTATCATAATTAAAGTAACATTTGATTTTTTGAAATTTGTAGGGGAGGTAGGCGTTCCTTTAATCTGATTATGCCCAACTTACTAAAACTCACGCAGCTTCTTACTTCCGGGTTACGTGCCAAAAATCAGGTGTCTACGTCAATTGGTTCAGGAGTTATAGACAAAAAACCTGAAAAGTAGGGTAGTACGGGGTTCTTTGTAAGAAAATTACCGTTAGTTTTCAAGTTATCAGTTTTATTTTCCCATGAGAGTATGAAATTACCCTCATGAGTAATCTACCAAAGCTAGAGCTTTTCATGTCTCTTTAATCGGGAGTTATAGATACATTTATGTATTTTACATATGTAGGGGAGGTAGGCGTTCTCTTGGCCTGATCATGCCCATTTTCAATACCATCCAACTAGATCACACTTTCAACATTTGACCAAAATTTCAAGGCTCTAGCTTCATTTTATCGAAAGCTATCGTGCGAACGGACAGACGGACAGACAGACAGACAGACAGACGGACAGACAGACAGACAGACAGACGGACAGACAGACAGACAGACAGACAGACAGACAGACAGACATGGCTAAATCGAATCAGGAGGTGACCCCGATCATTTATATATATACATTGCCATACCTCCGGAGCCTCCTTTAAGGTGTTACATATTTCCGTCGTGACAAAAACAATATA
The DNA here is from genome assembly GCA_964017055.1 of Chloromyia formosa. Classification (NCBI taxonomy): domain Eukaryota; kingdom Metazoa; phylum Arthropoda; class Insecta; order Diptera; family Stratiomyidae; genus Chloromyia; species Chloromyia formosa. The sequence goes on from OZ024814.1 coordinate 71,079,699, forward strand.
CCCTATACTATAAGTCTAGGGTATAAAAATTAAATGCAAAGCAGACGAACTTAGAATTTATCACGCGGAAGATGTGTATATCGATTTAAGTAACGTAGAGTCTCTTTTGGTGAACACTATAAAAGAAGTTACACAAGGTGTTCTGTTAGATAAAATTTATGAAATTTCAAATTTAGAGACTGTTTTGCATATAATGCGTAGTAGAAGATTTGAAAATAGTTGCATTAGAAATGAATATAAAAAACAAAATTTACAAAGTTCCCAAAAACCTCAAAACTTTAACAAAAATCATTTTCAACAACGAGGTCAAAAATTCGATGAAGACAGAACTTTCAGACAAGACAGACATTACGAACAACGAGACAAGACATTCAGACAAGACAGAAATAATGAACACCAGACAAGACAGAATTCAGAACAACACAAAGTTTACCAAAAACCCGATAATAATTTCCAAAATTCCGAAAATGTTCGACGTAGTCAACAGACTAGGTATACGGACAGACACAATAACCAGTACAAAAACAATTCGGGTCAATATTGGAGAAATTCTGGGCAGCACAAACATCCGCAAATGGAACCCATGGAAGTGGATAATGTGCAAGCCGATAATAAAGGGAACCAGGCCGAAGCTTCGCTTCGGCCCGGAGTCCGAAGCGTATATACCCTAGACTTGTACAGGCCTAGTGGTGATACCGAAAGTACCAATTGGCAACGACCATTTGCATTAAAAGTGAGTTTCCTATACGGCCAGTTTATAGGGGAGGTTGGCACCCATTCAGGAGGACCTTGACCATTCTCAAACTCAATGGACTAACACATTCTTCAAATATTGTATTTGTCGAATTTTTCAAGTCGCTAGCTTTATTCTATAGAAAGTTATTGCTTATTTGAAGTTTCACTTGTAGGGGAGGTAGGGGTTCCTCGGGTCGGATCTTGCCCATCATTATCACACATCACTAATTAGATCACCCTACAAACATTTAAAAAAAATTCAAGTCTCTAGCTTCACCCTATCGAAAGTTATCGCTTATTTGAAGTTCATTTATAGGGGAAGTAGGGGTTTCGTTAGTCGGATTTTACGTATTTTCAATATCAGCCAACTGGATCCCGCTGCAAACATTTGGCCAAAATTTCAAGTCGCTAGCTTTATTTTGTCGTTAGTTGTCGTTTATTTTAAGATTCATTTCTAGGGGAGGTAGGGGTTCCTTGGGTCGGATCTTACACATTTTCAATAACAACTAACTAGATCTTACTACCAACATTCTGCCAAATTTTCAACTCGCTAGTGTCATTCTATCGAAAGTTATCGTAATTAAAATAATATTTAATTTTTGGAATTTTGTAGGGGAGGTAGGCGTTCCTTTGATCTGATTATGCCCAACTTACTAAAACTCAAGCAGCTTCTTTCCTCAGGGTTACATGCCAAAAATCAGGTGTCTACGTCAATTGGTTCAAGAGTTATAGACAAAAAACCAGAAAAGTAGGGTAGTACGGGGCTCTTTGTAAGAAAATTACCGTTAGTTTTCAACTGATCGATTTTATTTTCCCAGGAGAGTATAAGAATACCCTCACTAGTAATATACCAAAGCTAGAGCTTTACATGATTTTTTAATCGGGAGTTAGAGATACATTTAATTATTTTACATATGTAGGGGAGGTAGGCGTTCTCTTGGCCAGATTATGCCCAATTTCAATACCGTCCAACTAGATCATACTACCAACATTTGACCAAAATTTCATGGCCCTAGCTTCATTCTTTCGAAAGTTATCGTGCGAACGGACAGACAGTCGGACTGACAGACAGACAGACAGACAGACAGACAGACAGACAGACAGACGGACAGACAGACAGACAGACAGACAGACAGACAGACAGACAGACAGACAGACATGGCTAAATCGAATCAGGAGGTGACCCTGATCATTTATATATATACATTGCTATACCTCCGGAGCCTCCTTTAAGGTGTTACATATTTCCGTCGTGACAAAAACAATATACCCTATACTAAAAGTCTAGGGTATAAAAATGCTAAAAATTTTGATCAAAAATTTAATAGTGGTGAATATTACAGGGAAAATAATCAAAGAAATGGGAGGCAAGTAGAACAAGTACAATCAAAAATTGGTAGTAGTTCATCTCAGGTAAACGAGGTCGCGTTTTTCCTAAACTAGCCTCGGATTACCTACCATTAATTGAACTAACTATCAATGCAGTTAAGTATACCGTATTGATAGATACCGGCTCCTCATTCAGTATAATTGATGAGAACCTTCGGGAATCTGAAAAAATTAAAATAAAACCATTATATTTCTCAACTATAACAGGGCGAGACTCTGTAAACTATGAAGTTCATACGTCGGCACCGGCCGAATTAAAGTCAGGTGGAAAGTAAGAGATTTAAGAACTAGAAATTATGACTTTATAGTGGGTATAGATTTATTGGATAAACTATTTTAAGTGCCGTGATTGATCTGGAAGAAAAGACAATCACTCTTAATGGGCAAACAATACGATTTTCCAATAACCCCTATAAGTTTAATGAAATATGCGCTTTGGAACAAATTGAAAGTGACTACATGAAACATTTGAAGTTAGATCATTTGAATACCGAAAAGTATAAAAAAATAACGAGGGTAGTGAAAAGATTTGAAAATATTTATTTCAAGGAAGGGGATCAGCTCACAAGTACACCAAGCATAAAACATGAAATTCTGACAACCACAGATCAGCAAATCAACTCAAGATTGTACAGATATCCTCCGCAGCACGAGGACGAAGTCCGTCGACAAATTGCGGAAATGGAAAAACAAAAAGTAATTCAAAGTACTCAAGTCTTTTGATAGTAGTGCCCAAGAAAACTGATAATTCTGGGGAGAAAAAATTTAGGCTAGTCATAGACTACAGGAAATTAAATGAAGTTGTAGCGGCACTGTCTAATCAATTAAAAATAAATCTAGCAGCCGTTTTTCCATCAAATATATAGTTGGCTGTGATTTACAATATATAAACTAAAAAATAAATATTACATAGTTGTCAATCTTTTCGTCTATTAAATGTATACTTTTTAATAATTAATTTAATATATGTATTATAAATAACTAGGTGTAAAATATAGTGTAAATTAAATAAAAAATATAAAATATTATTTGAATTAAAAGAAATAGCTAAAATGTGTAAAACATAATTAGCTATATTTGGTGACCCCGACGTGATATGAATCAATGTTGCGTGAAAAGCCGATGTAAGAAACCCGTCGTTCGAACAAACTCAAATTTTGAACAACGTCGTCGTCGCGACAACCGGCCTTAGCTGAGAACTACATATAACAAGTATCACGTGAAATTTCATCGCTACGCCACAGTGGATTCGGCCCGTGCTCTGTCAGTGTGTGCAGTATCACTGTGACCCATGCAGTTTGTCTGCTGCACCATTTTTGCATTGTAGCCCCGAGGTCAACTATCCCAGCAATGTCATGTATTGTATTGCAATCGCAATCAAAGACATAAGGCGTCAGCTTTCCTCATGAGGACATATAAGCCTAGTATCTCTTTATAGCAATTGGTTTTGGCATAGTCCACGGTTACTCCCAGTTCCAGCATTCTTCAATCAACGCGCAGTTTGAACATATCCACAGCACGAATTCCGGTATGGCCTATGGTAGAACGCATTGTGCATTATTGCGACGTCACAATTCAAGTGAACCTCATCGTCACTGGACACTTCGATACGCCTCAATTGGATCTGCCTCATACTACGTGTCTTATCTTTATCACATCAGTGCCACTCATCCGCCATTCTATTTTATCGTGCGTTCCCACTAGGGAGGGAGTATTGTAGCGGCACTGTCTAATTAATTAAAAATAAATCTAGCAGCCGTTTTTCCATCAAATATATAGTTGGCTGTGATTTGCAATTAATAAATTGAAAATATATATTACATAGTTGTCAATCTTTTCGTTTATTAAATGTATACTTTTTAATAATTAATTTAATATATGTATTATAAATAAATATGTGTAAAATATAGTGTAAATTAAATAAAAAATATAAAATATTATTTGAACTAAAAGAAATAGCTAGAATGTGTAAAACAAAGTCACTATTGATGACAAATTTCCTTTGCCTAACATTGACTTCATACTGGGAAAATTGGGAAGGCCACAATATTTTAGCACAATCGATCTAGCCAAAGGATACCATCAGATCCTTGTCAAAGAAGAAGACAGGAAAAAGACTGCCTTCGTAACACCACATGGCCTATATGAATTTATCCGTATGCCATTTGGGCTTAAAAATGCCCCGGCTACGTTTCAGCGCCTCATGAATGAGGTTCTGTGTGACTTTATTAATAAAGTCTGCGTCGTTTACCTTGACGACATTTTGATTTTCAGTACCTCACACGTTCAGGCCATTACAGATATTTTTACCGTTTTGGAAAAGCACAAATTGAAAGTTCAGATCAACAAGTGCAATTTTATGAAAAAGGAAACTGGATTCCTGGGTCACATAGTCACAAAGGATGGACTAAAACCCAATCCAGACAAAATCAAAGTAATAGAATCATTAGAAATCCTGAAAACTTAAAAGCAAATACAGCGTTTCTTAGGACTTACCGGGTATTATCGGAACTTCGTTAAAGATTACGCAAAAGTCGCACAGCCAATCACGAAGTATTTGCAAAAAGGGGTTAAACTGAATATAAAAGATCCAAATTTCATAGAAGCCTTTAAAAAAATTAAAATCTTGGTAACCTCTCCACCCATATTAAAATTTCCGGACTTTAAAAACAGTTTCATTTAACTACTGACGCATCGAATTACGCAATTGGCGCTGTGTTATCACAGGATGGTCATCCAGTAAGTTTCGCATCGCGAACATTGCAAAAATATGAGTGAAGTTTTTCTACAATTGACAAAGAGTTTTTATCTATCATGTGGGCCGTTCAGTATTTCCGGCCATACCTTTACGGCAAAAAATTCAAAATTTATACAGACCGTAGCGGACTTTTTGAGTAGAATTCAGCAGCCGGAGAATGCTGAAACGAAATCTGAACAATCGGAAAATCGAACACAATCTTATTCTGATCTAGGAATTTTTTTCAATTTAGAAGAAGATGAAAATTCTACTTTAGCTACTAAACATTCAGCAGAAGAAGAAAATTTAGACCACATCCCCATAAAAGAGGAAATTGTAAATAAGTATAAGACGCAATTAATTCTGACTAATAATAAAACCCATGAAATCGAAATTATACATGGAAAAAAAGTAATCTATATAGCAGATTATGACTTCGAAAATTTAAACAACATCCTTAGGAGACTCAAAAACGTATAACGTATAAGGTATAACGGGAATATACTCAGAACTACCAGATAGGCAGTATAACGTAGTACAAGAACATATTAGACTTATGTTTTCAAACGATAGCGGAGTAAAGTTCATACGTTGCTCCTTTAGAGCACAAGATATTCTTACGGAAGTTGAAGCAGTCAAGCAAATATCTCTTTTTCATGTCAAGGAAAGTCTCCATTCGGGTATTCAAGAAACTTTTCAATCACTAAAAAACAAAATTTACTTCCCAAAATTATTAGAATTTATACAGTTAGTTATAAACCAATGTGACATTTGTCAGGAAGTGAAATACGAAAGGAGACCCATAAAACCAACTTTCCAGTTAACAGAAACACCAGATGATGTAAATCAAATAATCCAAATAGACATGTATTTCATAATGAAGCAATGTTTTTTAACATGCATTGACAAATTTTCTAAATTTGGCACAGCTTACTATTTATCAGACAGGAACCATGTAACAGTAATTGAAGTATTAGAAGAACACTTTACGAAATTTGGGAAACCAAGCAAAATTATTTCAGGAAACGAATTTAATGCAATTAGAATCAAGGAATATTTAGAAAATGAGGGTGTCAGTCAACATATTACCAAACCTCACAGCCACACAGGATTAGCCGATGTGGAAAAACTACACAGTACTATAGCCGAAAAGTTTAGAATCCTTACAGTTGAGAAATCGAAATTTACACCGAAACGAATATTGCAACAGGCATTAAGAAATTATAATCAGAGGTATCATTCTGCCATAAAATGTACTCCCAGTGAAGTACATTTTCGAAAAGTAGATCTCGACCAAATAAGAAAAAATCTACTAGCATCCAAACACAAAATGTTAGAAAGGCACAATGCGAAAAGGGAAAACTAAAATATGTTGATACCCGGACAACGGGATTCATAAAAAACTTAATTAATTAACATTAAACGAAAGCGTAAATTTGCAGATTGTGAAGGTAGTATAATTCTTCCCTTCACAGAGGGAGAAAAACAAATAATTAATAAAGCTGTAAATGGAGAATCTCAGGACGAAATTTTAATTTCAAAATTTAATTTAACTATTAAACGGCAAGATATTAAGACTTTAGAAGGTAATTCATGACTTAATGACAATATTATTAACTTTTATCTAAATCTGTTAGCAGAACGTAGTAACCAATCCGAAATTAATAGTTCTCCTAAAGTTTATGCCTTTAATACTTTCTTGGTTCAAACACTGTTGCGATTAGGGTATACAGGAGTTCGAAGATGGACCAAAAATATCGACATTTTTTATTACGATATAATACTAATTCCTGTTCATATGCACAATACGCATTGGTGCATGTCAGCAATTGATTTTAAAAATAAAACAATAAAATATTATGATTCCATGGGAGAAACAAATTCCGAACTTTTAGACTCATTAGAAAATAACCTGAAAGAAGAATCTTCAGACAAAAAGAAAATGCCGTTCGACACAGAAGCATTCGAAAAAACCAATGTTGTTGATTGTCCCAGGCAAAGTAACGACAACGATTGTGGAGTCTTCAGCTGCATGATAGCTGAGAACCTTACACGAAATTGTAGCCCAACGTTTACACAATCAAATATTCCATACTTTCCAGAAAGAATGATTTTGGAAATAGTTCAAGGGAAACTTATAACTTAAAACTGATGTTTACTCAAACTCTTATTGATATTCTTAAGTAACAAAAAAATTTTTTCCAGCTCTTAACGGTATTAACTGTATTAATACTCGTAACTCCAGTTCATGGCATGTTAAACGTTTACAATATTGCTGAACAAAATGGGTTCTTTGAAATAAAACTTACAACAGCAGAAGTAGTAGTTAAAAGCAGCATTATAATCCATTTTATCGATACACACGAAATTTCGGAAATTATTGAGGGTTTCAAAAACAATATAAACAGTACATATGGACAAAACAAAGACATATTAATTGCAGAACTAGAACACCTGACAAATAAAATTAAAACATTAGTACCACAAAGTAACAGACACAAACGGGGGTTAATAAACCTTATTGGACACGCCCAAAAATGGCTTTTCGGAACTATGGACGAAAACGATAGACGTGACATTGACGAACACTTAAAGATAACAGACACAAACAACCATTACGCAATTACAACACACAACAAACAAGTAGACATTAACCGAAACTTTAGTGACGCTCTGAAACAATTAAAAAACATTGTTCAACAAGATCGAAATTTAATTTTAAACAGAATAAATCAGTTGTCAAACAATACACTCAATAATAATCTCTACTACGACCAATTCTTTAAAATTCAAATCCTAAAAAAACAGAATAGAAAATCTTCAAGATAATGTTGCATCTGCAAGAAATGGTATTTTAACCGATGAAGAAATAAGGAAATTTGATATTGATGTACAAAAGTTACAATATGTAAAAGTAGGCTTAGCAAAATCTGAAAACAATTTGTTACTATTTGCGATTAAAATCCCCAGGGAATTTTTAACTGTTCAGCTCAATGTAATTATACCAATCCCCAACAAAGAAAACAGAGAAATTGACTTTGAAAAAGAAATAGTATTTACCTATAATAACACAGCATATAAATATGAAAAATTAAAAACATTAAACGAACTTAGTGTAAGTAAACATTGTACTTATTACCAAAGCTGCAAATTAACTAAAAATCAAAATTTAGAAATTATCGAACTTGATACTGAAACAATTCTAATAAAAAATGCTAAACAGTTAAAATTAACACAAAATTGTGATGTAAGAAAACTTGTATTATCTGGAAATGTATTAATTCACTTCAATAATTGTACTTTGCAAATTCTAGACCATTACTTCTCGAATATTCAAGAAAAATTCGAAGATCGTTTCTATTTTCCAACAAATATGCAGCCTTATAATTTTTCTGACAAAATAACTTTAGATGATATTGTAATCAATAAAATCGAAAATATAAATAAAATTAAAGAATTACAAGTTCACAAAAATTGGATAGATGGAATCAATATAACTGTAATCATAATTGTAATACTTACGATTTTGGGGTTATTGGTTTATTTTAAAAGAAAACAAAAAATTATAAAAATTGATATACCTACTAGAATTCAGGAGAATTCTTATTGTCAAAGGGGGCGAGTTATGTATACGACACCCCCACATTCCTCAAAAAATATTTTGTCTAAGTCAGCGTCTGTGACATCGGAAACTGCATGGGAAGATGTTCGTACCTTCAATTCCAAGTTAACGGAAACCATGTGCTGACTCAACATTACAAGTTAATAAATGGGCTCGTATGCTAATTCACCGCCCCAGTCAATCCGTACCGCGTTTGTGAACCGCCTGATTTGTAAAACGTATCCACGATAATAAACGTGTCTTTTAATGTTCAAAGCACCTTTTCTGTGAATTATTTATTTTTTTTGTTTCCGTCACCGGCAACGATCTAACTTGCACACATGCACACATGCGGACATCCACACATCCACACATCGACACATCCACACATCGACATTTCCACACATCGACACATCCACACATCCACACATGGACACATCGACACATCCACACATTCACACATCGACACATCCACACATCGACACACATGCACACATGCACACAAGCGCACATGCACACATGCAAACATCGACATATCCGCACATGCACACATGCGCACATCCAAACATCGACACATCCCCACATCCACACATCCACACATCGACATTTCCACACTTCGACACATCCACACATCCACACATCGACACATCCACACATCGACACATCCGCACATGCACACATGCACACATGCGCAAATGCGCACGTGCACACATGCACAAATCGACATTTGCGCACATGCACACATGCGCACATGCCCGCATGCACACATACACACAAGCGCCCATTAACACATGCACACATCCACACATGCAAACATCCACACATCGACACATCCCCACATCCACACATCCACAAATCCACACATCGACACATCCACACATCAACATTTCCACACTTCGACACATCCACATATCCACACATTCATACATCCACACATCGACGCACCATACATCCACACATCGACACATCGACACATCCGCACATGCACACATCCACACATCGACACATCCCCACATCCACACATGCACACATCCACACATCGACACATCCACACATCCACAAATCGACATTTCCACACTTCGACACCTCCACACATCGACACATCGACACATCGTCACATCCACACATCCACACATAAACGCATCCACACATCCACACTTGCACACATCCACACATGCACACATCCACACATAGACACATCCACACATCCACACTTCGACACATCCACACATCCACGCATCCACACATCCACACTTCGACACATCCACACATTCACACATCCGCACATCAACACATCGACACATCCACACATCAAAATATCAACATATCGACACTTCGACACATCCACACATCAACACATCGCCACATTCACACATCCTCACATCCAATAATCGTCACATCCACAAAATTCACACATGCGCACTATCACACATGCGCACATGCACACGTGCACACATGCACACATCGACACATCCACACATGCACACATTAACACATCCACACATCCACACATCCACACAACGGCACATCCACACATCCACACATCCTCACATCCACTCATCGACACATCCAAAAATGCACACATGCGCACATGCACACATGCACACAAGAACACATCCACACATTCACACATCCACAAATGCACACATGCACACATTCACACATGCACACATGCACACATGCACACATCAACACATCCACACATCAACACATCGACACATATACACATCCACACATCCACACATCTACACATCCACACATCCACACATGCACACATCCAAACGTGCACACATGCACACAACCACACATCCACACATCCACACATCCACACATGCACACATCCACTCATCGGCACTTCCACACATCCACACGTCGACACATCCACATATCCACACATCCAAACGTGCACACATCCACACATCCACACATGCACACATGCGCACATCCACACATGCACACATAGACACATGCACATATCGACTCATTCACACATCCACACATCCACAGATCCACGCATCCACACATCCACACATGCACACATGCGCACATGCGCACATGAACATATGCACATATGCACACATCGACACATCCACGCATGCACACATCCACACATCGAAAACTTCACACATTCACACATCCACACATCCACAATTCGACACATCCACACATCCACACAATCACACATCCGCACATCCACACATCGACACACTGGCACATCCAAACATCAACACATCAGCACATCGACACTTCGACACATCCACACATCCACACATAATTGGGGGGTTGATTGTATTGGCGGCTATAACTAAAAGAGCACAAATTCCTTTTTCTTCATGATTACCTGCTGCTATAGCAGCACCTACACCAGTATCTGCTTTAGTTCATTCTTCTACTCTTGTTACTGCGGGTATTTATTTATTAATTCGATTTAATATTTTCGCCACATCCACACATCCACACATCCTCACATCCACTAATCGACACATCCACAAAATTTACACATGCGCACTATCACACATGCGCACATGTGCACATACACACGTGAACACGTGCACACATCGACGCATCTACACATGCACACATTAACACATCCACACATCAACACATGCACACATGCATACATGCACACATGCACACATCCACACATAAACACATCCACACATCTACAAATCCACACAAGCGCACATGCACACAAGCTCACATGCACACATGCGCACATCCACACATGCACACATCGACACATGCGCACATGCGCACATGCACGCATGCACACATTCACACATGCGCACATAAACACATGCACACATCGACACATGCGCACATGCACACATGCACACATTCGCACATCCACACATGCACACATCGACACATGCGCACTTGCGCACATGCACGCATGCAGACATCCACACATGCGCACATACACACATGCACACATCCACACATGCACACATCCACACATGCATACATGCACACATCCACACATCGACACATCCACACATCCACACTTCGATTCATCCACACATTCACACATCGACACATCCTCACTTCCACACATTCACACATCCACACATCCACACAGCGACACATCGGCACATCCACACATCAACACATCGACACATCCACACATCGACACATCGACACATCGACTCATCGACACATCCACACATCGACACATCGACACATCCACTCATGCACACATGCGCACATGCACTCATGCACACATGCACACATGCGCACATCCACACATGCACACTTCCACACATGCGCATATGTGCACATGCACGCATGTACACATGCACACATGCACTCTGCACACATGCGCACATCCACACATGCACACATCGACACATCCGCAAATGCACAAATGCGCACATGCACGCATGCACACATGCACACATGCACATATGCACACATGCACAGATGCGCACTTCCACACATGCACACATTCACTCATCGAAACATCCCCAAATCCACACATCCACACATCCACACATCCACACATCGACACATCCACACATCTTTACATCCACACATCGACACATCCACAAAGCGACACATCCGCACATGCACACATGCGCACATGCACACATCAACCCATCCAAACATCCACCCTTGCACGCATCCTCACATGCACACATGCACACATCCACACATCCACACTTCGATACATCCACACATTCACACATCGACACATCCACACTTCCACACATTCACACATCCACATATCCACACATGCGCACATGCACACATGCACACATCAACACATCCAAACATCCACCCATGCACACATCCACACATGCACACATAGACACATGCACATATCGACTCATTCACACATCCACACATCCACAGATCCACGCATCCACACATCCACACATGCACACATGCGCACATGCGCACATGAACATATGCACATATGCACACATCGACACATCCACGCATGCACACATCCACACATCGAAAACTTCACACATTCACACATCCACACATCCACAATTCGACACATCCACACATCCACACAATCACACATCCGCACATCCACACATCGACACACTGGCACATCCAAACATCAACACATCAGCACATCGACACTTCGACACATCCACACATCCACACATAATTGGGGGGTTGATTGTATTGGCGGCTATAACTAAAAGAGCACAAATTCCTTTTTCTTCATGATTACCTGCTGCTATAGCAGCACCTACACCAGTATCTGCTTTAGTTCATTCTTCTACTCTTGTTACTGCGGGTATTTATTTATTAATTCGATTTAATATTTTCGCCACATCCACACATCCTCACATCCACTAATCGACACATCCACAAAATTTACACATGCGCACTATCACACATGCGCACATGTGCACATACACACGTGAACACGTGCACACATCGACGCATCTACACATGCACACATTAACACATCCACACATCAACACATGCACACATGCATACATGCACACATGCACACATCCACACATAAACACATCCACACATCTACAAATCCACACAAGCGCACATGCACACATGCTCACATGCACACATGCGCACATCCACACATGCACACATCGACACATGCGCACATGCGCACATGCACGCATGCACACATTCACACATGCGCACATAAACACATGCACACATCGACACATGCGCACATGCACACATGCACACATTCGCACATCCACACATGCACACATCGACACATGCGCACTTGCGCACATGCACGCATGCAGACATCCACACATGCGCACATACACACATGCACACATCCACACATGCACACATCCACACATGCATACATGCACACATCCACACATCGACACATCCACACATCCACACTTCGATTCATCCACACATTCACACATCGACACATCCTCACTTCCACACATTCACACATCCACACATCCACACAGCGACACATCGGCACATCCACACATCAACACATCGACACATCCACACATCGACACATCGACACATCGACTCATCGACACATCCACACATCGACACATCGACACATCCACTCATGCACACATGCGCACATGCACTCATGCACACATGCACACATGCGCACATCCACACATGCACACTTCCACACATGCGCATATGTGCACATGCACGCATGTACACATGCACACATGCACTCTGCACACATGCGCACATCCACACATGCACACATCGACACATCCGCAAATGCACAAATGCGCACATGCACGCATGCACACATGCACACATGCACATATGCACACATGCACAGATGCGCACTTCCACACATGCACACATTCACTCATCGAAACATCCCCAAATCCACACATCCACACATCCACACATCCACACATCCACACATCGACACATCCACACATCTTTACATCCACACATCGACACATCCACAAAGCGACACATCCGCACATGCACACATGCGCACATGCACACATCAACCCATCCAAACATCCACCCTTGCACGCATCCTCACATGCACACATGCACACATCCACACATCCACACTTCGATACATCCACACATTCACACATCGACACATCCACACTTCCACACATTCACACATCCACATATCCACACATGCGCACATGCACACATGCACACATCAACACATCCAAACATCCACCCATGCACACATCCACACATGCACACATCCACACATCCACACATCCACACTTCGATACATCCACACATTCACACATCGACACATCCACACTTCCACACATTCACACATCCACATATCCACACATGCGCACATGCACACATGCACACATTCGCACATCCACACATGCACACATCGACACATGCGCACATCCACACATGCATACATGCACACATCCACACATCGACACATCCACACATCCACACTTCGATTCATCCACACATTCACACATCGACACATTCACACTTCCACACATTCACACATACACACATCAACACAGCGACACATCGGCACATCCACACATCAACACATCGACACATCCACACATCGACACATCGACACATCGACTCATCGACACATCCACACATCGACACATCGACACATCCACTCATGCACACATGCACACATGCGCACATGCACTCATGCACACATGCACACATGCGCACATCCACACATGCACACTTCCACACATGCGCATATGTGCACATGCACGCATGTACACATGCACACATGCACTCTGCACACATGCGCACATCCACACATGCACACATCGACACATCCGCAAATGCACAAATGCGCACATGCACGCATGCACACATGCACACATGCACATATGCACACATGCAAAGATGCGCACTTCCACACATGCACACATTCACTCATCGAAACATCCCCAAATCCACACATCCACACATCCACACATCGACACATCCACACATCTTTACATCCACACATCGACACATCCACACAGCGACACATCCGCACATGCACACATGCGCACATGCACACATCAACCCATCCAAACATCCACCCTTGCACGCATCCACACATGCACACATGCAGACAAGCAAACATGCTCATATCCACACTTCCACACATCCACACATCCACGCATCCACACATCCACACATTCACACTTGCATACATCCACACATGCACACATCCACACATCGACACATCCTCACA
This sequence comes from Chloromyia formosa, assembly GCA_964017055.1. Lineage (NCBI taxonomy): Eukaryota > Metazoa > Arthropoda > Insecta > Diptera > Stratiomyidae > Chloromyia > Chloromyia formosa. Next base: position 71,094,786 of record OZ024814.1, read on the forward strand.
TCCACACTTCGACACATCCAAACATCCACACATTAACACATGCACACATCCACACATCGACACATCGGCACATCCACAAATCCACACATCAATATATCAACACATCGACACTTCGACACATCCACACATCCATATATCGCCACATCCACACATCCACACATCCTCACATCCACTAATCGACACATCTCAAAATTCACACATGCTCACTCTCACACATGCGCACATGCGCACATGCACACGTGCACACGTGCACACGTGCAAACATGCACGCATGCACACATGCACACATGCACATATGCGCACATCCACAAATGCACACATCGACACATCCGCACATGCACACATGCGCACATGCACGCATGCACACATGCAAACATGCACACATGCGAACATCCACACACGCACACATCGACACATGAACACATCGACACATCGACTCATCCACATATCCGGACATGCACACATGCACACATGCGCACATGCACGCATGCACACATGCACACATGCACACATGCACACATGCACACTTGCACACATGCACACATCAACACATCCAAACATCCACCCTTGCACACATCCACACATGCACACATGCAAATATGCAAACATGCTCATATCCACACATCCACACATCCACACATCCACGCATCCACACATCCACACATGCACACATGCACACATCCACACATGCACACATCCACACATCGACACATCCACACATCCACACTTCGACACATCGGCACATCGACTTATCCACACATCCACACTTCGACACATCCAAACATCCACACATCCACACATGCACACATCCACACATCGACACATCGGCACATCGACACATCCACAGATCAACATATCAACACATCGACACTTCGACACATCCACACATCGACACATCGACACATCCACTTATCCGGACATGCACACATGCACACATGCGCACTTGCACGCATGCGCACATGCACACATGCACACTTGCAAACATGCACACATGCACACATCAACACATCCAAACATCCACCCTTGCACACATGCACACCTCCACACATGCGCACATGCACACATCCACACATGGACACATCGACTCATATACACATCCACACATCCACAGATCAACGCATCCACACATTCACACATCGACACATTCACACATCCACACATCCACACATCCACACATCCACAAATCCACACATCCACACATCTACACATCCACGCATCCACACATCCACACATCCACACATGCACACATCGACATATCCACGCATGCACACATCCACACATCGACATATCCACACATCCACAAATCGACACATTCAAACATCCACACATCCACAGATCAAAGCATCCAGACATCCACACATCGACACATTCACACATTCACACATTCACACATCCACACATGCACACATCGACCCATCCACACATCCAAAAATCCACACATCCACTCATCGACACATCCACATATCCACTCATCGACACATCCACACATCTACACATCAACACATCCACACATCAACACATCCACACATCGACTGATTCACACATTCACACATCCACACATCCACACATGCACACGTCCACGCATGCACACATGCACACATGCACACTTGCACACATGCACACATGCACACATGCGCACATGCACACATGCAAATATCGACACTTCCAAACATGCACACATCCACACATCCACACGTCCACATATGCACACTTGCTCACATGCACACATGCGCACATGAACACATGCAAACAACGACACTTCCAAACATGCACACATCCACACATTCACACATCCACACATCCGCACATGCACATGCACACGTCCACATATGCACACATGCACACATGCACACTTGCACTCATGCACACATACACACATGCACACATGTATAGCCAATTATGTTTTAAACATTTTGGCTATTTCTTTTAATTCAAATAATATTTTATATTTTAATTTAATTTTTACTATATTAATTGCAAATCACAGCCAACTACTTATTTTATGGAAAAAACGGCTACTAGATTTATTTTTAATTAATTAGACAGTGCCGCTACACATGCACACATCCACACATCCACACATGCACAAATCCCCACATGCATATATGCACACATCCACACATCGACACATCCACACATCCACACGTCCACGCTTCGATACATCCACAAATTCACACATCGACACATCCACACTTCCACACATTCACACATCCACACAGCGACACATCGGCTCATCCACACATCAACACATCGACACTTCCACACATCCACACATCCACACATCGACACATCGACACATCCACACATCCACACATCTTCACATCCACACATCGACACATCCACACAGCGACACATCCGCACATCCACACATCCACACATCGACACATCGACACATCGACACATCCATTCATGCACACATGCACAAATGCACACATGCACACATGCACACATGCGCACATCCATACATGCACACTTTGACACATGCGCACATGCGCACATACACGCATGCACACATGCACACATGCACACATGCGCACATCCACACATGCACACATCGACACATCCGCACATGCACAAATGCGCACATGCACGCTTGCACACATGCACATATGCACACATGCACACATGCGCACTTCCACACATGCACACATCCACACATCCACACATCCACACATCGTCACATCGACACTTCGACACATCGACACATCCAAACATCTTCACATCCACACATCGACACATCCACACATCGACACATCCGCACATGCACACATGCACACATGCGCACATGCACGCATGCACACATGCACACATGAGCACATCCACACATGCACAAATCGACACATCCGCACATGCACACATGCACACATGCACACATCCACACATCGACACATCCACACAGCCACACATCCACACTTCGACACATCCAAACATCCACAAATCCACTCATGCACACATCCACACATCGACACATCGACACTTCGATACATCCACACATCCACACATCCACGCATCCACACAACCACACATCCACACTTCGACACATCCACACATTCACACATCCACACATCCACACATCGACACATCCACACTTCGGCACATCCACACATCAACATATCAACACATCGACACTTCGACACTTCGACACATCGACACATCCACACATCGCCACATCCACACATCCTCACATTCACTAATCGACACATCTACAAAATTCACACATGCGCGCACATGCGCACATGCACACATCGACACATCCACACATCCATACATCCTCACATCCAAAAATGCACACATGCACACACGCGCACATGCGCACATGCACACGTGCACGCATGGACACATGCACACATCCACACATGCACACATGCACACGTCCACACATCCACACATGCACACTTGCACACATGCACACATGCACACATGCACACATGCACACATGCACACATGCACACGTGCACACATGCACACATCAACACATCCACACATCGACACATCCACACATCGACACATCCACCCATCTACACATCCACACATCCACACATCCACACATGCACACATGCACACATGCACACATGCACACTTGCACACATGCACACATGCACAAATGCACACATGCACACATGCACACATGCACACATGCACACATGCACACATCAACACATCTACACATCCACACATCCACACATCCACACATGCACACATCCACACATGCACACATCAACACATCAACTCATCCACACATCGACTCATCCACACATCCACACATCCACACATCCACACATCCACACATCCACACATCCACACATCCACACATCCACACATCCACACATCCACACATCCACACATCCACACATCCACACATCCACACATCCACACATCCACACATCCACACATCCACACATCCACACATCCACACATCCACACATGCACACATTCACACGTGCACACATTCACACATCCACACATGCACACATCCACTCATCGACACATCCACACATCCACACGTCGACACATTCACACATCCACACATCGTCACATCCACACATGCACACATCCACACATCCACACATCGACACTTCCACACATCCACACATCCACACATCGACACATCCACACATCCACACATCGACACATTCACACATCCCCACATCCACACATGCACACATTCAATTCAATTCAATTCAGTTTATTCACAATAAAAATAGGATATAAATACATATTAATTACAATTTGTTATTTTGTGTATTAATCTCCCTAAAAAGCAATGCTTGTGGTGGGATGATTGATAACATATCATTAATTAAGTGTAATGGACGCTTTAGTTAATATTTAATATATATGTAGGTACAAATTGCAACTATTATTAAAATTTAATTATTTACAGATTTACAATCAATCAAGTGAATTTAAATATAACAAAGAATTCATCATAATTTAAATTAAGGTGCCATTTTTGGGTTTTGTAGTAAAACAAAACCCTTATGAAATCGGTCAAATGTCTCTCTGTCCGTCTGTCCGTCTTTCTATGGAATATCTCAGCAACGGCTGAAGCTACATACATGAAATTTGGTAGGAATGTGTAGAATTACTATAATTCGCCAGAGAAAGCGAATCGTTGTAATAGGTCATTTTTAAGGGGAGGTCCCCATAGAGGGGAAATGAAGGTCGAAATTGTTTTTTCGTTTAGTACAGTAAAGTGGGGTATCATAAGAAAGGTACCGTCGAGCACATTCCATTTTTGAAATTTTTTTGAAATTTGAAGAAACGGGAAAAGAGGGAGAGGGGAAAATATGTCATCCGAGTTTGTCCCCCCCCCTTGCATTTCGAGACCGTTATACTTAGAAATATGAAAATTTACAGAAAAGCGCCATTTTACTAGTGTAGAAAACCTAGATTTCTAGAATTTTGAAATTTTATCAGAAAAGGTTAATAATAGTACATTACTATAGTTTCAGTTAGCACAACCCTGCACCCCTTACGCGTACCCGAGGTCAAAAATATTGATGGTCAATGATAACCAACATCATAGGCAATAATATCTTTAAGTTTCATTATAATCACATAATATTTAATAATAGTACATTCATTTAAAGTTCGGCATTTTGACACTATCCACACAAAAAATACACCTACCGGCCTCATAGGTGTGAGTACTACTATACTTTCATGTTGTTTTTCGTAGTGCGAATTGCAGTTATTTAATTAATCATTTTTTAAAGGGTAAAGATTGGTTGGGGGCGCTGCGTCTTAATTGGCTAACTTTACCGGGTGGAAGGGGGGGATGGGTCCACATAGAGGCGAAATTAAGGTCAAATTTTTTTATCGACTGATATAAGCAAATGAGGTGTCGTGAGAAAGGTAATGATGAGTACATTCCATTTTTTCGCATTTTCTCGAAATTTATAGAAAGGGGAACTGTGGGGGAGGAGAAAATATTAGTTCGTAATTTGACCCCCCCTTGCCTGCATTTTGAGACCGTTATACTTAGAATTATGAAAACTTACCGGAAGTGGGTTTCGAAAAACATATAAAATGGAAAATAGTGGAATTTGTATATCTTCTCAGAATAGGTCAATAATAGTTTATTTGTATAGTTACAGTTAGCACACCCTTGCACGCCTTAAACACGTTCGAGGTCAAAAGTACTGATGGCCAACGATAACCAACACCTTAAGCAATAATATGTTCTAAGTTTCGTTACAATCACGTAATTTGAATTAGCATGTAAAATGTAAGTGGGTTAGACATTTTAATTACGTTTTTTCTATCCATCTGAGTGATATCAAGAAGAGCAAGGAGCCGATATTTATATACCAAAATAAGCGCTTGCTACAAAACCCTCGGATTGCGGGCGTAGCCCTCTATATTCCGGTTTCATTTTTGTTTTATATTTAAATAGACTTAAGGAGTTGATATTACGTATCTCAACAGGTAGTAAATTAAAGCTACGTGGGCCAATATATGACACATACCTCTGAGTGTGTGTCTTGCGACTATTATTATAATGCGTTATTCTATCATGCATTGGAGTAATATTATGTTGTTTATATGTGTAATATATTGCTGATTTAATAAAAAGCTGTTTTAAGCTAAGTACATTTAATAAATTAAAAAGGTCTGATGTTGGATACAGTTTCGGAAGTGAATAAATATTTTTTAAGATTCGTCGCTGAGTTACTTTTAGATTCTCAAGGTGGACACTGAATGTTCCACCCCAAGTAGCTATGCAGTACTGTAATGACGATTGTACTAATGCGAAGTAGATAGTTTTCAGTTGGTGGATAGTTAGAACTTTATTAAGCATATTCCAAATTACGAAGCTTTGTCTAATTTTCTTATTTACATGCTCAGTGTGATAATTCCATCTAAGGTGTTTGTCAATAATTAATCCTAAATAAGTTGTAACAGAAACTACAATAGCTTAATGTTCTCACAGTTTCCATTACAGTTAAAACCAGGCCGAAGCTTCGCTTCGGCCCGGAGTCCGAAGCGTATATACCCTAGACTTGTACAGACCTAGTGGTGATACCAAAAGTCCCAATTGGCAACGACCATATGTATTAGAAGTGGGTCTCCTATATGGCCAGTTCATAGGGGAGGTTGGCACTCATTCAGTGGGATCTTGACCATTCTCAAAATCCTTTAACTAACCCATTCTACAAATATTTGTCGCAGTTTTCAAGTTGCTAGCTTCATTCTATCGAAAGTTATCGCTTATTTGAAGTTTCACTTGTAGGGGAGGTAGGGATTCCTTGGGTCGGATCTTGCCCATCATTGCCACCAACCAATTAGATCCCCCTACAAACATTTAAAAAAAATTTCAAGTCTCAAGCTTCACTCTATCGAAAGTTATCGCTTATTTGAAGTTCATTTGTAGGAGAAGTAGGGGTTTCGTTGGTCGGATTTTACGTATTTTCAATATTAGCCAACTGGATCACACTACAAACATTTGACCAAAATTTCAAGTCGATAGCTTTATTTTGTCGTTAAGTTATCGCTTATTTTAAGTTTCATTTCTAGGGGAGGTAGGGGTTCCCTAAGTCGGATCTTACCCATCTTTAATGCCAACTAACTCAATCTCACTTTAAACATTTGACGAAAATTTCAAGTTGCTGGCTTCATTCTATCAAAAGTTATCGCTTATTTGAAGTTTCATTTGTAGGGGAGGTGGGGGTTCCTTGAGTCGGATGTTGCCCATTTTCAATACCAACAAAGTAGGTTTTAATAGCAACATTTTGTCAAATTTTCAACTCGCTAGTATAATTTTTTCGAAAGTTATCGTAATTAAGATAATATTTAATTTTTTGAAATTTGTAGGGGAGGTAGGCGTTCCTTTAATCTGATTATACCCAACTTACAAAACCTTAAGCAGCTTCTCACTTCAAGGTTACACGCCAAAAATCAAGTGCCTACGTCAATTGGTTCAGGAGTAATATACAAAAAACCTGAAAAGTAGGGTAGTACGGGGTTCTTTGTAAGAAAATTACCGTTAGTTTTCAATTGATCGATTTTATTTTCCCAGGAGAGTATAAGATTACCCTCATGAGTAATCTACCAAAGCTAGAGCTTTTCACGTTTATTTAATCGGGAGTTATAGATACATTTATGTATTTTACATATGTAGGGGAGGTAGGCGTTCTCTTGGCCTGATCATACCCATTTTCAACACCATCCAATTAGAGTACACTACCAATATTTGACCAAAATTTCAAGGCTCTAGCTTCATTCTATCGAAAGTTATCGTGCGAACGGACAGACAGACGGACAGACAGACAGACAGACAGACAGACAGACAGACAGACAGACAGACAGACAGACAGACAGACAGACGGACAGACAGACAGACAGACAGACAGACAGACAGACATACAGACAGACATGGCTAAACCGAATCAGAAGGTGACCCTGATCATTTATATATATACATTGCTATACCTCCGGAGCCTCCTTTAAGGTGTTACATATTTCCGTCGTGACAAAAACAATATACCCTATACTAAAAGTCTAGGGTATAAAAATTTGTACATTGGGAATCGTGAATTTGGATACAATCAAATGGGGGTTGTGTGGTTGAATTTATTGAGAATGCCATTGGCTTAGTTTTTTGAATATTTAGTTTGAGACGGTGTTTGAATAACCATTTCTTGATTTTTTTCATTGCAGACTGAACTGTAATCAGAGTTTGATTCCACGTAGTTGATGAACTTAATAATACTGTATCGTCTGCAAAGGCTACTATAGCACAGTTTCCGTGTACAAAGTTACATAAGTCATTAACGTAAATAGTATACAGTATGGGTGACAGCACAGTGCCTTGCGGTAGTCCTACACTTCTATTATATTTCCAATCACTAGCGTGTTCACGTATTCTAACTCTTTGTTGTCTGTGGTATAAGTATGACTTGAGCAAATCTAAGGGTTTGTTTTCTATTCCTATATTTTTTAACTTATTTATTAGGACTTCGCATACAATAGTATCAAACGCTTTAGATAAATCCATAAATACTGCAATAGGTTTACGATCTCTATCTAATTCTTCGTTTAAGAAGTTTGTCACATTGATTGCTGCATCTTCTGTACTAAGTTCTTCACGAAAACCATATTGTTGGGTAGACAGTATACTGTTTTCAGTGAGAAATTTAACTAATCTTTTTTTAATGCATTTTTCAAAAATTTTAGCAATGGAGGGCAAAATAAAAAATTGAACGGTAGTTATTAATATCATGTTAATTACCATTTTTGAAAACCATTACTACTATTGCTTTCTTAAGTGCGTTTGGAAAAGTCCCTTCTTGCATACACTTATTTAATAGGTTCGTAAGAGGTTTTTTAATTTCACTTTTGATGTTTTTTAAATAAACTGAGCTTATTTCATCCCAACCAGTAGATGTGTTACTTTTGAGTGCGTTAATTACCTCCATTACTTCGTCTTCAGTACTTATAATTAAATGGAGGTTGGTCTTAATATTTGGCGAGCAGTTTTCGGTTCCTAATTTTTCATCAGATTTATAATTATGAAGCATGTTCGTTCCTATGTTTATAAATAATTCATTGAAATGGTTCGCTAACAATTATTTTGATTTTATCTGGTTTGAGGTGTTATTATTCAGTATTTCCATTGGAATGTCGAAACTGTCTTTACACACACATGTGTACACATCGACACATCCACACAACCACACATCGACACATCCACACATGCACACATCCAAACATCCACACATCCACACATGCACACCTCCACACATCGACACATCCACACAACCACACATCGACACATCCACACATGCACACATCCAAACATCCACACATCCACACATGCACACATTAACACATCGAAACATCAACACTTCGACACATCCACACATCCACGCATCCACACAACCACACATCCACACATCAACATATCAACACATCGACACTTCGACACATCCACACATCCACACATCGCCACATCCACACATCCACAAATCCTCACATCTACTAATCGACACATCCACAAAATTCACACATGCGCACTATCACACATGCACACATGCACACATCGACAAATCCACACATCCACACATCCTCACATCCACTCATCGACACATCCAAAAATGCACACATGCGCACATCCACACATGCGCACGTGCACACATGCGCACATGCACACGTGCACACATGCACACATCCATACATCCACACATCCACACATCCACACATGCACACATGCACACATCAACCCATCCACACATCGACACATCCACATATCCACACATCCACACATCCACACATCTACACATCCACACATCCATACATCCACACATCCACACATCCACACATCCACACATCCACAAATCCACACATCCACACATCTGCACATCCACACATCCACACATCCACATATCAACACATGCACACATGCGAACATGCGCACATGCACATATGCACACATCGTCACATCCACGCATGAACACATTAAAATATCGACACATCCACACATCCACAAATCGACACATTCACACATCCACACATCCACACATTCACAGATCAACGCATCCACACATCCACACATCGACACATTCACACATTCACACATTCACACATCCAAACATCCACACATCGACACATCCACACATCCAAAAATCCACACATCAACTCATCGACACATCCACATATCCACTCATCGACACATCCACACATCTACACATCGACACATTCACACATCAACACATCCAAAAATCGACACATTCACACATCCACACATCCACACATGCATAGGTCCACACATGCACACATGCACACTTGCACACATGCATACATGCGCATATGCACACATGCAAACATCGACACTTTCAAACATGCACACATCCACACATTCACACATTCACACATCCACACATCCACACATCCACACATCCACACATCCACACATCCACACATGCACACATGCACACGTCCACACATGCACACATGCAAATATGCGCACTTGCACACATGCACACATGCAAACATGCACACATGCACACATGCGCACATCCACACATGCACACATCGACACATGCGCACATGCGCACATGCACGCATGCACACATCCACACATGCACACATCCACACATGCATACATGCACACATCCACACATCGACACATCCAAACATCCACACTTCGATACATCCACACATTCACACATCGACACATCCACACTTCCACACATTCACACATCCACACATCCACAGAGCGACACATCGGCACATCCACACATCAACACATCGACACATCGACACATCCACACATCCACACATCCACACATCCACACATCCACACATCGACACATTGACACATCGACACATCGACACATCCACACATCGACACATCGAAACATCCACTCATGCACACATGCAAACATGCACACATGCGCACATGCACACATGCACACATGCGCACATCCACACATGCACTATTCGACACATGCGCACATGCGCATATGCACGCATGCACACATGCACACATGCACACCTGCACACATGCGCACATCCACACATGCACACATCGACACATCCGCACATGCACAAATGCGCACATCCACACATCGAAACATCCCCCCATCCACACATCCACACATCGACACATCCACACATCCACAGATCGACATTTCCACACATCGACACATCCACACATCCACAGATCGACACATCGACACACCCACACATCCACATATCGACACTTCCACACATCGACACATCCACAAATCGACACATTCACACATTCACACAGCCACACATCCACACATGCACACGTCCACACATGCACACATGCACACATTCACACATCAACACATCCAAACATCCACCCATGCACACATCCACACATACAGACATGCAAACATGCTCATATCCACACATCCACACATCCGCACATGCGCAAATGCGCACATCCACACATCGAAACATCCCCGCATCCACACATCCACACATCCACACATCGACACATCCACACATCGACACATCGACATTTCCACACATCGACACATCCACACATCGGCACATCGACACATCCACACATCAACATATCAACACATCCACACACCGACACATCCACACATGCACACATCCACACGTCCACACATCGACATATCCACACATCCACACATCCACACATCGACACATCCACACATCCACACATCCAGAGATCAACGCATCCACACATCCACACATCCACACATCGACACATTCACACATTCACACATCCACACATCCACACATCGACACATCCACACATCCAAAAATCCATACATCAACTCATCGACACATCCACATATCCACTCATCGACACATCCACACATCTACACATCGACACATCCTCACATTAACACATCCACACATCGACACATCCACACATCCACACATCCACGGATCAACGCATCCACACATCCACACATCCACACATCGACACATTCACACATTCACACATTCACACATTCACACATTCACACATCCACACATCCACACATCGACACATCCACACATCTACACATCGACACATCCACACATCAACACATCCACAAATCGACACATTCACACATTCACACATCCACACATGCACACGTCCACACATGCACACATGCACACATGCGAACATCCACACTTGCAAAATTCGACACATGCGCAAATGCGCATATGCACGCATGCACACATGCACACATTCACACATGCGCGCATGCACGCATGCACACATGCACACATGCACACATGCACACTTGCACACATGCACACATTCACACATCAACACATCCAAACATCCACCCATGCACACATCCACACATGCAGACATGCAATTATGCTCATATCCACACATCCACACATCTACACATCCACGCATCCACACATGCACACATGCACACATCCACACATGCACACATCCTCACATCGACACATCCACACATCCACACTTCGACACATTTAAACATCCACACATCCACACTTGCACAGATCCACACATCCACACATCCACACATCGACACATCGACACTTCGACACATTCACACATCCACGCATCCACACAACCACACATCCACACTTCGACACATCCACACATTCACACATCCGCACATTCACACATCGATACATCGGCACATCGACACATCCACACATCAACATATCAACACATCCACACATCGACACATCCACACATGCACACATCCACACGTCCACACATCGACATATCCACACACCCACACATCCACACATCGACACATCCGCATATCCACACATCCACACATCGACACATTCACACATCCCCACATCCACACATCCACACATGCACACATCCACACATTCACACATCGACACATCCACACATCCACACATCGACACATCCACACATGCACACATGCACACATCCACACATCGCTATATCCACACATCCACACATCGACACATCGACACATCCAAACATCGACACATTCACACATCCCCACATCCACACATGCACACATCCACACATGCACACATGCGCACATCCACACATGCACTCATTCACACATGGACACATCGACTCATCCACACATCCACAGATCAACGCATCCACACATCCACACATCGACACATTCACACATCCACACATCCACACATCCACACATCTACAAATCCACACATCCACACATCTACACATCCAAACATCCTCACATCCACACATCCACACATCCACACATCCACACATGCACACATTCACACATGCACACATGCGCACATCCACACATGCACACATCCACACATGCACACATCCACACATCGACACATCCACACGTCGACACATCCACACATCCACATATCGACACATTCACACATCCGCACATCCACAAATCCGCACATGCACACATCCAAACATGCACACATGCGAACATCCACACATGCACACATCCACACATGCACACATCCACACATCGACACATCCACACATCCACACATCCACACATCCACACATCGACACATCCACACATGCACACATTCACACATGCACACATGCGCACATCCACACATGCACACATCCACACATGCACACATCCACACATCGACACATCCACACGTCGACACATCCACACATCCACATATCGACACATTCACACATCCGCACATCCACAAATCCGCACATGCACACATCCAAACATGCACACATGCGCACATCCACACATGCACACATTCACACATGGACACATCGACTCATCCACACATCCACAGATCAACGCATCCACACATCCACACATCGACACATTCACACATCCACACATCCACACATCCACACATCTACAAATCCACACATCCACACATCTACACATCCAAACATCCTCACATCCACACATCCACACATCCACACATCCACACATCCACACATGCACACATTCACACATGCACACATGCGCACATCCACACATGCACACATCCACACATGCACACATCCACACATCGACACATCCACACGTCGACACATCCACACATCCACATATCGACACATTCACACATCCGCACATCCACAAATCCGCACATGCACACATCCAAACATGCACACATGCGAACATCCACACATGCACACATCCACACATGCACACATCCACACATCGACACATCCACACATCCACACATCCACACATCCACTCATCCACACATCCACACATCGACACATCCACACATCCACACATCCCCACATCCACACATCCACACATCGACGCATCCACACATCAACACATCCACACTTCGATACATCCACACTTCCACACATCGACACATGCCCCTGTGGTGTGGGGTGTGAAAAAAAAATACCACGGCCTTTCCCTTTGAGGGCCTGTCGTTAAAACCGACAATCAAAGGACAGGATGTGTATGCCAGCAACTTGCACTATCCGAAATCTTTATATGCTAACGAAACGTCAACTATGCCTCGGATAAGGACTGACTCAACGGTTACGACTTTTAGCTATCGTACAATGACAAAGATTGGATTCTGGAATGTGCGTACTCTCCTGGACAATGGATCAGAAGGTCCCGAGAACGCACGATTTCTTCAATTAGAGAGTGAATTTCTGAGGTATAAATTAAATATCTTAGGAGTTAGTGAGATAAGATGGTGGAACAGCGGAGAATTCATCTCTCCAACGGGCAGCACTGTAATGTTGTACTCCGGTAAAGCTACCGGTAGTCGCCGTGAGTCAGGTGTGGGGCTCTTTTTAACCAGAGCCGCGCGAAACTGTCTCTTATCCTGGGAACCGGTCTCTGACAGGGTCTTGACCGCCAGGTTCCAGACCAAAATGAGGAACATCTCAATAATACAATGTTATTCCCCTACTGAACCCGACAATGTCTTGGCAAAAGACTCCTTCTACGAAGAACTAAACGCCTAAAGGTGACATTATAATGGTTATGGGTGATTTGAATGCGAAAGTTGGCGCTGATAACCATGGGCTCAGACATGTGATGGGGAGACACGGTCTTGGTGATCGTAATGACAACGGTGAAAGATTTGTAGAGTTCTGCAACCTTCACAGTCTCTTCATCGGTGGTACTATGTTTGAGCATAAGGACCACCACAAAATCAATTGGTCCTCTGTTGATCGGCGCAGAACACAAAATCAGATCGACCATTTTGCCATTAGTAAAAGATTCAAGAGTTGCCTCCTGGACGTGCGAAACAAGAAGGGTGCCGATATTGGGATGGGAAGAGACCATTATCTTATGATCGCTAATGTTCGATTGCGTATTGCAGCCGTGCGACGCCCCAGCGACGAAAGATCCAGGCCCCGCAAATTCAACACCGCTCGACTAAAAAATCCAGCTGTCTTACAACAATATAATGACCATCTTGCGCAAAAAGCGGCTGAGATAACTAGTCACCCAGATAGTGACATAAACGAAAACTGGGATGCCATAAAAAATGCGTACATTGATAGCGCAAATACCATCCTTGGCCCAAGCCCGGATTGCCGGAATAAGCCCTGGATGTCCGACGCTTCATGGCAGCGGATTGTTGAAAGAAAGGAGCTGAAAGTTCGTTTGGTTGCAGCAGCAGACGACAATCGAAGCAGCATCGAACTCCTTTACCGTCAGAAAGCTCGAGAAGTTCAGCGTAGTGTTCGACGCGATAAAAGAGTTTATGCCAATTCTCTTTTAGCGTCAGCAGAAGAAGCCGCTAGAAGTAACAACTTAAACGCCGTATACGGTGTCATCAAGGAGTTTACAGGTGGTCGTAACTCCTGCCAAGATCCGGTGAAAGATAGTGATGGAAAGCTACTTATCTTGGAAGAAGATCAAATGAGGCGGTGGAAAGAACACTTCGCCGCGGTCTTGAACCGTGTAACCTCTGGTGAAGTTCCCCCTCATATAGATAATTTAGCTAACCATCAAAATGTGCGTATACGGTCCACTGCCCCGACTAAAGAGGAAATAGTCACTGCAATTATTGCACTAAAACGAGGAAAGGCCGCCGGACTTGACGGCATCCCTGCCGAACTTTATCAAGCAGCGCCAAGCGTAACTGCCGATTTGCTGCACCCACTTGTTGATAAAGCGTGGAATACAGAGACCTTTCCCACTGAGTGGACGGAAGGTTTGATCATCAAACTTCCAAAGAAGGGTAGCCTCACAGACTGTAATAATTGGAGAGGCATTTGTGTGCTTCCTGCCGTTGCCAAGATAATAGCTAAAATCGTCCTGGAAAGACTAAAGGCCCACTTAGAAAGCACAATTGATGAAGAGCAGGCTGGCTTTCGATCCGGATTCTCCTGTGTCGATCACATTAACACCTTGCGAATCATCATCGAGCAATGCGCTGAATACGATTCTCCGCTTCACTTGCTTTTCATCGATTTGAAAAGGCTTTCGATAGTGTGAACCGGGATTCTATATGGGCGGCCTTGCGCAGGAGAGGCATCCCTGAGAAGCTTGTGGCTATTATTAAAGCAACCTATGACGGCGCGAAATGTCGCATTCTGCATAAAGGTAAGGTGTCGGGGGACTTTGAGATTCGCAGTGAAGTTCGGCAGGGGTGCATCCTCTCACCGATCCTATTCCTCATTGTGATCGGCGATGTGTTGCATGCAGCCCTATCCGGACTCGACAGAGGAATTCAATGGACTTTGACATCTTATCTACAACATCTTGACTACGCTGACGACATATGCCTACTCTCCCACAAAATCATGGATCTGTCCGCAATGGCGTTAGATCTCGAGAGGGAGGCAAGCAAGGTTGGGCTAAAGATTAATACCAACAAGACCAAGGTTCTTAGCCTGCCGTTGCGAAAAAGAAATCCGACACCTATTGCCATCAATATTAATGGGCAGCCTGTGGAAAAGGTGGACAACTTCGTCTACCTGGGTAGCATTGTTGCCGAAAATGGTGGTACGGAGCAGGACATCGCTCGTCGTATCAACCAGGCTAAACGCGCATACGGCATGCTGTCCAAAATCTGGCAGGGCAGTTATCTCAGCATTAAAACCAAGCTGGGCCTGTTTCGCTCCCTGGTACTATCAGTGCTTTTGTATGGGAGCAGTACATGGAAAGTTTCCGTAGGAGATACCAGAAAACTGCAAGTTTTCGTCAACTCATATCTTCGTCGAATTTTAAGAATTTTCTGGCCCGAAACAATATCAAATGAAGAGCTAAGTCGGCGTACGGGTGAGATGCCAATCGACGAATTGATACGCAGGCGAAAATGGCAGTGGATAGGTCACACATTGCGGAAGAGTGATAATTGCATTGCTATGCATGCCATGAAATGGAACCCCATTTCCAACCAAGGCCGGCCAAGAGGGGGTCCTCGAATCACATGGCGTCGATCTGTGGCAAAGGAGTGTCAGGTACTGGGTAAGTCTTTTGGGGAGTTGCACCCCATTGCCCAGAACAGAGTACGATGGCGCGCAGGAGTAGTTGACGCGCTATGCCCCGCTAGGGGTTAAGGCAAAGTAGTACATATCGACACATCCACACATCCACACATCGACACATACACACATCCACACATCCACACATCCACACATCGACACATCCACACATCGACACATCCACACATCCACAAATCGACACATTAACACATTCACACATCCACACATACACACATCCACACATCGACACATCCACACATCCACACATCGACACATACACACATCCCCACATCCACACATGCACACATCCACACATGCACACATGCGCACATCCACACATGCACACATCCACACATGGACACATCGACTCATCCACACATCCACATATCCACAGATCAACGCATCCACACATCGACAAATTCACACATCCACACATCCACACATCCACACATCCACACATGCACACATGCACACATCCACACATGCACACATGCGCACATCCACACATGCACATATTCACACATCCAAACGTCAACACATCCACACATGCAAACATGCACACATCCACACTTCAACACATGCACACATCCACACATCCACACATCCACGCTCCGACACATTCACACATCCGCACATCCACAAATCCACACATCCACACATCCACACATGCACACATCCACACATGCACACATCCACACATGCACACATCCACACACCGACACATCCACACATCCACAACTCCACACGTCGACACATCCACACATCCACTCATCGACACATTCGCACATCCACAAATCGACACATTCACACATTCACACATCCACACATACACACATCCACACATCCACAAATCGACACATTCACACATTCACACATCCACACATACTCAAATCCACACATCGACACATCCACACATCCACACATCGACACATTCACACATCCACAAATCGACACATTCACACATTCACACATGCACACATCCACACCTCAACACATGCACACATCCACACATCCACACATCCACGCTTCGACACATTCACAATCCGCACATCCACAAATCCACACATCCACATATCCACACATGCACACATCCACACATGCACACATCCACACATGCACACATCCACACATCGACACATCGACACATCCACACATCCACAAATCCACACGTCGACACATCCACACATCCACTATTCGACACATTCGCACATCCACAAATCGACACATTCACACATTCACTCATCCACACAAACACACATCCACACATCCACAAATCGACACATTCACACATCCACATATCGACACATCCACACATCGATATATACACACATCCACACATTCACACATCGAAATATTCACACATCCACACATGCACACCTGCGCACATCCACACATGCACACATCCACACATGCATACATCCACACATCGACACATCCACACATCCACACATCGACACATCCACACATCCACACATCCACAAATCGACACATCCTCACATCCACAAATCGACACATTCTCACATTCACACATCCACACATCCACACATACACACATCCACACATCGACACATCCACACATCGACACATTCACACATCCCCACATCCACACATGCACACATCCACACATGCACACATGCGCACATCCACACATGCACACATCCACACATGGACACATCGACTCATACAAACATCCACACATCCTCAGATCGAAGCATCCACACATCGACTCATTCACACATCCACACATCCACACATCCACAAATCCACACATCCACACATCTACACATCCACACATCCACACATCAAAACATGCACACATGCGAACATGCGCACATGCACTTATGCACACATCGACGCATCCACGCATGTACGCATTAACATATCGACACATCCACACATCCACAAATCGAACACATTCACACATCCACACATCCACACATCGACACATCCACACATCAACTCATCGACACATCCACATATCCACTCATCGACACATCCACACATCTACACATCGACATATCCACACATCAACACATCCAAAAATCGACACATTCACACATTCACACATCCACACATGCACACGTCCATACATGCACACATGCACACATGCACACTTGCACACATGCACACATGCACACATGCAAACATGCGCATATGCACACATGCAAACATCGACACTTTCAAACATGCACACATCCACACTTCCACATATGCAAATTTGCTCACATGCACACATGCAAACATCGACACTTCCAAACATGCACACATCCACACATTCACACATTCACACATCCACACATCCACACATCCACACATCCACACATGCACACGTCCACACATGCACACATGCACACATGCAAACATGCGCACTTGCACACATGCACACATGCACACATGCCAACATGCACACATGCGCACATCCACACATGAACACATCGACACATGCGCACATGCGCACATGCACGCATGCACACACCTACACATGCGCACATCCACACATGCACACATCCACACATGCGCACATCCACACATGCATACATGAACACATCCACACATCGACACATCCACACATCCACACTTCGATACATCCACACATTCACACATCGACACATCCACACTTCCACACATTCACACATCCACACATCCACAGAGCGACACATCGGCACATCCATACATCAATACATCGACACATCGACACATCGACACATCCACACATCCACACATCGACACATCGACACATTGACACATCGACACATCGACCCATCGACACATCGACACATCGACACATCCACACATGCACACATGCAAACATGCACACATGCGCACATGCACACATGCACACATGCGCACATCCACACATGCACAATTCGACACATGCGCACATGCGCATATGCACGCATGCACACATGCACACACGGACACATGCACACCTGCACACATGCGCACATCCACACATGCACACATCGACACATCCGCACATGCACAAATGCGCACATCCACATATCGGAACATCTCCACATCCACACATCGAAACATCCACACATCCACACACCGATATTTCCACACATCGACACATCCACACATCCACACATCGACACATCGACACATCCACACATCCACATATCGACACATCCACACATCGACACCTTCACAAAACGACACATTCACACAGCAACACATCCACACATGCACACGTCCACACATGCACACATGCACACATTCACACATCAACACATCCAAACATCCACCCATGCACACATCCACACATGCAGACATGCAAACATGCTCATTTTCACACATCCACACATAAACACATCCACGCATCCACACATGTACACATGCACACATCCACACGTGCACACATCCACACATCGACACATCCACACATCCACACATCGACACATCGACACTTCGACACATCCAGGCATCCTCACAACCACACATCCACACTTCGACACATCGGCACATCGACACATCCACACATCAACATATCAACACATCCACACATCGACACATCCACACATCCAAACATCGACATATTCACACATCCCCACATCCACAAATGCACACATCCAAACATGCAAACATGCGCACATCCACACATGCACACATCCACACATGGACACATCGACTCATCCACACATCCACATATCTACACATCCACACATCCACACGTCCACACATCCACACATCCACACATCCACACATCCACACATGCATACATGCACAAATCCACTCATCCACACATCGACATATGCACACATGCACACATCCACTCATCCACACATCGACACATGCACACATCCACACATGCAGACATGCGAACATCCACACATGCACACATCCACACATCCACACATCCACACCTCCACACATCGACACATCCACACATCCACACATCGACACATCCACACATGCACACATCCACACATCCACACATCGACACATCCACACATCCACACATCGACACATCCACACATCCACACATGCACACATCCCCACATCCACACATGAACTCATCCACACATGCACACATGCGCACATCCACACATGCACACATCCACACATGGACACATCGACTCATCCACACATCCACACATCCACACATCCACAGATCAACGTATCCACACATCCACACATCGACACATTCACACATCCACACATCCACACATCCACACTTCGACACATTCACACATCCGCACATCCACAAATCCACACATCCACACATCGACAAATCCACACATGCACACATGCGCACATCCACACATGCACACATCCACACATGGACACATCGAATCATCCACACATCCACACATCCACACATCGACACATTCACACATTCACATATCCACACATCCACAAATCGACACATCCACACATCTACATATACACACATCCACACATCCACACATGCACACGTGCGCACATCCACACATGCACACATGCACATATTCACACATCCACACATCAACACATCCACACATGCACACATGCACACATCCACACCTCAACACATGCACACATCCACACATCCACACTTCGACACATTCACACATCCGCACATCCACAAATCCACACATCCACACATCGACACATCCACACATGAACACATCCACACATACACACATGGACACATCGACTCATCCACACATCCACACATCCACAGATCAACGCATCCACACATCCACACATCGATACATTTACACATCCACACATCCACACATCCACACATCGACACATCCACATATCCACACATCCACAAATCCACACATCCACACAACTACATTTACACACATTCACACATCCACACATCCACACATGCAGACATGCGCACATCCACACATGCACACATCCACACCTCAACACATGCACACATCCACACATCCACACTTCGACACATTCACACATCCGCACATCCACAAATCCACACATCCACACATCCACACATGCACACATCCACACATGCACACATCCACACATCGACACATCCACACATCCACACGTCGACACATCCACACATCCACACATCGACACATTCACACATCCGCACATCCACACATCCGCACATGACCACATCCAAACATGCACACATGCGAACATCCACACATGCACACATCCACACATGCACACATGCACACATGCACAAATGCGCACATGCACGCATGCACACATGCACACATGCACACATCCACACATCCACACATCCACACATCGACACATCGAAAATTCGACACATCCACACATCCAAGCATCCACAGAACCACACATCCACACTTCGACACATCCACACATTCACACATCCGCACATCCACACATCGGCACATCGACACATCCACGGATCAATATATCAACACATCCACACATCGACACATCCACACATGCACACATCCACACGTCCACACACCGACATATTCACACATCCCCACATCCACACATGCACACATCCACACATGCACACATGCGCACATCCACACATGCACACATCCACACATGCACACATCGACTCATCCACAAATCGACACATCCACACATCCACACATCCACACATCCACACCTCCACACATCGACACATCCACACATACACACATCCACACATCCACACATCCACACATGCCCACATTCACACATCCACACATCCACACATCGACACATCCACACATCCACACATCGACACATCCACACATCCAAACATCGACACATTCACACATCCCCACATCCACACATGCACACATCCACACATGCACACATGCGCACATCCACACATGCATACATCCACACATCCACACATCCACACATCCACACATGCATACATGCACACATCCTCTCATCCACACATCGACATAAGCACTCATGCACACATCCACTCATCCACACATCGACACATGCACACATCCACACATGCACACATCGACTCATCCACACATCCACACATGCACACATGCACACATCCACAAATCGACACATCCACACATCCACACATCCACACATCCACACCTCCACACATCGACACATCCACACATCCACACATCCACACATCCACACATCCACACATCCACACATTCACACATCCACACATGCCCACATTCACACATCCACACATCCACACATCGACACATCCACACTTCCACACATCGACACATCCACACATCCAAACATCGACACATTCACACATCCCCACATCCACACATGCACACATCCACACATGCACACATGCGCACATCCACACATCTACATATACACACATCCACACATCCACACATCCACACATCCACACATCCACACATCCACACATCGACACATCGACACATCCAAACATCGACACATTCACACATCCCCACATCCACACATGCACACATCCACACATGCACACATGCGCACATCCACACATCTACATATACACACATCCACACATCCACACATGCCCACATTCACACATCCACACATCCACACATCCACACATCCACACATCCACACATCCACACATCCACACCTCCACACATCGACACATCCACACATCCACACATCCACACATCCACACATCCACACATCCACACATCCACACATGCCCACATTCACACATCCACACATCCACACATCGACACATCCACACATCCACACATGGACACATCGACTCATCCACACATCCACACATCCACAGATCAACGCATCCACACTTCCACACATCGACACATTTACACATCCACACATCCACACATCCACATACCCACACATCCACAAATCCACACATCCACACATCTACATATACACACATCCACACATCCACACATCCACACATGCACACATGCGCACATTCACACATGCACACATGCACATATTCACACATCCACACATCAACACATCCACACATCCACACATCCACACCTCAACACATGCACACATGCACACATCCACACATCAACACTTCGACACATTCACACATCCGCACTTCCACAAATCCACACATCCACACATCCAAACATGCACACATCCACCCATGCACACATCCACACATCGACACATCGACACATCGACACATCCACACATCCACACGTCGACACATCCACACATCCACACATCGACACATTCACACATCAGCACATCCACACACCCGCACATGCACACATCCTAACATGCACACATGCGAACATCCACACATGCACACATCCACACATGCACACATCCACACATCGACGCATCCACCCATCAACACATCCACACATCGATACACCCAAACTTCCACACATCGACACATTCACACATGCACACATCCACACATCGACACATCCACACATCCATACATCGACACATCCACACATCCACACATCCCCACATCCACACATGCACACATCCACACATCGACGCATCCACACATCAACACATCCACACATCGATACACCCACACTTCCACACATCGACACATTCACACATCCACACATCCACACATGCACACTTGCGCTCATCCACAAATCCACACATGCACACATCCACACATCGACACAACTACACATCCACATATTCACACATCCACACATCCACACATCTACATATCGGCACATCCACACATCCACATATCGACACATACACACATCCACACATCCACACATCGACACATCCACACATGCACAACAGCGCACATCCACACATGCACACATCCACACATGCATACATCCACCCATCGACACAGCCACACATCCACACATCCACTCATCGAAACATCCACACATCCACACATCGACACATCCACACATCCACAAATCGACACATTCACGCATTCACACATCCACACATACACACATCCACACATCGACACATCCACACGTCCACACATCCACAATTCCACAAATCCACATATCCACACATCCACACATCCACACATGCACACTTGCGCGCATGCACACATCGACACATCCACAAATCGACACATTCACACATCCACACATCCACAACATCCACATATCCACAAATCCATACACCCACACATCCACACATGCAAACATGCACACATCCACACATGCACACATGCGCACATCCACATATGCATACATCCACTCATGCACACATCCACACATCGACACATCCACACATCGACACATCCAGACATCCACACATCGACTTATCCACACATCCACAATTCGACACATTCACACATGCACACATCCACACATGCACACATGCACACATCCACACATGCGCACTTCCACACATGCACACATCCACACATGCACACATCCACACATGCGCACATCCACACATCCACACATCCACACATCCACGCATCCACACATCCACATATCGACACATCCACACATCCAAAAATCGACACATTCACACATCCGCACATCCACAGATCGACACATCCACACATCCACAAATCCACACATCCACACATCCATTCATTAACACATCCACAAATGCACACATGCGCACACGCACACATGCGCACATGCGCACATGCACACTTGCACACATGCACACCTCGACACATCCACACATCGACAAATAAACACATCCACAAATCGACACATTCACACATTCACACATCCATACATACTCATCCACACTTCGACACATCCACACATCCACAAATCCACATATCCACACATCCACACATCCACACATCCACACATCCACACATCCACACATCCACACATGCACAAATCCACACATCGACACATCCACACATCCACAAATCGACACATTCACACATCCACACATCCACAAATCCATACACCCACACATCCACACTTGCAAACATGCACACATCCACACATGCACACATGCGCACATCCACATATGCATTCATCCACTCATGCACACATCCACACATCGACACATCCACACATCCACACATCGACTTACCCACACATCCACAAATCGATATATTCACACATCCACACATCCACACATGCACACATCCACACATGCGCACATCCACACATGCACACATCCACACATGCACACATCCACACATGCGCACATCCACACATCCACAAATCCACACATCCACACATCGACACATCGACACATCCACGCATCCACACAATTACATATCGACACATCCACATATCCACAAATCGACACATTCACACATCCGCACATCCACAGATCGACACATCCACACATCCACAAATCCACACATCCACACATCCATTCATCAACACATCCACAAATGCACACATGCGCACACGCACACATGCGCACATGCGCACATGCACACTTGCACACATGCACACATCGACACATCCACACATCCACACATCGACACATAAACACATCCACAAATCGACGCATTCACACATTCATACATCCATACATACTCATCCACACTTCGACACATCCACACATCCACAAATCCACATATCCACACATCCACACATCCACACATCCACACATGCACAAATCCACACATCGACACATCCACACATCCACAAATCGACACATTCACACATCCACACATCCACAACATCCACACATCCACAAATCCATACACCCACACATCCACACATGCAAACATGCACACATCCACACATGCACACATGCGCACATCCACATATGCATTCATCCACTCATGCACACATCCACACATCGACACATCCACACATCCACACATCGACTTACCCACACATCCACAAATCGATATATTCACACATCCACACATCCACACATGCACACATCCACACATGCGCACATCCACACATGCACACATCGACACATCCACACATGCACACATGCGCATATGCACACATCCACACATGCACACATCCACACATCAACAAATCCAAACATCCACACATGCGCACATGCGCATGTGCACACTTGCACACTTGCAAAAATCGACACAACCAAACATGCACACATCCACACGTTCACACATCCACACATCCACACCTCCT
This sequence comes from Chloromyia formosa, assembly GCA_964017055.1. Taxonomy (NCBI): domain Eukaryota; kingdom Metazoa; phylum Arthropoda; class Insecta; order Diptera; family Stratiomyidae; genus Chloromyia; species Chloromyia formosa. The sequence continues at coordinate 71,122,032 of OZ024814.1, forward strand.
CACATCGACACATCCAAACATCGACTCATCGACACATCGACACATCCACTCATGCACATATGCACACATGCGCACATGCTCACATGCACACATGCACATATCGACACATCCACACATCGACACATGCACACATGCACACATGCACAAATGCGCACATGCACACATCCACACATGCACACATCAACACATCCACTCATCAACCAATCCACACATCCACACATGCACACATGCACAAATGCGCACATGCACACATTCGCACATGCGCACATGCACACATCCACACATGCACACATGCACACATGCACACATCCACACATGCACTCACCAACACATCCACACATCAACAAATCCACACATCCACACTTGCACTCATCCACAAATCCACACATCCACACATCCAAACATCAACAAATCCACACATCCACACATCCACACATACACACATGCACACTTGCATACATGCGCACATGCGCGCATGCACACATGCAAACAACGACACATCCAAACATTCACACATCCACACGTCCACACATCCACATATCCACTCATCGTCACATCCACACATCGACTCATCGACACATCGACACATCCATTCATGCACACATGCACACATGCACACATCGACACATCCATACATCGACACATCCGCACATCGACACATCGACACATCCCCACATCCACACATCGACACATCCACACATCCACACATCCACAAATCCCTACATCCCCACATCCACACATCCACACATCCAAACATGCACACATCAACACATCCACACATCAACAAATCCACACATCCACACATCCACACATGCACAAATGCGCACATGCACACATTCGCACATGCGCACATGCACACTTGCACACATGCACACATCGACACATGCGCACATGCACACATGCAAACATCGACACGTATAAACATGCACACATCCACACGTCCACACATCCACACATCCACTCATCGAAAAATCCACACATCGACTCATCGACACATCGACACATCCACACATGCACACATGCACACATGCGCACATGCACACATGCACACATGCACACATCGACACATCCATACATCGACACATCCGCACATGCACGCACGCTCACATGCACAAATGCACACATGCGCACATCCACACATGCACACATCCACACATGCACACATCCACACTTCGACACATCCCCACATAAACACATCGACACATCCACACATCCACACATCCACACATCCACACATCCCCACATCCACACATCCACACATGCACACATCCACACATCGACACATCGACACATCCACAAAACCACACATCGACACATCCACACTTCCACACATCGACACATTCACACATCCACACATCCACACATCCACACATGCACACATCCGCACATCCACACATCCACACATGCACTCATCGAAACATCCACACATCCACACATGCACACATCCACAAGTCCACACATGCACACATCCACACATCGACACATCTACACATCCACACATTCACACATCCACGCATCCACATATCGACACATCCACACATCCACACATCGACACATCCACACATCGACACATTCACACATCCACACATCCACACATGCACACCTGCGCACATCCACATATCCACAAATCGACACAGCCACACATCCACACATCGACACATCCACACATCCACACATCGACACATCGACACATCCACACATCCACAAATCGAAACAGTCACACATTCACACACCCACACATACAAACTTCGACACATCCACACATCCACAAATCCACATATCCACACACCCACACATCCACACACCCACACATCCACACATGCACACATCCACACATCGACACATCCACACATCCACAAATCGACACATTCACACATCCACACATTCACACATCCACAACATCCACACATCCACAAATCCATACACCCACACATCCACACATGCAAACATGCACACAACCACACATGCACACATGCGCACATCCACACATGCATACATCCACTCATGCACACATCCACACATCGACACATCCACACATCGACCCATCCACACTTCCACACATCGACTTACCCACACATCCACAAATCGACACATTCAAACATCCACACATCCACACATCCACACATCCACACATGCGCACATCCACACATGCGCACATCCACACATCCACACATGCACACATCCACACATGCGCACATCCACACATCCACACATCCACACATCCACACATCCACACATCCACACATCGACACATCGACACATCCACGCATCCACACATCCACATATCGACACATCCACAAATCGACACATTCACACATCCGCACATCCACAGATCGACACATCCACACATCCACAAATCCACACATCCATTCATCAACACATCCACAAATGCACACATGCGCACATGCACACATCCAAACATGCACACACGCGATCATCCTTTCATGCACACATCCCCACATCCACACATCCACACATGAACACATCCACACATCGACACATCGACACATCCACACAACCACACATCCACACATCGACACATCCACAATTCCACACATCGACAAATTCACACATCCACACATCCACACATGCACACATTCACACATGCACACATGCATACATCCACACATCCACACATACACACATCGACTCATCGACACATCGACACATCCACTCATGCACATATGCACACATGCACAAATGCACACATGCACACAAGCACACATCGACACATCCACACATCGACACATCCGCACATGCACACATGCACACACGCGCACATGCACACATCCACACATGCACACATGCGCACATCCACACATCCACACGTGCACACATGCGCACATCCACACATCAACAAATCCACACATCAACAAATCCACACATCGACACATCCACACATGCACACATCCACACATCGGCACATCCCCACATCCACACACCGACACATCCACACATCCACACATCCACACAAACACACATCCCCACATCCACACATCCACACATCCACACATGCACACATCAACACATCCACACATCAACAAATCCACACATCCACACATGCACAAATGCGCACATGCAAATATTCGCACTTGCGCACATGCACACTTGCATACTTGCACACATGCACACATGCGCACATCCACACATGCACACTTCCACACATCCACACTTGCACAAATCAACACATCCACACATCAACTAATCCACACATCAACAAATCCACACATCCACTCATGCACATATGCACACATCCACACATCCACACATGCGCACATCCACACATCAACAAATCCACACATCAACAAATCCACACATCGACACATCCACACATGCACACATCCACACATCGACACATCCCCACATCCACACACCGACACATCCACACATCCACACATCCACACATCCCCACATCCACACATCCACACATCCACACATGCACACATCAACACATCCACACATCAACAAATCCACACATCCACACATGCACAAATGCGCACATGCAAACATTCGCACTTGCGCACATGCACACTTGCACACTTGCACACATGCACACATGCGCACATCCACACATGCACACTTCCACACACGCACACATGCACACATGCACACATGCGCACATCCACACTTCCATACATGCACACATGCACACATGCACAAATGCACACATGCGCACATCCACACATCCACACATGCACACATCCACACATGCACTCATCGACACATCCACACATCCACACATGCACACATCCACAAATCCACACATGCACACATGCACACATCGACACATCCACATATCGACACATCCGCACATGCACACATGCACACACGCGCACATGCACACATGCACACATGCACACATGCGCACATCCACACATCCACACATGCACACATGCACACATGCACACATGCGCACATCCACACATCCACACATGCACACATCAACACATCCACACATCAACACATGCACACATCAACACATCAACACATCCACACATCAACAAATCCACACATCCACACATCCACACATCCACACATGCACACATCCACACATGCACTCATCCACAAATCCACACATCCACACATCCACACATCAACAAATCCACACATCCACACATGCACACATCCACAAATCCACACATGCACAGATCCACACATCGACTCATCTACACATCCACACATTCACACATCCACGCATCCACATTTCGACACATCCACACATCCACACATCGACACATCCACACATCGACACATTCACACATCTACACATGCTCACATCCACACATCCAAAAATCGACACAGCCACACATCCACACATCGACACATCCACACATCCACACATCGACACATCCACACATCCACAAATCGACACATTCACACATCCACACATCCACAACATCCACACATCCACAAATCCATACACCCACACATCCACACTTGCAAACATGCACACATCCACACATACACACATGCGCACATCCACACATGCATACATCCACTCATGCACACATCCACACATCGACACATCCACACATCGACCCATCCACACACCTACACATCGACTTACCCACATATCCACAAATCGACACATTCACACATCCACTCATCCACACATCCTCACATGCACACATAGACAAATGCGCACATCCACACATGCACACATCCACACATCCACACATCCACAAATCGACACATTCACACATCCGCACATCCACAGATCGACACATCCACACATCCACAAATCCACACATCCATTCATCAACACATCCACAAATGCACACATGCACACATCCACACATCGACACATCCACACATCCACACATCGACACATCCACACATCCACAAATCGACACATTCACACATCCACACATCCACAACATCCACACATCCACACATGCACACATCCACAAATCCACACATGCACACATCCACACATCGACACATCTACACATCCACACATTCACACATCCACGCATCCACATTTCGACACATCCACACATCCACACATCGACACATCCACACATCGACACATTCACACATCTACACATGCTCACATCCACACATCCACAAATCGACACATCCACACATCCACACATCGACACATCCACGCATCCACATATCGACACATCCACACATCCACAAATCGACACATTCACACATCCGCACATCCACAGATCGACACATCCACACATCCACAAATCCATACATCCATTCATCAACACATCCACAAATGCACACATGCGCACATGCACACATCCAAACATGCGATCATCCTTACTTGCACACATCCACACATCCACACATCGACACATCCACACATCCACAAATCGACACATTCATCCGCACATGCACACATCCACATATGCACACATGCGCACATCCACACATAAACACATGCACACATCCACACACGCACTCATCGACACATCCACACATCCACACATCGACACATCCACACATCCACAAATCGACACATTCTCACATCCACACATCCACACATGCACACTTGCGCATATGCACACATCGACACATCCACAAATCGACACATTCACACATCCACACATCCACAACATCCACACATCCACAAATCCATACACCCACACATCCACACATGCAAACATGCACACATCCACACATGCACACATGCGCACATCCACATATGCATACATCCACTCATGCACACATCCACACATCGACACATCCACACATCGACACATCCAGACATCCACACATCGACTTATCCACACATCCATAAATCGACACATTCACACATGCACACATCCACACATGCGCACATCCACACATCCACACATCCACACATCGACACATCCACGCATCCACACATCCACATATCGACACATCCACACATCCAAAAATCGACACATTCACACATCCGCACTTCCACAGATCGACACATCCACACATCCACAAATCCACACATCCACACATCCATTCATCAACACATCCACAAATGCACACATGCACACATCCACACATCGACACATCCACACATCCACACATCGACACATCCACACATCCACAAATCGACACATTCACACATCCACACATCCACAACATCCACACATCCACACATCCACACATCCACACATCCACACATCCACACATCCACACATCCACACATCCACACATGCACACTTGCGCACATGCACACATCGACACATCCACAAATCGACACATTCACACATCCACAACATCCACACATCCACAAATCCATACACCCACACATCCACACATGCAAACATGCACACATCCACACATGCACACATGCGCACATCCACATATGCATACATCCACTCATGCACACATCCACACATCGACACATCCACACATCGACACATCCAGACATCCACACATCGACTTATCCACACATCCACAAATCGACACATTCACACATGCACACATCCACACATGCACACATGCACACATCCACACATGCGCACATCCACACATGCACACATCCACACATGCACACATCCACACATGCGCACATCCACACATCCACACATCCACACATCGACACATCCACGCATCCACACATCCACATATCGACACATCCACACATCCAAAAATCGACACATTCACACATCCGCACATCCACAGATCGACACATCCACACATCCACAAATCCACACATCCACACATCCATTCATCAACACATCCACAAATGCACACATGCGCACACGCACACATGCGCACATGCGCACATGCACACTTGCACACATGCACACATCGACACATCCACACATCCACACATCGACACATAAACACATCCACAAATCGACACAGCCACACATCCACACATCGAAACATCCACACATCCACACATCGACACATCCACACATCCACAAATCGACACATTCACGCATTCACACATCCACACATACACACATACACACATCCACACATCGACACATCCACACGTCCACACATCCACAATTCCACAAATCCACATATCCACACATCCACATATCGACACATCCACACATCCAAAAATCGACACATTCACATATCCGCACATCCACAGATCGACACATCCACACATCCACAAATCCACACATCCACACATCCATTCATCAACACATCCACAAATGCACACATGCGCACACGCACACATGCGCACATGCGCACATGCACACTTGCACACATGCACACATCGACACATCCACACATCCACACATCGACACATAAACACATCCACAAATCGACACATTCACACATTCACACATCCATACATACTCATCCACACTTCGACACATCCACACATCCACAAATCCACATATCCACACATCCACACATCCACACATCCACACATCCACACATCCACACATCCACACATGCACAAATCCACACATCGACACATCCACACATCCACAAATCGACACATTCACACATCCACACATCCACAACATCCACACATCCACAAATCCATACACCCACACATCCACACATGCAAACATGCACACATCCACACATGCACACATGCGCACATCCACATATGCATTCATCCACTCATGCACACATCCACACATCGACACATCCACACATCCACACATCGACTTACCCACACATCCACAAATCGATATATTCACACATCCACACATCCACACATGCACACATCCATACATGCGCACATCCACACATGCACACATCCACACATGCACACATCCACACATGCGCACATCCACACATCCACACATCCACACATCGACACATCCACGCATCCACACAACCACATATCGACACATCCACATATCCACAAATCGACACATTCACACATCCGCACATCCACAGATCGACACATCCACACATCCACAAATCCACACATCCACACATCCATTCATCAACACATCCACAAATGCACACATGCGCACACGCACACATGCGCACATGCGCACATGCACACTTGCACACATGCACACATCAACACATCCACACATCCACACATCGACACATAAACACATCCACAAATCGACGCATTCACACATTCACACATCCATACATACTCATCCACACTTCGACACATCCACACATCCACAAATCCACATATCCACACATCCACACATCCACACATGCCCAAATCCACACATCGACACATCCACACATCCACAAATCGACACATTCACACATCCACACATCCACAACATCCACACATCCACAAATCCATACACCCACACATCCACACATGCAAACATGCACACATCCACACATGCACACATGCGCACATCCACATATGCATTCATCCACTCATGCACACATCCACACATCGACACATCCACACATCCACACATCGACTTACCCACACATCCACAAATCGATATATTCGCACATCCACACATGCACACATGCACACATGCACAAATGCGCACATGCACTCATGCACACATGCACACATGCGCACATCCACACATCCACACATGCACACATGCACAAATGCGCACTTGCACACATCCACACATGCACACATGCGCATGTGCACACTTGCACACTTGCAAAAATCGACACAACCAAACATGCACACATCCACACGTTCACACATCCACACATCCACACCTCCTCACATCGACACATTAAAACATCGACTCATCGACACAACGACACATCCACTCATGCACATATGCACACATGCGCACATGCTCACATGCACACATGCACACATCGACACATCCACACATCGACACATCCGCACATGCACACATGCACACACGCGCACATGCACTCATGCACACATGCACACATGCGCACATCCACACATCCACACATGCACACATGCACAAATGCGCACTTGCACACATCCACACATGCACACATCAACACATCCACTCATCAACAAATCCACACATCCACACATGCACACATGCACAAATGCGCACATGCACACATTCGCACATGCGCACATGCACACATCCACACATGCACACATCCACACATCCACACATGCACACACCAACACATCCACACATCAACAAATCCACACATCCACACATCCACACATGCACTCATCCACAAATCCACACATCCACACATCCAAATATCAACAAATCCACACATCCACACATCCACAAATCCACACATACACACATGCACACTTGCACACATGAGCACATGCGCGCATGCACACATGCAAACAACGACACATCCAAACATTCACACATCCACACGTCCACACATCCAAACATCCACTCATCGACACATCCACACATCGACTCATCGACACATCGACACATCCATTCATGCACACATGCACACATGCACACATGCACACATCGACACATCCATACATCGACACATCCGCACATCGACACATCCCCACATCCACACATCGACACATCCACACATCCACACATCCACAAATCCCCACATCCCCACATCCACACATCCAAACATGCACACATCAACACATCCACACATCAACAAATCCACACATCCACACATCCACACATCCACACATGCACAAATGCGCACATGCACACATTCGCACATGCACACTTGCACACATGCGCACATCGACACATGCGCACATGCACACATGCAAACATCGACACATATAAACATGCACACATCCACACGTCCACACATCCACACATCCACTCATCGAAAAATCCACACATCGACTCATCGACACATCGACACATCCACACATGCACACATGCACACATGCGCACATGCACACATGCGCACATGCACACATGCACACATCGACACATCCATACATCGACACATCCGCACATGCACGCACGCTCACATGCACAAATGCACACATGCGCACATCCACACATGCACACATCCACACATGCACACATCCACACATCGACACATCCCCACATAAACACATCGACACATCCACACATCCACACATCCACACATCCCCACATCCACACATCCACACATGCACACATCCACACATCGACACATCGACACATCCACAAAACCACACATCCACACATCGACACTTCCACACTTCCACACATCGACACATTCACACATCCACACATCCACACATCCACACATGCACACATCCACAAGTCCACACATGCACACATCCACACATCGACACATCTACACATCCACACATTCACACATCCACGTATCCACATATCGACACATCCACACATCCACACATCGACACATCCACACATCCACACATCCACACATCGACACATTCACACATCCACACATCCACACATGCACACCTGCGCACATCCACATATCCACAAATCGACACAGCCACACATCCACACATCGACACATCCACACATCCACACATCGGCACATCGACACATCCTCACATCCACAAATCGAAACAGTCACACATTCACACACCCTCACATACACTCATACACACTTCGACACATCCACACATCCACAAATCCACATATCCACACACCCACACATCCACACACCCACACATACACACATGCACACATCCACACATCGACACATCCACACATCCACAAATCGACACATTCACACATCCACACATTCACACATCCACAACATCCACACATCCACAAATCCATACACCCACACATCCACACATGCAAACATGCACACAACCACACATGCACACATGCTCACATCCACACATGCATACATCCACTCATGCACACATCCACACATCGACACATCCACACATCGACCCATCCACACTTCCACACATCGACTTACCCACACATCCACAAATCGACACATTCACACATCCACACATCCACACATCCACACATGCACACATCCACACATCGACACATCCACACATCCACAAATCGACACATTCACACATCCACACATTCACACATCCACAACATCCACACATCCACAAATCCATACACCCACACATCCACACATGCAAACATGCACACATCCACACATGCGCACATCCACACATCCACACATGCACACATCCACACATGCGCACATCCACACATCGACACATCCACACATCGACCCATCCACACTTCCACACATCGACTTACCCACACATCCACAAATCGACACATTCACACATTCACACATCCACATATCCACACATCCACACATGCACACATCCACACATCGACACATCCACACATCCACAAATCGACACATTCACACATCCACACATTCACACACCCACAACATCCACACATCCACAAATCCATACACCCACACATCCACACATGCAAACATGCACACATCCACACATGCGCACATCCACACATCCACACATGCACACAACCACACATGCACACATGCTCACATCCACACATGCATACATCCACTCATGCACACATCCACACATCGACACATCCACACATCGACCCATCCACACTTCCACACATCGACTTACCCACACATCCACAAATCGACACATTCACACATCCACACATCGACACATTCACACATCCACACATCCACACATCCACACATGCACACATCCACACATGCACTCATCGACACATCCACACATCCACACATGCACACATCCACAAGTCCACACATGCACACATCCACACATCGACACATCTACACATCCACACATTCACACATCCACGTATCCACATATCGACACATCCACACATCCACACATCGACACATCCACACATCCACACATCCACACATCGACACATTCACACATCCACACATCCACACATGCACACCTGCGCACATCCACATATCCACAAATCGACACAGCCACACATCCACACATCCACACATCGACACATCGACACATCCTCACATCCACAAATCAAAACAGTCACACATTCACACACCCACACATCCACACATGCACACATCCACAAGTCCACACATGCACACATCCACACATCGACACATCTACACATCCACACATTCACACATCCACGTATCCACATATCGACACATCCACACATCCACACATCGACACATCCACACATCCACACATCCACACATCGACACATTCACACACCCACACATCCACACACCCACACATGCACACATGCACACATCCACACATCGACACATCCACACATCCACAAATCGACACATTCACACATCCACACATTCACACATCCACAACATCCACACATCCACAAATCCATACACCCACACATCCACACATGCAAACATGCACACATCCACACATGCGCACATCCACACATCCACACATCCACACATGCACACATCCACACATGCGCACATCCACACATCCACACATCCACACATCCACACATCGACACATCGACACATCCACGCATCCACACATCCACATATCGACACATCCACACATCCACAAATCGACACATTCACACATCCGCACATCCACAGATCGACACATCCACACATCCACAAATCCACACATCCATTCATCAACACGTCCACAAATGCACACATGCGCACATGCACACATCCAAACATGCACACACGCGATCATCCTTCCATGCACACATCCCCACATCCACACATCCACACATCGACACATCGACACATCCACACAACCACACATCCACACATCGACACATCCACACTTCCACACATCGACAAATTTACACATCCACACATGCACACATTCACACATGCACACATGCATACATCCACACATCCACACATACATACATCGACTCATCGGCACATCGACACATCCACTCATGCACATATGCACACATGCGCAAATGCACACATGCACACATGCACACATCGACACATCCACACATCGACACATCCGCACATGCACACATGCACACACGCGCACATGCACACATCCACACATGCACACATGCGCACATCCACACATCCACACGTGCACACATGCGCAAATGCGCACATGCACACTTCCACACATCCACACTTGCACAAATCAACACATCCACACATCAACTAATCCACACATCAACAAATCCAAACATCCACTCATGCACATATGCACACATCCACACATCCACACATGCGCACATCCACACATCAACAAATCCACACATCAACAAATCCACACATCGACACATCCACACATGCACACATCCACACATCGACACATCCTCACATCCACACACCGACACATCCACACATCCACACATCCCCACATCCACACATCCACACATCCACACATCCACACATGCACACATCAACACATCCACACATCAACAAATCCACACATCCACACATGCACAAATGCGCACATGCAAACATTCGCACTTGCGCACATGCACACTTGCACACTTGCACACATGCACACATGCGCACATCCACACATGCACACTTCCACACATGCACACATGCACACATGCACACTTGCACACATGCGCACATCCACACTTCCACACATGCACACATGCACACATGCACAAATGCACACATGCGCACATCCACACATCCACACATGCACACATCAACACATCCACACATCAACAAATCCACACATCCACACATGCACAAATCGTCACTGCCACACATCCACACATCGACACATCCACACATCCACTCATCGACACATCCACACATCCACAAATCGACACATTCACACATCCACACATGCACACATGCGCACATCCACACATGCATACATCCACTCATGCACACATCCACACATCGACACATCCACACATCGACCCATCCACACACCCACACATCGACTTACCCACACATCCACAAATCGACACATTCACACATCCACTCATCCATACATCCTCACATGCACACATCCACAAATGCGCACATCCACACATGCATACATCCACACATCCACACATGCGCACATCCACACATCCACACATCGACACATCCACGCATCCACATATCGACACATCGACACATCCACTCATGCACACATGCGCACATGCACACATCGACACATCCACATATCGACATATCCGCACATGCACACATGCACACACGCGCACATGCACACATGCACACATGCGCACATCCACACTTCCACACATGCACACATGCGCACATCCACACATCCACACATGCACACATCAACACATCCACACATCAACAAATCCACACACCCACACATGCACAAATGCGCACATGCACACATTCGCACATGCGCACATGCAGACTTGCACACTTGCACACATGCACACATGCACACATGCACATTTGCACACATCCTTACATCCACATGAATTGGAGCACGACCTGTTGAAGATCCGTATATTATCACAGGTCAAATTTTAACTGTAGTTTAATCAACACATCAACACATCCACACATCAACAAATCCACACATCCACACATCCACACATCCACACATGCACACATCCACACATGCACTCATCCACAAATCCACACATCCACACATCAACAAGTCCACACATCCACACATCCACACATGCAAACATCGACACATCCAAACATGCACACATTTACACGTCCACACAGCCACACATCCACACATCCACACATGCACACATCCACAAATCCACACATGCACACATCCACACATCGACACATCTACACATCCACACATTCACACATCCACGCATCCACATTTCGACACATCCACACATCCACACATCGACACATCCACACATCGACACATTCACACATCTACACATGCTCACATCCACACATCCACAAATCGACACAGCCACACATCCACACATCGACACATCCACACATCGACACATCCACACATCCACAAATCGACACATTCACACATCCACACATCCACAACATCCACACATCCACAAATCCATACACCCACACATCCACACAAGCAAACATGCACACATCCACACATGCACACATGCGCACATCCACACATGCATACATCCACTCATGCACACATCCACACATCGACACATCCACACATCGACCCATCCACACACCTACACATCGACTTACCCACACATCCACAAATCGACACATTCACACATCCACTCATCCACACATCCTCACATGCACACATCCACAAATGCGCACATCCACACATGCACACATCCACACATCCACAAATCGACACATTCACACATCCGCACATCCACAGATCGACACATCCACACATCCAAAAATCCACACATCCATTCATCAACACATCCACAAATGCACACATGCACACATCCACACATCGACACATCCACACATCCACACATCGACACATCCACACATCCACAAATCGACACATTCACACATCCACACATCCACAACATCCACACATCCACACATGCACACATCCACAATTACACAAATCCACATATCCACACATCCACACATCCACACATCCACACATGCACACTTGCGCACATGCACACATCGACACATCCACAAATCGACACATTCACACATCCACACATCCACAACATCCACACATCCACAAATCCATACACCCACACATCCACACATGCAAACATGCACACATCCACACATGCACACATGCGCACATCCACATATGCATACATCCACTCATGCACACATCCACACATCGACACATCCACACATCCACACATCGACACATCCAGACATCCACACATCGACTTATCCACACATCCACAAATCGACACATTCACACATGCACACATCCACACATGCACACATGCACACATCCACACATGCGCACATCCACACATGCACACATCCACACATGCACACATCCACACATGCGCACATCCACACATCCACACATCCACACATCCACACATCGACACATCCACGCATCCACACATCCACATATCGACACATCCACACATCCAAAAATCGACACATTCACACATCCGCACATCCACAGATCGACACATCCACACATCCACAAATCCACACATCCACACATCCATTCATCAACACATCCACAAATGCACACATGCGCACACGCACACATGCGCACATGCGCACATGCACACTTGCACACATGCACACATCGACACATCCACACATCGACACATAAACACATCCACAAATCGACACATTCACACATCCATACATACTCATCCACACTTCGACACATCCACACATCCACAAATCCACATATCCACACATCCACACATGCACAAATCCACACATCGACACATCCACACATCCACAAATCGACACATTCACACATCCACACATCCACAACATCCACACATCCACAAATCCATACACCCACACATCCACACATGCAAACATGCACACATTTACACATGCACACATGCGCACATCCACATATGCATTCATCCACTCATGCACACATCCACACATCCACAAATGCGCACATCCACACATGCACACATCCACACATCCACAAATCGACACATTCACACATCCGCACATCCTCAGATCGACACATCCACACATCCACAAATCCACACATCCATTCATCAACACATCCACAAATGCACACATGCACACATCCACACATCGACACATCCACACATCCACACATCGACACATCCACACATCCACAAATCGACACATTCACACATCCACACATCCACAACATCCACACATCCACACATGCACACATCCACAATTCCACAAATCCACATATCCACACATCCACACATCCACACATGCACACTTGCGCACTTGCGCACATGCACACATCGACACATCCACAAATCGACACATTCACACATCCACACATCCACAACATCCACACATCCACAAATCCATACACCCACACATCCACACATGCAAACATGCACACATCCACACATGCACACATGCGCACATCCACATATGCATACATCCACTCATGCACACATCCACACATCGACACATCCACACATCGACACATCCAGACATCCACACATCGACTTATCCACACATCCACAAATCGACACATTCACACATGCACACATCCACACATGCACACATCCACAAATGCGCACATCCACACATCCACACATCCACAAATCGACACATTCACACAATCGCACATCCACAGATCGACACATCCACACATCCACAAATCCACACATCCATTCATCAACACATCCACAAATGCACACATGCACACATCCACACATCGACACATCCACACATCCACACATCGACACATCCACACATCCACAAATCGACACATTCACACATCCACACATCCACAACATCCACACATCCACAAATGCACACATCCACAATTACACAAATCCACATGTCCACACATCCACACATCCACACATGCACACTTGCGCACATGCACACATCGACACATCCACAAATCGACACATTCACACATCCACACATCCACAACATCCACACATCCACAAATCCATACACCCACACATCCACACATGCAAACATGCACACATCCACACATGCACACATGCGCACATCCACATATGCATACATCCACTCATGCACACATCCACACATCGACACATCCACACATCGACACATCCAGACATCCACACATCGACTTATCCACACATCCACAAATCGACACATTCACACATGCACACATGCACACATGCACACATCCACACATGCGCACATCCACACATGCACACATCCACACATGCACACATCCACACATGCGCACATCCACACATCCACACATCCACACATCGACACATCCACGCATCCACACATCCACATATCGACACATCCACACATCCAAAAATCGACACATTCACACATCCGCACATCCACAGATCGACACATCCACACATCCACAAATCCACACATCCACACATCCATTCATCAACACATCCACAAATGCACACATGCGCACACGCACACATGCGCACATGCGCACATGCACACTTGCACACATGCACACATCGACACATCCACACATCGACACATAAACACATCCACAAATCGACACAGCCACACATCCACACATCCACACATCGAAACATCCACACATCCACACATCGACACATCCACACATCCACAAATCGACACATTCACGCATTCACACATCCACACATACACACATCCACACATCGACACATCGACACATCCACACATCCACAAATCGACACATTCACACATCCACACATCCACACATCGACACATCCACACGTCCACACATCCACAATTCCACAAATCCACATATCCACACATCCACACATCCACACATCCACACATGCACACTTGCGCACATGCACACATCGACACATCCACAAATCGACACATTCACACATCCACACATCCACAACATCCACACATCCACAAATCCATACACCCACACATCCACACATGCAAACATGCACACATCCACACATGCACACACGCGCACATCGACACATCCACACATCCACACATCGACACATCCACACATCCACAAATCGACACATTCACACATCCACACATCCACAACATCCACACATCCACACATGCACACATCCACAATTCCACAAATCCACATATCCACACATCCACACATCCACACATCCACACATCCACACATCCACACATGCACACTTGCGCACATGCACACATCGACACATCCACAAATCGACACATTCACACATCCACACATCCACAACATCCACAAATCCATACACCCACACATCCACACATGCAAACATGCACACATCCACACATGCACACATGCGCACATCCACATATGCATACATCCACTCATGCACACACCCACACATCGACACATCCACACATCGACACATCCAGACATCCACACATCGACTTATCCACACATCCACAAATCGACACATTCACACATGCACACATCCACACATGCACACATGCACACATCCACACATGCGCACATCCACACATGCACACATCCACACATGCACACATCCACACATGCGCACATCCACACATCCACACATCGACACATCCACGCATCCACACATCCACATATCGACACATCCACACATCCAAAAATCGACACATTCACACATCCGCACATCCACAGATCGACACATCCACACATCCACAAATCCACACATCCACACATCCACACATCCATTCATCAACACATCCACAAATGCACACATGCACACATCCACACATCGACACATCCACACATCGACACATCCACACATCCACAAATCGACACATTCACACATCCACACATCCACAACATCCACACATCCACACATGCACACATCCACAATTCCACAAATCCACATATCCACACATCCACACATCCACACATCCACACATCCACACATGCACACTTGCGCACATGCACACATCGACACATCCACAAATCGACACATTCACACATCCACACATCCACAACATCCACACATCCACAAATCCATACACCCAAACATCCACACATGCAAACATGCACACATCCACACATGCACACATGCGCACATCCACATATGCATACATCCACTCATGCACACATCCACACATCTACACATCCACACATCGACACAGCCATACATCCACACATCGACTTATCCACACATCCACAAATCGACACATTCACACATCCACTCATCCACACATCCTCACATGCACACATCCACAAATGCGCACGTCCACACATGCACACATCCACACATCCACACATCCACAAATCGACACATTCACACATCCGCACATCCACAGATCGACACATCCACACATCCACAAATCCACATATCCACACATCCACACATCCACACATCCACACATCCACACATCCACACATCCACACATCCACACATCCACACATGCACACTTGCGCACATGCACACATCGACACATCCACAAATCGACACATTCACACATCCACACATCCACAACATCCACACATCCACAAATCCATACACCCACACATCCACACATGCAAACATGCACACATCCACACATGCACACATGCGCACATCCACATATGCATACATCCACTCATGCACACATCCACACATCCACACATCGACACATCCAGACATCCACACATCGACTTATCCACACATCCACAAATCGACACATTCACACATCCACTCATCCACACATCCTCACATGCACACATCCACAAATGCGCACATCCACACATGCACACATCCACACATCCACACATCCACAAATCGACACATTCACGCATCCGCACATCCACAGATCGACACATCCACACATCCACAAATCCACACATCGACACATTCACACATCTACACATGCTCACATCCACACATCCACAAATCGACACATCGACACATCCACACATCGACTCATCCACGCATCCACATATCGACACATCCACACATCCACAAATCGACACATTCACACATCCGCACATCCACAGATCGACACATCCACAAATCCACACATCCACAACCTCCACTCATCCACAAATGCACACATGCACACATCCACACATCGACACATCCACACATCCACACATCGACACATCCACACATCCACAAATCGACACATTCACACATCCACACATCCACAACCTCCACTCATCCACAAATGCACACATCCACAAATCCACACATGAACACATCCACACATCGACACATCTAAACATCCACACATTCACACATCCACGCATCCACATTTCGACACATCCACACATCCACACATCGACACATCCACACATCGACACATTCACACATCTACACATGCTCACATCCACACATCCACAAATCGACACATCCACACATCCACACATCGACACAGCCATACATCCACACATCGACTTATCCACACATCCACAAATCGACACATTCACACATCCACTCATCCACACATCCTCACATGCACACATCCACAAATGCGCACGTCCACACATGCACACATCCACACATCCACAAATCGACACATTCACACATCCGCACATCCACAGATCGACACATCCACACATCCACAAATCCACATATCCACACATCCACACATCCACACATCCACACATCCACACATCCACACATCCACACATCCACACATCCACACATCCACACATGCACACTTGCGCACATGCACACATCGACACATCCACAAATCGACACATTCACACATCCACACATCCACAACATCCACACATCCACAAATCCATACACCCACAAATCGACACATTCACACATCCGCACATCCACAGATCGACACATCCACACATCCACAAATCCACATATCCACACATCCACACATCCACACATCCACACATCCACACATCCACACATCCACACATCCACACATCCACACATCCACACATCCACACATGCACACTTGCGCACATGCACACATCGACACATCCACAAATCGACACATTCACACATCCACACATCCACAACATCCACACATCCACAAATCCATACACCCAAACATCCACACATGCAAACATGCACACATCCACACATGCACACATGCGCACATCCACATATGCATACATCCACTCATGCACACATCCACACATCGACACATCCACACATCGACACAGCCATACATCCACACATCGACTTATCCACACATCCACAAATCGACACATTCACACATCCACTCATCCACACATCCTCACATGCACACATCCACAAATGCGCACGTCCACACATGCACACATCCACACATCCACAAATCGACACATCCGCACATCCACAGATCGACACATCCACACATCCACAAATCCACATATCCACACATCCACACATCCACACATCCACACATCCACACATCCACACATCCACACATCCACACATCCACACATCCACACATCCACACATCCACACATGCACACTTGCGCACATGCACACATCGACACATCCACAAATCGACACATTCACACATCCACACATCCACAACATCCACACATCCACAAATCCATACACCCACACATCCACACATGCAAACATGCACACATCCACACATGCACACATGCGCACATCCACATATGCATACATCCACTCATGCACACATCCACACATCCACACATCCACACATCGACACATCCAGACATCCACACATCGACTTATCCACACATCCACAAATCGACACATTCACACATCCACTCATCCACACATCCTCACATGCACACATCCACAAATGCGCACATCCACACATGCACACATCCACACATCCACACATCCACAAATCGACACATTCACGCATCCGCACATCCACAGATCGACACATCCACACATCCACAAATCCACACATCGACACATTCACACATCTACACATGCTCACATCCACACATCCACAAATCGACACATCCACTTCCACACATCGACTCATCCACGCATCCACATATCGACACATCCACACATCCACAAATCGACACATTCACACATCCGCACATCCACAGATCGACACATCCACAAATCCACACATCCACAACCTCCACTCATCCACAAATGCACACATGCACACATCCACACATCGACACATCCACACATCCACACATCGACACATCCACACATCCACAAATCGACACATTCACACATCCACACATCCACAACCTCCACTCATCCACAAATGCACACATCCACAAATCCACACATGAACACATCCACACATCGACACATCTACACATCCACACATTCACACATCCACGCATCCACATTTCGACACATCCACACATCCACACATCGACACATCCACACATCGACACATTCACACATCTACACATGCTCACATCCACACATCCACAAATCGACACATCCACACATCCACACATCGACTCATCCACGCATCCACATATCGACACATCCACACATCCACAAATCGACACATTCACACATCCGCACATCCACAGATCGACATATCCACAAATCCACAAAACCATACATCCATTCATCAACACATCCACAAATGCACACATGCGCACATGCACACATCCAAACATGCGATCATCCTTACTTGCACACATCCACACATGCACACATCCACACATCGACACATCCACACATCCACAAATCGACACATTCTCACATCCACACATCCGCACATGCACACATCCACACATGCACACATGCGCACATCCACACATCCACACATCCACACATGCACACATCCACACATGCACTCATCGACACATCCACACATCCACACATCCACACATCCACACATGCACACATCCACAAATCGACAAATTCACACATTCACACATCCACACATACACACATCTACACTTCGACACATCCACACATCCACAAATCCACATATCCACACATCCACACATCCACACACGCACACATCCACACATGGACACATCCACACATCCACAAATCGACACATTCACACATCCACAACATCCACACATGCACACATCCACACATCGACACATCCACACATCCACACTTCGACACATCCACACATCCACACATGCACACCTGCGCACATCCTCATATCCACAAATCGACACAGCCACACATCCACACATCGACACATCCACACATCCACACATCCACACAACGACACATCCTCACATCCACACATCCACACATCGACACAAACACATTTCCACACATCGACACATTCTCACATCCACACATGCAAACATGCACACATCCACACATGCACACATGCGCATTCACATACGCATACATCCATTCATGCACACATCCACACATCGCCACATCCACTCATCGACACATCCACACATCCCCACATCCACACATCCACACATCCACACATGCACACATCCACACATCCACACATCCACACATCGACACATACACATTTCCACACATCGACACATTCTCACATCCACACATCCACATATGCACACATCCACACATG
Source organism: Chloromyia formosa (assembly GCA_964017055.1). Classification (NCBI taxonomy): domain Eukaryota; kingdom Metazoa; phylum Arthropoda; class Insecta; order Diptera; family Stratiomyidae; genus Chloromyia; species Chloromyia formosa. Next base: position 71,145,570 of record OZ024814.1, read on the forward strand.
CACACATGCGCACATCCACACATGCACACATCCACACATCGACACATCTACACATCCACACATTCACACATCAACGCATCCACATATCGACACATCCACACATCCACACATCGACACATCCACACATCCACATATCGACACATCCACACATCCACACATGCACACATCCACACATCGACACATCCACACATCCACACTTCGACACATCCACACATCCACACATCCACACATCGACACAAACACATTTCCACACATCGACACATTCTCACATCCACACATCCACACATCCACACATGCACACATCGACACATCCACATATCGACACATCCACACATCCACACATGCACACATCCACACATCGACACATCCACACATCCACACTTCGACACATCCACACATCCACACATCCACACATCGACACAAACACATTTCCACACATCGACACATTCTCACATCCACACATGCATACATGCACACATCCACACATGCACACATGCGCATTCACATACGCATACATCCATTCATGCACACATCCACACATCGACACATCCACACATCGACACATCCACATATCGACACATCCACACATCCACACATGCACACATCCACACATCGACACATCCACACATCCACACTTCGACACATCCACACATCCACACATCCACACATCGACACAAACACATTTCCACACATCGACACATTCTCACATCCACACATGCAAACATGCACACATCCACACATGCACACATGCGCATTCACATACGCATACATCCATTCATGCACACATCCACACATCGCCACATCCACTCATCGACACATCCACACATCCCCACATCCACACATCCACACATCCACACATGCACACATCCACACATCCACACATCCACACATCGACACATACACATTTCCACACATCGACACATTCTCACATCCACACATCCACATATGCACACATCCACACATGCACACATGCGCACATCCACACATGCACACATCCACACATCGACACATCTACACATCCACACATTCACACATCAACGCATCCACATATCGACACATCCACACATCCACACATCGACACATCCACACATCCACACATCCACACATCGACACATTCACACATCCACACATCCACACATCCACACATGCACACCTGCGCACATCCTCATATCCACAAATCGACACAGCCACACATCCACACATCGACACATCCACACATCCACACATCCACACAACGACACATCCTCACATCCACAAATCGAAACAGTCACACATTCACACATCCACACATACACACATACACACTTCGAAACATCCACACATCCACAAATCCACATATCCACACACCCACACATCCACACACCCACACATCCACACATGCACACATCCATACATCGACACATCCACACATCCACAAATCGACACATTCACACATCCACACATTCACACATCCACAACATCCACACATCCACAAATCCATACTCCCACACATCCACACATGCGAACATGCACACAACCAAACATGCACACATGCGCACATCCACACATGCATACATCCACTCATGCACACATCCACACATCGACACATCCACACATCGACCCATCCACACTTCCACACATCGACTTACCCACACATCCACAAATCGACACATTCACACATCCACACATCCACACATCCACTCATGCGCACATCCACACATGCGCACATCCACACATGCGCACATCCACTCATCCACACATGCACACATCCACACATGCGCACATCCACACATCCACACATCCACACATCCAAACATCGACACATCGACACATCCACGCATCCACACATCCACATATCGACACATCCACACATCCACAAATCGAAACATTCACACATCCGCACATCCACAGATCGACACATCCACACATCCACAAATCCACACATCCATTCATCAACACATCCACAAATGCACACATGCGCACATGCACACATCCAAACATGCACACACGCGATCATCCTTTCATGCACACATCCCCACATCCACACATCCACACATGAACACATCCACACATCGACACATCGACACATCCACACAACCACACATCCACACATCGACACATCCACACTTCCACACATCGACACATTCACACATCCACACATCCACACATGCACACATTCACACATGCACACATGCATACATCCACACATCCACACATACACACATCGACTCATCGACACATCGACACATCCACTCATGCACATATGCACACATGCGCAAATGCACACATGCACACATGCACACATCGACACATCCACACATCGACACATCCGCACATGCACACATGCACACACGCGCACATGCACACATCCACACATGCACACATGCGCACATCCACACATCCACACGTGCACACATGCGCAAATGCGCACATGCACACTTCCACACATCCACACTTGCACAAATCAACACATCCACACATCAACTAATCCACACCTCAACAAATCCACACATCGACACATCCACACATGCACACATCCACACATCGACACATCCCCACATCCACACACCGACACATCCACACATCCACACATCCACACATCCACACATCCCCACATCCACACATCCACACATGCACACATCAACACATCCACACATCAACAAATCGACACATCCACACATGCACAAATGCGCATATGCAAATATTCGCACTTGCGCACATGCACACTTGCACACATGCACACATGCACACATGCGCACATCCACACATGCACACTTCCACACATGCACACATGCACACATGCGCACATCCACACTTCCACACATGCTCACATGCACACATGCGCACATCCACACATGCACACATCAACACATCCACACATCAACAAATCCACACATCCACACATGCACAAATCGACACAGCCACACATCCACACATCGACACATCCACACATCCACACATCGACACATCCACACATCCACAAATCGACACATTCACACATCCACACATTGACACATCCACACATGCACACATGCGCACATCCACACATCCACACATCGACACATCCACACATCCACACATCCACACATGCACACATCCACACATGCACACATGCACACATCCACACATCCACACATGCAAACATCCACACATCCACAAATCGACACAGCCACACATCCACACATCGACACATCCACACATCCACACATCCACACATGCACACATGCGCACATCCACACATCCACACATCCACACATCGACACATCCACACATCCACACATCCACACATCCACAAATCCACACATGCACACATCCACACATCAACAAATCTTCACATCCACAAATCCACACATCCACACATTCACACCTGCGCACATCCACACATCCACACATGCACACATCCACACATCCACACATCCACACATGCACTCATCGACACATCCACACATCCACACATGCAAACATCCACAAATCCACACATGCACACATCCACACATCCACACATGCAAACATCCACACATCCACAAATCGACACAGCCACACATCCACACATCGACACATCCACACATCCACACATCCACACATGCACAAATGCGCACATGCACACATTCACACATACGCACATGCACACTTGCACACCTGCACACATGCACACATCGACACATCCACATATGCTCTCATCGACACATCCACACATCCACACATACGCACATGCACACACGCGCACATGCACACATGCGCACATCCACACATCTACACATGCACACATGCACACATCCACACATCCACACATCCACACATCCACAAATCCACATATCCACAAATCCACACAACCACATATCCACACATCCACTCATGCACACATCCACACATCGATACATCCACACATCCACACATCCACACATGCACACCTGCGCACATCCACACAACCACAAATCGACACAGCCACACATCCACACATCGACACATCCACACATCCACACATTCACACATCCACACATCCACAACATCCACACATCCACAAATCCATACACCCACACATCCACACATGCAAACATGCACACATCCACACATGCAAACATGCGCACATCCACATATGCATACATCTTCTCATGCACACATCCACACATCGACTGATCCACACATCGACTTACCCACACATCCACAAATCGACACATTCACACATCCACACATCCACTCATCCACACATGCACACATACACACATCCACACATGCGCACATTCACACATCCACACCTCCACACATCGACACATCCACGCATCCACGCATCCACATATCGACACATCCACACATCCACAAATCGACACATTCACACATCCGCACATTAACAGATCGACACATCCACAGATCCACAAATCCACACATCCACACATCCATTCATCAACACATCCACAAATGCACACATGCGCACACGCACACATGCGCACATGCGCACATGCACACTTGCACACATGCAAACATCGACACATCCAAACATGCACACATCCACACGTCCACACATCCACACATCAACAAATTCACACATCAACAAATCCACACATCCACTCATGCACATATGCACACATCCACACATCCACACATGCGCACATCCACACATGCACACATCCACACATGCACACATCCACACATCGACACATCCACACATGCACACATCCACACATCGACACATCCCCACATCCACACATCGACACATCCACACATCCACATATCCACACATCCCCACATCGACTCATCGACACATCGACACATCCACTCATGCACATATGCACACATGCGCACATGCACACATCCACACATGCACACATGCGCACATCCACACATCCACACATGCACACATGCGCAAATGCGCACATGCACACATCCACACATCCACACATGCACACATCAACACATCCACACATCAACAAATCCACACATCAACAAATCCACACATCCACTCATGCACATATGCACATATGCACACATCCACACATGCGCACATCCACACATGCACACATCCACACATGCACACATCCACACATCGACACATCCACACATGCAAACATGCACACATCCACACATGCACACATCCACACATGCGCACATCCACACATCCACACATCCACGCATCCACACATCCACACATCGACACATCCACACATCCATATATCCACACATTAAAACATGCATACATTCACACATCCACACATCCACAAATCCACACATCCACACATCCACACATCAACACATCCACACATCCACACATCCACACATGCACACATGCACACATGCACACATGCACACATGCGCACATCCCCACATGCACACATGCGCACATCCACACATGCACACTTCAACACATGCACACATGCGCACATCCACACATCTACGCATCCACACATTCACACATCCACACATCGACACATCCACACATCCATATATCCACACATTAAAACATGCACACATTCACACATGCAAACATCGACAAATCCACACATCCACACAACCACACATCCACACATCCACACATCGACAAATCCACACATCCACACATCCACACATCCACACATGCAAACATGCACACATCCACACATGCACACATCCACACATGCACACATGCGCACATCCACACATCCACACATCCACGCATCCACACATCCACACATCCACACATCGACACATCCACACATCCATATATCCACACATTAAAACATGCACACTTTCACACATCCACACATCCACAAATCCACACATCCACACATCCACACATCAACACATCCACACATCCACACAGGCACACATGCACACATGCACACATGCGCACATCCACACATGCACACTTCAACACATGCACATTTCGACTCATCCACACATACACACATCCACACATCCGCACTTCCACGAATCCACACTTCCACACATCGACACATTCACACATCCACACATCCACACATCGGCACATTCACACATGCGCACACCCACACATGCACATTTCGACTCATCCACACATCCACACATCCACACATCAGCACATCCACGCATCCACACATCCACACATCGACACATCGACACATCGACACTTTCACACATCCACACATCCACACATCCACACATCGACACATCCACACATACACAAATCCACACATCCACACATCCACACTTCCACACATCCACACATCAACACATGCACACATGCGCACATGCACATATGCACACATGCACACATCGACACATCCACGCATGCACACTAGTGATGGGCATATTGACTCTTTCTACTGTGCCAGCACATACACTCTAACTCTTTCCACTGAGTCGTTCAAAAAGAGTCGTTCAAAAAGAGTCGAACAAATCCATAGACTTGGGGAACATATTCAATAAAACCCGTAATTATGTGAAATGCATGTATATTACATCAACTTATATCTAGTTTTTTATAATTAAAGTGTATATGGAAATAACGTTAAATAAAACTTTTAGCTAAAGATTGGAATTCAAAAATATAATCTGTCAAACTTTATTTGATGTTATTCTGTTCCTTCTCTCCGAAATAATCTGTCCTGATTTCGAAAAAATCCTTTCACACGGCACCGATGTAGCCATGACACATAATCGTTTCTTCATAATTTTAAAAAGACGTGGATAAAGCAATTTCCGCTCTTTTCACCACAACAATGGATCGCTGCTTCATTTGACATATGGCTCCTGCAAATATTTATCTAATTCTGCAATCCCGACAGTAATGGGGTTAGACACGGATGTGATTTTCGACATTCTTTGGTCAAAATCGCCCCAAATTTCCATTGCAGATAACTCCTGACAGAAATTTTCGGATGCGGATGTATGACTGATTTGAGAGGAAATATTTATACAACTAGCTTGTTGTGAAATTCCCAGGTTCGAACAAGGAAGCGTAGGTGACAAATAACCGAAGTTATAGAAATTAATGCTATATATTATTATTAACTTGCTTGTAGAAAATTTCCATACTCATGTAATAAACGATAGACAATAGTTAAGTTATACCAAGTTCCAAATCAATCGTTTAATATATAACGATATTAAATGTTTTGTAGTTAAATACAAGCATTTCGCCCCTCGCTGCGTCTTAGTTACAGCAAATTGAAAAAAATGCCAGAAGTGGAAAGTATTCATTATCTTTTTTGAAAAGACTCCTTACAAGCCTTATAGTCGAAAAAAAAAAACAAATCAAAATTCATATGTGCATATGCAGCCACTAACCTTTACTTCCTCAATCATGAACAACAACAACATGAACATCTCCAGCGGCTGGGCTAACATTTCTGAACTAGACTGTTGCTTTCTCAAAATTTTTCATAATGTTTTCATTTTCATAAAGCCTGTGGATATGCACAGAGAAGAGAGAGATAAGGAAGGATAATCACAATCTATGTACACTAAATTCCCTGAAGCAATTCCACCTCATTCCGTCTGCCAAACTCACATTCCCCAATTCCATCTCATTTCCCCGGAACACCCGCCCGATCCATATAGTAGAAGAACCAGGCCAAAATAATGCTGCCAAAAAATTGCTTCGTTTCTCTCTAGCAATTTCATTTCCTTATTTCTCTCTCTTCTCTGGCTGAAAAAGACTCAAATCAAATGAATGTGATGATTGGAATATGTGCTTATGAGTGAAATATCTGGGTCTATTCTGTACTGAATTACCCAAATAATCAATGTGTTTTTTACTCAAGACACAGCCCAGTATGGCTCAAAGTACAGAGCGAATGAAATACAGAAGTGTTAGCGTGTGCTGTGTGCTGAGTGTGCTGTTTTAAAACAGCACAAATTGTGCTAAAAACTCAAACTCACATTTAAGAAACTTCTCATTGCGTCCACAGTATACAGAGGAAATTGTCTGGTTGTTTGTTGGTTTGGTATCGTTTTCATCTCAAGTTGAACTTGAGGTGATGATGATGATATGATACAAGACGACTACTTTGTTTTAGAATGTTGGGTTTGTTTTCTGTATGTATTTGGGGAAAATTGGATGTGCGGTGCGACGTAAGCATATGATTTTTGATTTGCTTGCAGTCAGCATGGGTTGTTGTTTGTATATTTATAAGTGTATACACAATGCGTGCATTGCATACTGCATAGAGACGATTATGAATGGATGGGATTATTTAGATGGGTGGGATTGGTTTGGTAGATAGATAATGATGGTTTTAGTTTCAGATATATATTAGGATGGGGTGTGAATGAATATGAATGTAATACATACATACATATATGTTATCAGAAATTTTGAATGAGCGTTGAGTTTCCATGCGTTACATAATATTTAAATTAATTTGAGTATTCATTTTACAGTGTGTCAATCTTAAATTGAACGGCTCGGAGGCTATGTCGTTGTGCCGAATCTTTCGCTCATTCTGTTGAGGCGATCAAAAAGAGCGACTCGTTACTGTGTTACCCATCACTAATGCACACATCCACACATCAAAAAATCGACAAATTCACACATCGACACATCGACAAATCGACACATCCACACATCCACACATCGACACATCCACACATCCACAATTCGAAACATTCACACATCCACACATAGACACATCCACTTATCCACAAATCCACATATCCACATATCCACACATCCACACATCCACAAATCCACACATCCACACATCCACACATGCACACATGCGCACATCCACACATGCACACATCCACATATGCACACATCCACACATCGACACATCCACACATCCACAAATCGACACATTCACACATCCAAAAATCCACACATCAACACATCCACAAATCCACACATCCACACATCCACACATGCAAACATGCACACATCCACACATGAACACATGCGCACATCCACACATCCACACATGCGCACATCCACACATGCACACAACCACACATGCACACATCCACACATCGACACATTCCCACATCCACACATCCACACATCGACAATTCGACACATCCACATATCCATTCATCGACATATCCACAAATGCACACATGCGCACATGCCACATGCAAACATGCACACATCCACACATGCACACATCGACACATGCACACATCCACACATCGACACATCCCCACATCCACACATCCACAAATCGACACATCCACACATCGATATTTCCACACATCCACACATCCACACATGCACGCATGCGCACAACCACACATCCACACATGCACATATCCACACATTAATACATCCACACATGCACATTTGAACACATGCGCACATGCAAACGCGCACACATCGACACATCCACACATCGACACATCACACACGCACACATGCAGACATGCACACATGCACACTTCCACACGTCCACACATCCACACATCCATATATCCACACATCCACACATCCACACATCCACACATCCACACATCCACACATGCACACATCCACACATGCACACATCCACACATGCACATTTCGACTCATCCACACATCCACACATCCGCACATCCACGCATCCACACACCCACACATCCACACATCCACAAATCCACACATCCTTACATCCACACATCTACACATCCACACATCGACACATCGACACATCGACACATGCACACTTGCGCACATGCGCACATGCACATATGCACACATGCACACATCGACACATCCACGAATGCACACATCCACACATCAAAAAATCGACACATTCACACATCCTCACATCGACACATCGACAAATCGACACATCCACACATCCACACATCCACACATCGACACATCCACACATCCACAATTCGAAACATTCACACATCCACAAATAGACACATCCACTTATCCACAAATCCACATTTCCACACATCCACACATCCACAAGTCCACACATCCACACATCCACACATGCACACATGCGCACATCCACACATGCACACATCCACATATGCACACATCCACTCATCGACACATCCACACATCCACAAATCGACACATTCACACATCCAAAAATCCACACATCAACACATCCACAAATCCACACATCCACACATCCACACATCCACACATGCAAACATGCACACATCCACACATGAACACATGCGCACATCCACACATCCACACATGCGCACATCCACACATGCACACAACCACACATGCACACATCCACACATCGACACATTCCCACATCCACACTTCCACACATCGACAATTCGACACATCCACATATCCATTCATCGACATATCCACAAATGCACACATGCGCACATGCCACATGCAAACATGCACACATCCACACATGCACACATCGACACATGCACACATCCACAAGTCGACACATTTCCACATCCACACATCCACAAATCGACACATCCACACATCGACATTTCCACACATCCACACATCCACACATGCACGCATGCGCACAACCACACATCCACACATCCACAAATACACACATCCTTACATCCACACATCCACATATCGACGCATCCACACATCCACATATCCTCACATCCAAACATGCACCCATCCACACATTGATACATCCACACATGCACATTTGAACACATGCGCACATGCAAACGCGCACACATCGACACATCCACACATCGACACATCACACATGCACACATGCAGACATGCACACATGCACACTTCCACACGTCCACACATCCACACATCCATATATCCACACATCCACACATTGAGACATCCACACATCCACACACGCACACATACGCCCATGCACACATGCACACATCCACACATTGATAAATCCACACATCGACACATTCACACATGCGCACAAGCACACATGCACACATGCACACATGCACACATCCACACATCGACACATCCACACATCGACACATCCACACATGCACACATGCACACTTGCAGACATGCACACATCCACACATGCACACATGCACATATCCACATATCGACACATCCAAACAAGAACACATTCACTCAATAACCCTTCCACATATGCACACATCCACATATGCACACATGCACGCATCCACACATTGATTCATCCGAACATGTACACATGAACACATGCGCACATGCACACATGCAAACATCGACATATCCACACATGCACACATCCATATATCCACACATCCACACATTGAGACATCCACACATCCACACACGCACACATACGCCCATGCACACATGCACACATCCACACATTGATAAATCCACACATCGACACATTCACACATGCGCACAAGCACACATGCACACATGCACACATGCACACATCCACACATCGACACATCCACACATCGACACATCCACACATGCACACATGCACACTTGCAGACATGCACACATCCACACATGCACACATGCACATATCCACATATCGACACATCCAAACAAGAACACATTCACTCAATAACCCTTCCACATATGCACACATCCACATATGCACACATGCACGCATCCACACATTGATTCATCCGAACATGTACACATGAACACATGCGCACATGCACACATGCAAACATCGACATATCCACACATTCACGCATCCACACATCTACACATCAACACATCCACACATCGACACATCCACACATCCACACATCACACATGCACACATGCAGACATGCGCACATCCACACATGCACACAACCACACATGCACACATCCACACATCCACACATCGACAAATCCACACATCCACACATTCAAACATGCACACATCCACACATGCACACATGCGCACAACCACACATGCACACATCCACACAAGCACATTTCGACTCATCCACACATCTACACATCCGCACATTCACGCATCCACACATCTACACATCAACACATCCACACATCGACACATCCACACATCCACATATCTACACATTAAAACATGCACAAATGCACACATCCACACATCCACACATGCACACATGCACACATTCACACATCCACACATCCACGCATGCACACATGCGCACATGCACATATACACACATGCACACATGCGCACATCCACACATGCACACATGCACATTTCGACTCATCCACACATCCACACATCCACACTTCCACACATGCACACAACCACACATGTACACATCCACACATCCACACATCCACACATGCAAACATGCACACATCCACACATGCATATATCCACACATCCACACATCCACACATGCACACATCCACACATGCACATTTCAACTCATCCACATATCCACACATCCGCACATCCACGCATCCACACACCCACACATCCACACATCCACAAATCCACACATCCTTACATCCACACATCCACACATTCACACATCGACACATTGACACATCCGCACATGCACACATCCACATATCCACACATCCACACATGCACACATGCACGCATCCACACATTGGTTCATCCAAACATGTACACATGAACACATGCGCTCATGCACACATCGACATATCCACACATGCACACATGCACACATCCACACATCCACACGTGCACACATCCACACATCGACACAACCACACATCCACACATCCACACATCCACACATCGACCAATCCACACATCCACACATCCACACATCCACACATCCACACATGCAAACATGCACACATCCACACATGCGCACATCCACACATGCACACATCCACACTTGCACATTTCGACTCATCCACACATCCACACATCCGCACATCCACGCATCCACACATCCACACATCGGCACATTCACACATCAACACATCCACACATCCACACATCGACACATCCACACATCTACAAATCCACACATCCACACATCAACACATGCACACATGCGCACATGCACATATGCACACATGCACACATCGACACATCAACGCATGCAAACATCCACACATTAAAAAATCGACTCATTCACACATCCAGACATCGACACATCCACACATCCACACATCCACACATCGACACATCCACACATCCACAAATCGACACATTCACACATCCACACATCCACTCATCCACACATCGACACATCCACTTATCCACAAATCCACATATCCACACATCCACACATCCACACAAGCACACATGCGCACATGCGCACATGCACACATGCGCACATGCACACATCGACACATCCACACATGCACACATCCACACATCGACACATCCACACATCCACAAATCGACACATTCACACATCCAAAAATCCACCCATCCACACATCCACAAATCCACACATCCGCACATCCACACATCCACACATGCAAACATGCTCACATCCACACATGCACACATCCACACATGCGCACATCCACATATGCACACAAAAACACATGCACACATCCACACATCGACACATTCCCACATCCACACATCCACACACCCACACTTCCATACATCGACACATCGAGACATCTACACATCCACATATCCACAAATGCACACATGCGCACATGCCACATGCAAACATGCACACATCTACACATGCGCACATCCACACATGCACACATCCGCACATGCACACATCCACACATGCGCACATCCACACATGCACTTCCACACATGCATATTTCGACTCATCCACACATCCACACATCCACACATCCGCACATCCACGAATCCACACATCCACACATCGACACATTCACACATCCACACATCGGCACATTCACACATGCGCACATCCACACATGCACATTTCGACTCATCCCCACATCCACACATCCACACATCCGCACAACAACGCATCCACACATCCACACATTGACACATTCACACATCCACACAAAAACACATCCACACATCGACACATCCACTCATCCACAAATCCATACATCCACACAGCCACATATCCACACATCCACACATTCACACATGCACACATGCGCACATGCACATATGCACACATGCACACTTCGACACATCCACGCATGCACACATCCAAACATCCACACATCCACAAATCGACACATTCCCACATCCACACATCCACACATCCACAAATCCACACAAATACACATCCTTATATCCACACCTCCACATATGCACACATGCGCACATGCGCACATGCACACATGCGCACATGCACACATGCGCACATGCACACATCGACACATGCACACTTCCACACATCGACATATCCACTCATCGACACATCCACATATCCACTCATCGACACATCCACACATCTACGCATCCATACATCAACACACCCACACATCGACACATTCACACATCCACACATCCACACATCCACAAATCCACACATCCGCACATCCGCACATCCACACATCCACACATGCAAACATGCACACATCCACACATGCACACATGCGCATATCCACACATGCACACATCGACACACCACACATCCACACATCGACACATCCACACATCCACACATCCACACATCCACACATCGACACATCGACACATCCACATATCGACACATCCACACATCCACAAATCCACACATCCACACATCCATTCATCAACACATCCACAAATGCACACATGCGCACATGCTCACATGCACACATGCGCACATGCACACTTGCACACATGCACACATCGACACATGCACACATCCACACATGCACACATCCACACACCAACAAATCCCCACATCCACATATCCACACATCCACACAGGCACACATGCACACATGCGCACATGCTCACAGGAAAGACAAGAGGCGAAATGCAGGGTTCAATGGGTAAGAATGAGCGGTTTTGGATAGTGGAATGAATATGTGAAAAAGTGAAAAACCGGTCCCGGTGTATGTGTTTCTTTTGACATGGATATGTCTTATAGCTGGGGGTCATCCTAAAAATCTGTCCGTCACACGAAATGTCTGTTTTTCTACTCGGGGGTCAGAAGAGGAAACAAGCCCATTGAAAATTTTTCCAAGTTCTATGAATGTAGTGGCCGATCCTCAGTCAATCCGAGTCATTCATCAAAGGGAACTCACGAAAATCGAAAAACTTCGCATCATGAACTGACTAAACAACCAGGCACCCATAAAACAAGTCAACATCATTCAACTGCCATACCCTCGTGATTCAAATCTGCTCACAACACCAGCCACATCCAGACAACCTGTCTCCCTCACTCGTGCACAGCGCTATGGCTCCTCCTTCACAGCAATCTTTTTGTTTTCATCAATTAGTCACTAACCTGACTCAGTAAGAAAATTGTTGGGGTAGGTCGGGAAATAGCTTCAACTTCACACACACACACACATACACACACACTCGTATGCAGGCAATGGACAGACGATTGAGTCGAAGAAGTTCAATGGATGGGCGTTGCTTCGTCATCGGCGACAGTGCGAAAGAGATGCTTGCTCCACGGACCTTCGACTACACTTCTGCGGCGGATCCACCCCTTTCTTGTGATGGCCAATCCCATCCAGCCGACTGAAATCAGTGTCACCAAGGTCACCAACGTGTTTTTCCCGTGGATGTAAGGAACTTACGACCGTACTTGTATGGCGCATACCGCGTACTATCACGATCGATGATATATCAACTAACAGTGCACAATTCTGATTTAGTGAGGAGAATAGTGCAGATGATGCAGTTTGTGCAGCGCGGATAACGTAAACGTTAATGCAATAAAATTGTGTTGTCGCGCTTACCGTCTTTAGACTTAGACGAGTACTATCTAAGTATCTAATAGTAAGTGTGTTTAGCTAGACCGCGGCTTGACGCGATCGATCGCGGATTGACGTACTAACGAAGCACAGGCGCATATACAATATGTAGAGTGTATGATCGCTTGATCCACACACGGGGCAACGGTTGGGTTAATTTGTATTCTCCTGTACACTATGCGGGACGGTATGTCTTGAAAATGATACAAAGTATCTACACTGCATGCAGATACATCGGTACATCTTATGCATACCGAAAGCGTGGGACGTGTATTGTCGAATGAATTCATCCAGTATAACTATACTGGGATCTATAAAACTTACGTCGATATCTTCAACACAACAGGTTCCACGCAGTCGGTAGCAAAAGACATATCCATGTTCCGATGTATCTGCATGCAGTGTAGATACTTTGTATCATTTTGTGTCATGGCGTCGGCTGAGACATTTTCTTTCCATGCCGAGTTTTGACGTGTTCAAACACGTTCCGCATTGTCTTGCACGGGTGAATTTTGCATCCGGGAAGACGGTTGAATGCAAGTTTTAAGAATTGAATTGCCTGACTGGGATTCAGTCGCTTCAATGCGAATGTTTGAGTCTGATTCCAGCTGTTGCTTCAATGCAGATTGAGATATTTGAATGAGGAGACTATGTCGGAAAAAAAAAATGAATGGTCTGACTGGAATTCAGTCGCTTCAATGCGAATGTTTGAGTCTGATTCCAGCGGTTGCTTCAATGCAGATTGAGATAGGAGACTATGTCGAGGAAAAAAAATATTGGTCTGACTGGAATTCAGTCGCTTCAATGCGAATTTTTAAGTCTGATTCCAGCAGTTGCTTTAATGCAGGTTGAGATTTCCGAATAATGAAGCTAAGCAATAAATACAATTTATGTGACCCAAATTCATTCGCTTAAATGCGAATTTAATGGCTAATTTCATAATTTGCTCCGATGCAAACTTTTACAAAGAGACTATTTCAGTTAGTATAAAACGAATAAAATAATACCAGTAGAAATAAGCGTATTTACTGAGAAGATTATGAAACAAACCAAAAGTATTTGCAAAGATTTAACAAATAGTCATTTGTTGTTCGCAGGTGCAATTCGATCAATGGGATAGCATTTGCAGCCATTCGATTATGCGATTCACGCGGACAATGTGGGGGTCGAGTGGAGGAAATGGCTGCGTTCATTCGAAACATTAGCTAGAGCAAGCCTTATTCAAAACGACGAGTGGAAGGTTGACTTGTTGCTGCACTACGCGGGTTCAGAGGTGCAACAATTATATGAAACATTACCAAATTTACCGGGTGCTGAGAAACGGGGACCATTACTAGGTATAGAAAGCTACGTACCGAACATGACGAAGTACGAAGAGGCTGTAGAAAAGTTAAATTCGTTCTTTTTGCCGAAGCAAAATGCATCATACGAACGACATCTGTTGAGACAAATAAAACAGAAAAGCGACGAAAGTATCGATTCGTTTACCACTCGATTACGTATGCAAGCGGAACGGTGCGGGTTTGGAGACAAGATCGAAGAGAATATTCGGGACCAAATCATAGAAAACTGCCAGTCAGCCGCATTGCGCCGCGAATTGCTGAAAAGAGGCGACACTGGGTTAGCCGATATTTTGAAAGTGGCAAAAATATTTGAAACAGTGGCTCAACAAGAAAAGTCCTTTAGAAGTGCTACAGATGTGAAATTGGGGCCCGTGGAAGTTAATAAGATCCAGACAGAATCAATTCAATACGAACGGAATTTAGCCAGCTTCAGGACATCGATGTGCGGTCGATGCGGTTATCACGGTCATATAGGGAGCGACGAAAAGTGCCCAGCTCGTGGAAAAATCTGTCTTAAATGTGGGGGAAGAGATCACTTTGCAAGAAGATGTAGGAAACGTCAAGCCCGACGGGCATTCCCCGAAAAGGATGGTGAGAAGAACGAGATAAGAGAAAAAAAAAGACAGAAAGGGACAGCCTACCATCAGCACTGTCAAGAACATCAGGGTGAACGAAAACGACGAATATGTGTTTAACGTGACGGACGGCACTGATAGCAGTCAAATGGAATATCTGATTGGTGGGGTAAAGGTGTGGGCTGTAATTGACTCTGGCTCCAAATATAATTTGATGAGTGAAGTAACTTGGATCCGACTAAAGGAAATGGGTGTTGTAGTATTCAACCAACGAAAAATAACGGACAAGGTCTTCATAGCATATGGTGGGCACGAGCTCGTGCAACTCGGCGCATTCAGTGCAGTGCTGAAAGCTAATACTACTACTTTGCCTTAACCCCTAGCGGGGCATAGCGCGTCAACTACTCCTGCGCGCCATCGTACTCTGTTCTGGGCAATGGGGCGCAACTCCCCAAAAGACTTACCCAGTACCTGACACTCCTTTGCCACAGATCGACGCCATGTGATTCGAGGACCCCCTCTTGGTCGGCCTTGGTTGGAAATGGGGTTCCATTTCATGGCATGCATAGCAATGCAGTTATCACTCTTCCGCAATGTGTGACCTATCCACTGCCATTTTCGCCTGCGTATCAATTCGTCGATTGGCATCTGACCCGTACGCCGACTTAGCTCTTCATTTGATATTGTTTCGGGCCAGAAAATTCTTAAAATTCGACGAAGACATGAGTTGACGAAAACTTGCAGCTTTCTGGTAACTCCTACGCAAACTTTCCATGTACTGCTCCCATACAAAAGCACTGATAGTACCAGGGAGCGAAACAGGCCCAGCTTGGTCTTAATGCTGAGATAACTGCCCTGCCAGATTTTGGACAGCATGCCGTATGCACGTTTAGCCTGGTTGATACGACGAGCGATGTCCTGCTCCGTACCACCATTTTCGGCAACAATGCTACCCAGGTAGACGAAGTTGTCCACCTTCTCCACAGGCTGCCCATTAATATTGATGGCAATAGGTGTCGGATTTCTTTTTCGCAACGGCGGGCTAAGAAGCTTGGTCTTGTTGGTATTAATCTTTAGCCCAACCTTGCTTGCCTCCCTCTCGAGATCTAACGCCATTGCGGACAGATCCATGATTTTGTGGGAGAGTAGGCATATGTCGTCAGCGTAGTCAAGATGTTGTAGATAAGATGTCAAAGTCCATTGAATTCCTCTGTCGAGTCCGGATAGGGCTGCATGCAACACATCGCCGATCACAATGAGGAATATGATCGGTGAGAGGATGCACCCCTGCCGAACTCCACTGCGAATCTCAAAGTCCCCCGACACCTTACCTTTATGCAGAACGCGACATTTCGCGCCGTCATAGGTTGCCTTAATAATAGCCACAAGCTTCTCAGGGATGCCTCTCCTGCGCAAGGCCGCCCATATAGAATCCCGGTTCACACTATCGAAAGCCTTTTCGAAATCGATGAAAAGCAAGTGAAGCGGAGAATCGTATTCAGCGCATTGCTCGATGATGATTCGCAAGGTGTTAATGTGATCGACACAGGAGAATCCGGATCGAAAGCCAGCCTGCTCTTCATCAATTGTGCTTTCTAAGTGGGCCTTTAGTCTTTCCAGGACGATTTTAGCTATTATCTTGGCAACGGCAGGAAGCACACAAATGCCTCTCCAATTATTACAGTCTGTGAGGCTACCCTTCTTTGGAAGTTTGATGATCAAACCTTCCTTCCACTCAGTGGGAAAGGTCTCTGTATTCCACGCTTTATCAACAAGTGGGTGCAGCAAATCGGCAGTTACGCTTGGCGCTGCTTGATAAAGTTCGGCAGGGATGCCGTCAAGTCCGGCGGCCTTTCCTCGTTTTAGTGCAATAATTGCAGTGACTATTTCCTCTTTAGTCGGGGCAGTGGACCGTATACGCACATTTTGATGGTTAGCTAAATTATCTATATGAGGGGGAACTTCACCAGAGGTTACACGGTTCAAGACCGCGGCGAAGTGTTCTTTCCACCGCCTCACTTGATCTTCTTCCAAGATAAGTAGCTTTCCATCACTATCTTTCACCGGATGTTGGCAGGAGTTACGACCACCTGTAAACTCCTTGATGACACCGTATACGGCATTTAAGTTGTTACTTCTAGCGGCTTCTTCTGCTGACGCTAAAAGAGAATTGGCATAAACTCTTTTATCGCGTCGCACACTACGCTGAACTTCTCGAGCTTTCTGACGGTAAAGGAGTTCGATGCTGCTTCGATTGTCGTCTGATGCTGCAGCCAAACGAACTTTCAGCTCCTTTCTTTCAACAATCCGCTGCCATGAAGCGTCGGACATCCATGGCTTATTCCGGCAGTCCGGGTTTGGGCCAAGGATGGTATTTGCGCTATCAATGTACGCATTTTTTATGGCATCCCAGTTTTCGTTTATGTCACTATCTGGGTGACTAGTTATCTCAGCCGCTTTTTGCGCAAGATGGTCATTATATTGTTGTAAGACAGCTGGATTTTTTAGTCGAGCGGTGTTGTATTTGCGGGGCCTGGATCTTTCGTCGCTGGGGCGGCGCACGGCTGCAATACGCAATCGAACATTAGCGACCATAAGATAATGGTCTCTTCCCATCCCAATATCGGCACCCTTCTTGTTTCGCACGTCCAGGAGGCAACTCTTGAATCTTTTACTAATGGCAAAATGGTCGATCTGATTTTGTGTTCTGCGCCGATCAACAGAGGACCAACTGATTTTGTGGTGGTCCTTATGCTCAAACATAGTACCACCGATGAAGAGACTGTGAAAGTTGCAGAACTCTACAAATCTTTCACCGTTGTCATTACGATCACCAAGACCGTGTCTCCCCATCACATGTCTGAGCCCATAGTTATCAGCGCCAACTTTCGCATTCAAATCACCCATAACCATTATAATGTCACCTTTAGGTGTTCTGCTCTGAACGGCGTTTAGTTCTTCGTAGAAGGAGTCTTTTGCCAAGACATTGTCGGGTTCAGTAGGGGCATAACATTGTATTATTGAGATGTTCCTCATTTTGGTCCGGAACCTGGCGGTCAAGACCCTGTCAGAGACCGGTTCCCAGGATAAGAGACAGTTTCGCGCGGCTCTGGTTAAAAGGAGCCCCACACCTGACTCACGACGACTACCGGTAGCTTTACCGGAGTACAACATTACAGTGCTGCCCGTTGGAGAGATGAATTCTCCGCTGTTCCACCATCTTATCTCACTAACTCCTAAGATATTTAATTTGTACCTCAGAAATTCACTCTCTAATTGAAGAAATCGTGCGTTCTGGGGACCTTCTGATCCATTGTCCAGGAGAGTACGCACATTCCAGAATCCAATCTTTGTCATTGTACGATAGCCAAAAGTCGTAACCGTTGAGTCAGTCCTTATCCGAGGCATAGTTGACGTTTCGTTAGCATATAAAGATTTCGGATAGTGCAAGTTGCTGGCATACACATCCTGTCCTTTGATTGTCGGTTTTAGCGACAGGCCCTCAAAGGGAAAGGCCGTGGTATTTTTTTCACACCCCACACCACAGGGGTACCTCCACCAAATCATCGCACCGCCATCACTGGCGGCTTGACGTTGGTTGGCAATGGTCTGTGACCACTGCCGTTCCAGGGGGCGCCCACGCGGAGGACCATGGAAGAGGAGTTTTTGCCCCCCCAGCAGCGATGTTTCACCGATTTTTATGTTATTCGGGGCGAAGGTAAGACCTTGATTGGTAGAGAAACAACGAGCGCATTGGGAATTTTGAAAATCGTCTCAACAATTAGTAACGTGAGCGCAAAACCTACCTCTGAACCGATTGGAAAAATTAAAAATGTGGTCATCGACATACCAATTAAAGCTGATGCTCGGTCGGTAATCCAACCATATCGTAGAATTCCGGTTACACTTGAGAGGACAGTCGATGATAAGATAAACGAATTACTACAGCAGGGCATAATCGAAAAAGTGGATGGACCATCTAAATGGGTATCGCCTATCGTGGTGGTACCAAAAGGCGACGGGGTTCGTATTTGTGTCGATATGCGCCGCGCCAATCAAGCTTCCAACAATTGAGGACTTTTTACCGCATTTAACAAAAGCGAAAGTATTTTCGAAATTAGATGTGAAAAATGCGTTCCATCAAGTCGAGATTTCGGAGCAGTCGAGGCATATAACGACGTTTATAACACGTAAGGGATTATTTCGCTACACTCGATTAATGTTTGGCATTTCATGTGCTCCAGAATTGTTCCAAAAACTGATGGAGCAAATTTTAATTGAATGCGATGGGTGTTTCAACTATATAGACGATATAATCATATTTGGCGAGAGCATCGAAGAGCACAATCAAAGATTGACAAAGGTGCGCGAAGTACTTAAATCGAATGGTGTAACACTTAATGAAGAAAAGTGCGAGTATGGAGTCCGTGAGGTCAAATTTTTGGGACACACTTTATCAAGCAGAGGTATCGAAGCTGATGATGACAAACTACAAGTCATCCGACATTTTCGTGAGCCAAAATCTTCCGAAGAAGTCCGCAGTTTTTTAGGTCTGGTAAATTATGTTGGCAAGTTTATTCCTGACTTAGCTACGACTACCGAACTACTTCGACTCTTAACAAAACAAACACAGAAATTTATATGGAATTCGGAACAGAGCAATGCATTTCACAAAATAAAACAGCATATGATGAGCACAGCAACATTGGGCTATTTTGATGTGAATGACCGGACACAAGTTATAGCCGATGCAAGTCCAGTTGGTTTGGGGGCAGTACTTATCCAATTTAATGAGAGTGGGCCAAGGATCATATCATATGCCAGCCGGAGCTTAACAGATGTAGAAAAGCGATATGCACAGACAGAAAAAGAAGCCTTGGCATTAGTATGGGCCATTGAGCGATTTCACTTCTATCTATATGGTAGATCATTTGAATTAATAACCGATCATCAACCACTCGAAACGTTATTCAAACCAAAGGCAAAGCCATGTTTGCGTATGGAACGATGGGTACTTCGGTTGCAGGCATACAAAGTTAATGTGATTTATCGTCCCGGGAAAACGAATATCGCGGATCCCCTGTCACGGTTAGCTGTCAGTGAGAGAATTGATTCGAAATCATTGGAAAAAGCCACTGAAGAGTATATACATTGGATAGTAGTAAATGCTGCGCCAGTTGCAATCAAAATAACCCAAATCGAAAGATCATCAGAAGCGAGCGAGGAAATACAAGCTGTTAAAAAGGGGCTCATCGATGGCGAATGGTCGACTATTACGATTCCTTTTAAACCGTTCGCAACCGAATTGTGTTTTGCGGGAGAAATTTTACTACGAGGAACACGTATCGTAATACCGGAGGATTTGAGGAAGCAGACGTTGGATTTGGCTCATAATGAAACAACGTCTACGAGCGAAAGTATGGTGGCCAAAACTGGATGCCCAGGTAGAGGCATATGTAAAAAGTTGCCGAGGCTGTATTTTGGTGGCGGCACCGGCCGCACCGGAACCAATGAATAGGAGAAGATTACCATCAGGTCCGTGGCGTCATTTGGCGATTGATTTTTTGGGGCCACTACCATCAGGACACACTTTGTTTGTGGTAGTTGATTACTATAGCCGCTTTGTGGAGATAGAGGTGATGATGAAGACTAGAGACCATTAAGAGATTAGAAGTGATTTTCACCAGGTTCGGTAACCCGATATCGATCACGGCGGACAATGGGCCTCAATTTGCGTGTGAAGAGTTTCGAAATTATTGTAAATCGAGAGCAATCGAATTAAATAATACCACACCCTATTAGCCGCAGATGAATGGCGAAGTGGAGAGGCAAAACCGTTCTATTTTAAAACGGCTAACTATCAGCCAATCGATGGAATCTGATTGGCGAGCTGACCTCAACAAGTACTTACTCATGTACCGCTCAACTGCGCATTCCACGACACACAAAACACCGGCTGAAATGCTTTTCGGTTGGAATATCCGTGATAAACTACCATCCATTCAATAACCAAAAGAGGTGGACGAAGAAATAGCTGACAGAGACAAGGAGATAAAAGAAAAAGGCAAGCAGTACGCGAACGAGCGCCGAAATGCTAAAGAAATTAACATTTGTAAAGAAGACAAAGTACTATTAAAGAGAATGGTGAAAACTAATAAGTTGTCATCAAACTTCGTACCAGGGATATACACGGTGGTCGATCGGAACGGAGGTGAAGCGGTTGTAGTATCCCATGATTCAGGAAAAGAGTATCGGCGTAACGTCTCCTATTTGCAGAAAATTATTGATCCCGAACCAGTCTCGACATCGACGAATAATAGCGCAACTAGTATATATGATCCAACGCAAGTATCAAGTGGGGACGAACAACAATTGCGACGGAAACGTAGCGAAACGTTGATAGAATCAAGAAGGGGTCGAACAGCGCGCAGGCCGGCATATCTTAAAGATTTCGAAATATAATAGAAAAGCAGCGGATATTTGATATCTGTTTTTCTTGATATTTAAAAGGGAAAGTAATGCAGTAACGCTAGAAGTGGCAACAATAATAGAGACTTGTAATATTGTTGTAGTGATGATCTGAAGTTTGAATAAACGTCATTCTTTGTATTTCTATGATGGCGTACAAACGTGTTTGATTTACATACGATTTTACAACATCGACACATCGGCACATCGGAACATCGACACATCGACACATCCACACATCGACACATCCACACATGCACACATGCACACATGCGCACATCCACACATCCAAACATGCACAACTCCAAACATCGATATTTCCACACATCGACACATCCACACATCCACTCATGCCCACATGCACACATACGCACATACGCACATGCACACATCGACACATCGACACATCCACACATGCACACATCAACACATGCACACATGAACACATCCACACATGCACACATAAACACATGCACACATGCACACATCCAAACATGCACACACGCACACATCCACACATCCACACATCCACAAATCCACACATCGACAAATTAACATATCGACATATCCGCACATGCACACATGCGCACATGCAAACATGCACACATGCACATATCCACACACGCGCACATCCACACATCCACACATGCACACATCCAAACATGGACACATCCCTACATCCACACATCCACACATTGACACATCGACACATCAACACATCGACACATCGACACATCCACACATCGACACATGCACACATGTGCACATGCACACATGCACACATCGACACATCCACGCATGCACACATCCACACATGCACACATCGACACATCCATATATCTACACATGCACACATGCGCACATGAACACATGCACACATGCACACATGCACACTTGCGCACATGCACACATGCACACATCAACACATCCACACATCCCAACATCCACGCTTCGACACATCCAAACATCCACACATCCACACATCGACACATCGACAATTCGACACATACACACATCCACACATCCACACTTCGACACATCCACACATCCACACATTCACACATCCGCACATCCACACATCGACACATACACACATCAACACATCAACACATCAACACATCAACACATCGACACATCCAAACATCCACACATCCAGACATCCACACATCCTCATATCCACTAATCGACACATCCACAAAATTCACAAATGCGCACTATCACACATGCGCACATGCGCACATGCACACATGCACACATCGACACATCCGCACATGCACACATCCACATATCCACACATGCACATATGCACACACGCACACATGCACACATCCACACATCCACACATTCACACATCCACACATCCACACATCCACACATCCACACATCCACACATCCACACATCCTCACATCCTCACATCCACTCATCGACACATCGACAAATGCACACATGCGCACATGCACACATGCGCACATGCGCACATGCACACGTGCACACATGCACACATCCACACATCCACACATTCACACATGAACACATCCACACATCCACGCATGCACACATGCGCACATCAACACATCCACACATCGACACATCCACACATCCACACATGCACACATCTACACATCAACACATCCACACATCCACACATCCACACATCAACACATCCACACATGCACACATCCACACATCCACACGTGAACACATGCACACATCCAAACATCCACACATCCACACAACGACAAATCCACACATCCACACATCGACACATTCACACATCCACACATCCACACATGCGCACATCCTCACATGCACACATCCACACATGCACATTTCGACCCATCCAAACATCCACACATCCACACATCCACACATCCGCACAACAACGCATCCACACATCCACACATTGACACATTCACACATCCACACATAAACACATCCACACATCGACACATCGACACATCCACACATCCACAAATCCATACATCCACACAGCCACATATCCACACATCCACACATTCACACATGCACACATGCACACATGCGCACATGCACATATGCACACATGCACACATCGACACATCCACGCATGCACACATGCAAACATCCACACATCCACAAATCGACACATTCACACATCCACACATCGAAACATCCACACATCCACAAATCCACACAAATACACATCCACATATCCACACATCCACATATGCACACATGCGCACATGCGCACATGCACACATGCGCACATGCACACATGCACACATCGTCACATGCACACTTCCACACATCGACATATCCACTCATCGACACATCCACACATCTACGCATCCATACATCAACACACCCACACATCGACACATTCACACATTCACACATCCACACATCCACACATCCACACATCCACACATCCACAAATCCACACATCCGCACATCCACACATCCACACATGCAAACATGCACACATCCACACATGCACACATGCGCATATCCACACATGCACACATCGACACACCACACATCCACACATCGACACATCCACACATCGACACATCGACACATCCACATATCGACACATCCACACATCCACAAATCCACACATCCACACATCCATTCATCAACACATCCACAAATGCACACATGCGCACATGCACACATGCACACATGCGCACATGCACACTTGCACACATGCACACATCGACACATGCACACATCCACACATGCACACATCCACACACCAACAAATCCACACATCCACATTCCACACATCCACACATCCACACAGGCACACATGCACACATGCGCACATGCTCACAGGAAAGACAAGAGGCGAAATGCAGGGTTCAATGGGTAAGAATGAGCGGTTTTGGATAGTGGAATGAATATGTGAAAAAGTGAAAAACCGGTCCCGGTGTATGTGTTTCTTTTTGTGTCATGGCGTCGGCTGAGACATTTTCTTTCCATGCCGAGTTTTGACGTGTTCAAACACGTTCCGCATTGTCTTGCACGGGTGAATTTTGCATCCGGGAAGACGGTTGAATGCAAGTTTTAAGAATTGAATTGCCTGACTGGGACTCAGTCGCTTCAATGCGAATGTTTGAGTCTGATTCCAGCTGTTGCTTCAATGCAGATTGAGATATTTGAATGAGGAGACTATGTCGGAAAAAAAAATGAATGGTCTGACTGGAATTCAGTCGCTTCAATGCGAATGTTTGAGTCTGATTCCAGCGGTTGCTTCAATGCAGATTGAGATAGGAGACTATGTCGAGGAAAAAAAATATTGGTCTGACTGGAATTCAGTCGCTTCAATGCGAATTTTTAAGTCTGATTCCAGCAGTTGCTTTAATGCAGGTTGAGATTTCCGAATAATGAAGCTAAGCAATAAATACAATTTATGTGACCCAAATTCATTCGCTTAAATGCGAATTTAATGGCTAATTTCATAATTTGCTCCGATGCAAACTTTTACAAAGAGACTATTTCAGTTAGTATAAAACGAATAAAATAATACCAGTAGAAATAAGCGTATTTACTGAGAAGATTATGAAACAAACCAAAAGTATTTGCAAAGATTTAACAAATAGTCATTTGTTGTTCGCAGGTGCAATTCGATCAATGGGATAGCATTTGCAGCCATTCGATTATGCGATTCACGCGGACAATGTGGGGGTCGAGTGGAGGAAATGGCTGCGTTCATTCGAAACATTAGCTAGAGCAAGCCTTATTCAAAACGACGAGTGGAAGGTTGACTTGTTGCTGCACTACGCGGGTTCAGAGGTGCAACAATTATATGAAACATTACCAAATTTACCGGGTGCTGAGAAACGGGGACCATTACTAGGTATAGAAAGCTACGTACCGAACATGACGAAGTACGAAGAGGCTGTAGAAAAGTTAAATTCGTTCTTTTTGCCGAAGCAAAATGCATCATACGAACGACATCTGTTGAGACAAATAAAACAGAAAAGCGACGAAAGTATCGATTCGTTTACCACTCGATTACGTATGCAAGCGGAACGGTGCGGGTTTGGAGACAAGATCGAAGAGAATATTCGGGACCAAATCATAGAAAACTGCCAGTCAGCCGCATTGCGCCGCGAATTGCTGAAAAGAGGCGACACTGGGTTAGCCGATATTTTGAAAGTGGCAAAAATATTTGAAACAGTGGCTCAACAAGAAAAGTCCTTTAGAAGTGCTACAGATGTGAAATTGGGGCCCGTGGAAGTTAATAAGATCCAGACAGAATCAATTCAATACGAACGGAATTTAGCCAGCTTCAGGACATCGATGTGCGGTCGATGCGGTTATCACGGTCATATAGGGAGCGACGAAAAGTGCCCAGCTCGTGGAAAAATCTGTCTTAAATGTGGGGGAAGAGATCACTTTGCAAGAAGATGTAGGAAACGTCAAGCCCGACGGGCATTCCCCGAAAAGGATGGTGAGAAGAACGAGATAAGAGAAAAAAAAAGACAGAAAGGGACAGCCTACCATCAGCACTGTCAAGAACATCAGGGTGAACGAAAACGACGAATATGTGTTTAACGTGACGGACGGCACTGATAGCAGTCAAATGGAATATCTGATTGGTGGGGTAAAGGTGTGGGCTGTAATTGACTCTGGCTCCAAATATAATTTGATGAGTGAAGTAACTTGGATCCGACTAAAGGAAATGGGTGTTGTAGTATTCAACCAACGAAAAATAACGGACAAGGTCTTCATAGCATATGGTGGGCACGAGCTCGTGCAACTCGGCGCATTCAGTGCAGTGCTGAAAGCTAATGAGCAGCGATGTTTCACCGATTTTTATGTTATTCGGGGCGAAGGTAAGACCTTGATTGGTAGAGAAACAACGAGCGCATTGGGAATTTTGAAAATCGTCTCAACAATTAGTAACGTGAGCGCAAAACCTACCTCTGAACCGATTGGAAAAATTAAAAATGTGGTCATCGACATACCAATTAAAGCTGATGCTCGGTCGGTAATCCAACCATATCGTAGAATTCCGGTTACACTTGAGAGGACAGTCGATGATAAGATAAACGAATTACTACAGCAGGGCATAATCGAAAAAGTGGATGGACCATCTAAATGGGTATCGCCTATCGTGGTGGTACCAAAAGGCGACGGGGTTCGTATTTGTGTCGATATGCGCCGCGCCAATCAAGCTTCCAACAATTGAGGACTTTTTACCGCATTTAACAAAAGCGAAAGTATTTTCGAAATTAGATGTGAAAAATGCGTTCCATCAAGTCGAGATTTCGGAGCAGTCGAGGCATATAACGACGTTTATAACACGTAAGGGATTATTTCGCTACACTCGATTAATGTTTGGCATTTCATGTGCTCCAGAATTGTTCCAAAAACTGATGGAGCAAATTTTAATTGAATGCGATGGGTGTTTCAACTATATAGACGATATAATCATATTTGGCGAGAGCATCGAAGAGCACAATCAAAGATTGACAAAGGTGCGCGAAGTACTTAAATCGAATGGTGTAACACTTAATGAAGAAAAGTGCGAGTATGGAGTCCGTGAGGTCAAATTTTTGGGACACACTTTATCAAGCAGAGGTATCGAAGCTGATGATGACAAACTACAAGTCATCCGACATTTTCGTGAGCCAAAATCTTCCGAAGAAGTCCGCAGTTTTTTAGGTCTGGTAAATTATGTTGGCAAGTTTATTCCTGACTTAGCTACGACTACCGAACTACTTCGACTCTTAACAAAACAAACACAGAAATTTATATGGAATTCGGAACAGAGCAATGCATTTCACAAAATAAAACAGCATATGATGAGCACAGCAACATTGGGCTATTTTGATGTGAATGACCGGACACAAGTTATAGCCGATGCAAGTCCAGTTGGTTTGGGGGCAGTACTTATCCAATTTAATGAGAGTGGGCCAAGGATCATATCATATGCCAGCCGGAGCTTAACAGATGTAGAAAAGCGATATGCACAGACAGAAAAAGAAGCCTTGGCATTAGTATGGGCCATTGAGCGATTTCACTTCTATCTATATGGTAGATCATTTGAATTAATAACCGATCATCAACCACTCGAAACGTTATTCAAACCAAAGGCAAAGCCATGTTTGCGTATGGAACGATGGGTACTTCGGTTGCAGGCATACAAAGTTAATGTGATTTATCGTCCCGGGAAAACGAATATCGCGGATCCCCTGTCACGGTTAGCTGTCAGTGAGAGAATTGATTCGAAATCATTGGAAAAAGCCACTGAAGAGTATATACATTGGATAGTAGTAAATGCTGCGCCAGTTGCAATCAAAATAACCCAAATCGAAAGATCATCAGAAGCGAGCGAGGAAATACAAGCTGTTAAAAAGGGGCTCATCGATGGCGAATGGTCGACTATTACGATTCCTTTTAAACCGTTCGCAACCGAATTGTGTTTTGCGGGAGAAATTTTACTACGAGGAACACGTATCGTAATACCGGAGGATTTGAGGAAGCAGACGTTGGATTTGGCTCATAATGAAACAACGTCTACGAGCGAAAGTATGGTGGCCAAAACTGGATGCCCAGGTAGAGGCATATGTAAAAAGTTGCCGAGGCTGTATTTTGGTGGCGGCACCGGCCGCACCGGAACCAATGAATAGGAGAAGATTACCATCAGGTCCGTGGCGTCATTTGGCGATTGATTTTTTGGGGCCACTACCATCAGGACACACTTTGTTTGTGGTAGTTGATTACTATAGCCGCTTTGTGGAGATAGAGGTGATGATGAAGACTAGAGACCATTAAGAGATTAGAAGTGATTTTCACCAGGTTCGGTAACCCGATATCGATCACGGCGGACAATGGGCCTCAATTTGCGTGTGAAGAGTTTCGAAATTATTGTAAATCGAGAGCAATCGAATTAAATAATACCACACCCTATTGGCCGCAGATGAATGGCGAAGTGGAGAGGCAAAACCGTTCTATTTTAAAACGGCTAACTATCAGCCAATCGATGGAATCTGATTGGCGAGCTGACCTCAACAAGTACTTACTCATGTACCGCTCAACTGCGCATTCCACGACACACAAAACACCGGCTGAAATGCTTTTCGGTTGGAATATCCGTGATAAACTACCATCCATTCAATAACCAAAAGAGGTGGACGAAGAAATAGCTGACAGAGACAAGGAGATAAAAGAAAAAGGCAAGCAGTACGCGAACGAGCGCCGAAATGCTAAAGAAATTAACATTTGTAAAGAAGACAAAGTACTATTAAAGAGAATGGTGAAAACTAATAAGTTGTCATCAAACTTCGTACCAGGGATATACACGGTGGTCGATCGGAACGGAGGTGAAGCGGTTGTAGTATCCCATGATTCAGGAAAAGAGTATCGGCGTAACGTCTCCCATTTGCAGAAAATTATTGATCCCGAACCAGTCTCGACATCGACGAATAATAGCGCAACTAGTATATATGATCCAACGCAAGTATCAAGTGGGGACGAACAACAATTGCGACGGAAACGTAGCGAAACGTTGATAGAATCAAGAAGGGGTCGAACAGCGCGCAGGCCGGCATATCTTAAAGATTTCGAAATATAATAGAAAAGCAGCGGATATTTGATATCTGTTTTTCTTGATATTTAAAAGGGAAAGTAATGCAGTAACGCTAGAAGTGGCAACAATAATAGAGACTTGTAATATTGTTGTAGTGATGATCTGAAGTTTGAATAAACGTCATTCTTTGTATTTCTATGATGGCGTACAAACGTGTTTGATTTACATACGATTTTACAACATCGACACATCGGCACATCGGAACATCGACACATCGACACATCCACACATCGACACATCCACACATGCACACATGCACACATGCGCACATCCACACATCCAAACATGCACAACTCCAAACATCGATATTTCCACACATCGACACATCCACACATCCACTCATGCCCACATGCACACATACGCACATACGCACATGCACACATCGACACATCGACACATCCACACATGCACACATCAACACATGCACACATGAACACATCCACACATGCACACATAAACACATGCACACATGCACACATCCAAACATGCACACACGCACACATCCACACATCCACACATCCACAAATCCACACATCGACAAATTAACATATCGACATATCCGCACATGCACACATGCGCACATGCAAACATGCACACATGCACATATCCACACACGCGCACATCCACACATCCACACATGCACACATCCAAACATGGACACATCCCTACATCCACACATCCACACATTGACACATCGACACATCAACACATCGACACATCCACACATCGACACATGCACACATGTGCACATGCACACATGCACACATCGACACATCCACGCATGCACACATCCACACATGCACACATCGACACATCCATATATCTACACATGCACACATGCGCACATGAACACATGCACACATGCACACATGCACACTTGCGCACATGCACACATGCACACATCAACACATCCACACATCCCAACATCCACGCTTCGACACATCCAAACATCCACACATCCACACATCGACACATCGACAATTCGACACATACACACATCCACACATCCACACTTCGACACATCCACACATCCACACATTCACACATCCGCACATCCACACATCGACACATACACACATCAACACATCAACACATCAACACATCAACACATCAACACATCGACACATCCAAACATCCACACATCCAGACATCCACACATCCTCATATCCACTAATCGACACATCCACAAAATTCACAAATGCGCACTATCACACATGCGCACATGCGCACATGCACACATGCACACATCGACACATCCGCACATGCACACATCCACATATCCACACATGCACACATGCACACACACACACATGCACACATCCACACATCCACACATTCACACATCCACACATCCACACATCCACACATCCACACATCCACACATCCTCACATCCTCACATCCACTCATCGACACATCGACAAATGCACACATGCGCACATGCACACATGCGCACATGCGCACATGCACACGTGCACACATGCACACATCCACACATCCACACATTCACACATGAACACATCCACACATCCACGCATGCACACATGCGCACATCAACACATCCACACATCGACACATCCACACATCCACACATGCACACATCTACACATCAACACATCCACACATCCACACATCCACACATCAACACATCCACACATGCACACATCCACACATCCACACGTGAACACATGCACACATCCAAACATCCACACATCCACACAACGACAAATCCACACATCCACACATCGACACATTCACACATCCACACATCCACACATGCGCACATCCTCACATGCACACATCCACACATGCACATTTCGACCCATCCAAACATCCACACATCCACACATCCGCACAACAACGCATCCACACATCCACACATTGACACATTCACACATCCACACATAAACACATCCACACATCGACACATCCACACATCCACAAATCCATACATCCACACAGCCACATATCCACACATCCACACATTCACACATGCACACATGCACACATGCGCACATGCACATATGCACACATGCACACATCGACACATCCACGCATGCACACATCCAAACATCCACACATCCACAAATCGACACATTCACACATCCACACATCGAAACATCCACACATCCACAAATCCACACAAATACACATCCACATATCCACACATCCACATATGCACACATGCGCACATGCGCACAGGCACACATGCGCACATGCACACATGCACACATTGTCACATGCACACTTCCACACATCGACATATCCACTCATCGACACATCCACACATCTACGCATCCATACATCAACACACCCACACATCGACACATTCACACATTCACACATCCACACATCCACACATCCACACATCCACACATCCACACATCCACACATCCACACATCCACAAATCCACACATCCGCACATCCACACATCCACACATGCAAACATGCACACATCCACACATGCACACATGCGCATATCCACACATGCACACATCGACACACCACACATCCACACATCGACACATCCACACATCCACACATCGACACATCGACACATCCACATATCGACACATCCACACATCCACAAATCCACACATCCACACATCCATTCATCAACACATCCACAAATGCACACATGCGCACATGCACACATGCACACATGCGCACATGCACACTTGCACACATGCACACATCGACACATGCACACATCCACACATGCACACATCCACACACCAACAAATCCACACATCCACATTCCACACATCCACACATCCACACAGGCACACATGCACACATGCGCACATGCTCACAGGAAAGACAAGAGGCGAAATGCAGGGTTCAATGGGTAAGAATGAGCGGTTTTGGATAGTGGAATGAATATGTGAAAAAGTGAAAAACCGGTCCCGGTGTATGTGTTTCTTTTTGTGTCATGGCGTCGGCTGAGACATTTTCTTTCCATGCCGAGTTTTGACGTGTTCAAACACGTTCCGCATTGTCTTGCACGGGTGAATTTTGCATCCGGGAAGACGGTTGAATGCAAGTTTTAAGAATTGAATTGCCTGACTGGGACTCAGTCGCTTCAATGCGAATGTTTGAGTCTGATTCCAGCTGTTGCTTCAATGCAGATTGAGATATTTGAATGAGGAGACTATGTCGGAAAAAAAAATGAATGGTCTGACTGGAATTCAGTCGCTTCAATGCGAATGTTTGAGTCTGATTCCAGCGGTTGCTTCAATGCAGATTGAGATAGGAGACTATGTCGAGGAAAAAAAATATTGGTCTGACTGGAATTCAGTCGCTTCAATGCGAATTTTTAAGTCTGATTCCAGCAGTTGCTTTAATGCAGGTTGAGATTTCCGAATAATGAAGCTAAGCAATAAATACAATTTATGTGACCCAAATTCATTCGCTTAAATGCGAATTTAATGGCTAATTTCATAATTTGCTCCGATGCAAACTTTTACAAAGAGACTATTTCAGTTAGTATAAAACGAATAAAATAATACCAGTAGAA
The DNA here is from genome assembly GCA_964017055.1 of Chloromyia formosa. Classification (NCBI taxonomy): domain Eukaryota; kingdom Metazoa; phylum Arthropoda; class Insecta; order Diptera; family Stratiomyidae; genus Chloromyia; species Chloromyia formosa. Next base: position 71,180,626 of record OZ024814.1, read on the forward strand.
ATAAGCGTATTTACTGAGAAGATTATGAAACAAACCAAAAGTATTTGCAAAGATTTAACAAATAGTCATTTGTTGTTCGCAGGTGCAATTCGATCAATGGGATAGCATTTGCAGCCATTCGATTATGCGATTCACGCGGACAATGTGGGGGTCGAGTGGAGGAAATGGCTGCGTTCATTCGAAACATTAGCTAGAGCAAGCCTTATTCAAAACGACGAGTGGAAGGTTGACTTGTTGCTGCACTACGCGGGTTCAGAGGTGCAACAATTATATGAAACATTACCAAATTTACCGGGTGCTGAGAAACGGGGACCATTACTAGGTATAGAAAGCTACGTACCGAACATGACGAAGTACGAAGAGGCTGTAGAAAAGTTAAATTCGTTCTTTTTGCCGAAGCAAAATGCATCATACGAACGACATCTGTTGAGACAAATAAAACAGAAAAGCGACGAAAGTATCGATTCGTTTACCACTCGATTACGTATGCAAGCGGAACGGTGCGGGTTTGGAGACAAGATCGAAGAGAATATTCGGGACCAAATCATAGAAAACTGCCAGTCAGCCGCATTGCGCCGCGAATTGCTGAAAAGAGGCGACACTGGGTTAGCCGATATTTTGAAAGTGGCAAAAATATTTGAAACAGTGGCTCAACAAGAAAAGTCCTTTAGAAGTGCTACAGATGTGAAATTGGGGCCCGTGGAAGTTAATAAGATCCAGACAGAATCAATTCAATACGAACGGAATTTAGCCAGCTTCAGGACATCGATGTGCGGTCGATGCGGTTATCACGGTCATATAGGGAGCGACGAAAAGTGCCCAGCTCGTGGAAAAATCTGTCTTAAATGTGGGGGAAGAGATCACTTTGCAAGAAGATGTAGGAAACGTCAAGCCCGACGGGCATTCCCCGAAAAGGATGGTGAGAAGAACGAGATAAGAGAAAAAAAAAGACAGAAAGGGACAGCCTACCATCAGCACTGTCAAGAACATCAGGGTGAACGAAAACGACGAATATGTGTTTAACGTGACGGACGGCACTGATAGCAGTCAAATGGAATATCTGATTGGTGGGGTAAAGGTGTGGGCTGTAATTGACTCTGGCTCCAAATATAATTTGATGAGTGAAGTAACTTGGATCCGACTAAAGGAAATGGGTGTTGTAGTATTCAACCAACGAAAAATAACGGACAAGGTCTTCATAGCATATGGTGGGCACGAGCTCGTGCAACTCGGCGCATTCAGTGCAGTGCTGAAAGCTAATGAGCAGCGATGTTTCACCGATTTTTATGTTATTCGGGGCGAAGGTAAGACCTTGATTGGTAGAGAAACAACGAGCGCATTGGGAATTTTGAAAATCGTCTCAACAATTAGTAACGTGAGCGCAAAACCTACCTCTGAACCGATTGGAAAAATTAAAAATGTGGTCATCGACATACCAATTAAAGCTGATGCTCGGTCGGTAATCCAACCATATCGTAGAATTCCGGTTACACTTGAGAGGACAGTCGATGATAAGATAAACGAATTACTACAGCAGGGCATAATCGAAAAAGTGGATGGACCATCTAAATGGGTATCGCCTATCGTGGTGGTACCAAAAGGCGACGGGGTTCGTATTTGTGTCGATATGCGCCGCGCCAATCAAGCTTCCAACAATTGAGGACTTTTTACCGCATTTAACAAAAGCGAAAGTATTTTCGAAATTAGATGTGAAAAATGCGTTCCATCAAGTCGAGATTTCGGAGCAGTCGAGGCATATAACGACGTTTATAACACGTAAGGGATTATTTCGCTACACTCGATTAATGTTTGGCATTTCATGTGCTCCAGAATTGTTCCAAAAACTGATGGAGCAAATTTTAATTGAATGCGATGGGTGTTTCAACTATATAGACGATATAATCATATTTGGCGAGAGCATCGAAGAGCACAATCAAAGATTGACAAAGGTGCGCGAAGTACTTAAATCGAATGGTGTAACACTTAATGAAGAAAAGTGCGAGTATGGAGTCCGTGAGGTCAAATTTTTGGGACACACTTTATCAAGCAGAGGTATCGAAGCTGATGATGACAAACTACAAGTCATCCGACATTTTCGTGAGCCAAAATCTTCCGAAGAAGTCCGCAGTTTTTTAGGTCTGGTAAATTATGTTGGCAAGTTTATTCCTGACTTAGCTACGACTACCGAACTACTTCGACTCTTAACAAAACAAACACAGAAATTTATATGGAATTCGGAACAGAGCAATGCATTTCACAAAATAAAACAGCATATGATGAGCACAGCAACATTGGGCTATTTTGATGTGAATGACCGGACACAAGTTATAGCCGATGCAAGTCCAGTTGGTTTGGGGGCAGTACTTATCCAATTTAATGAGAGTGGGCCAAGGATCATATCATATGCCAGCCGGAGCTTAACAGATGTAGAAAAGCGATATGCACAGACAGAAAAAGAAGCCTTGGCATTAGTATGGGCCATTGAGCGATTTCACTTCTATCTATATGGTAGATCATTTGAATTAATAACCGATCATCAACCACTCGAAACGTTATTCAAACCAAAGGCAAAGCCATGTTTGCGTATGGAACGATGGGTACTTCGGTTGCAGGCATACAAAGTTAATGTGATTTATCGTCCCGGGAAAACGAATATCGCGGATCCCCTGTCACGGTTAGCTGTCAGTGAGAGAATTGACTCGAAATCATTGGAAAAAGCCACTGAAGAGTATATACATTGGATAGTAGTAAATGCTGCGCCAGTTGCAATCAAAATAACCCAAATCGAAAGATCATCAGAAGCGAGCGAGGAAATACAAGCTGTTAAAAAGGGGCTCATCGATGGCGAATGGTCGACTATTACGATTCCTTTTAAACCGTTCGCAACCGAATTGTGTTTTGCGGGAGAAATTTTACTACGAGGAACACGTATCGTAATACCGGAGGATTTGAGGAAGCAGACGTTGGATTTGGCTCATAATGAAACAACGTCTACGAGCGAAAGTATGGTGGCCAAAACTGGATGCCCAGGTAGAGGCATATGTAAAAAGTTGCCGAGGCTGTATTTTGGTGGCGGCACCGGCCGCACCGGAACCAATGAATAGGAGAAGATTACCATCAGGTCCGTGGCGTCATTTGGCGATTGATTTTTTGGGGCCACTACCATCAGGACACACTTTGTTTGTGGTAGTTGATTACTATAGCCGCTTTGTGGAGATAGAGGTGATGATGAAGACTAGAGACCATTAAGAAATTAGAAGTGATTTTCACCAGGTTCGGTAACCCGATATCGATCACGGCGGACAATGGGCCTCAATTTGCGTGTGAAGAGTTTCGAAATTATTGTAAATCGAGAGCAATCGAATTAAATAATACCACACCCTATTGGCCGCAGATGAATGGCGAAGTGGAGAGGCAAAACCGTTCTATTTTAAAACGGCTAACTATCAGCCAATCGATGGAATCTGATTGGCGAGCTGACCTCAAAAAGTACTTACTCATGTACCGCTCAACTGCGCATTCCACGACACACAAAACACCGGCTGAAATGCTTTTCGGTTGGAATATCCGTGATAAACTACCATCCATTCAATAACCAAAAGAGGTGGACGAAGAAATAGCTGACAGAGACAAGGAGATAAAAGAAAAAGGCAAGCAGTACGCGAACGAGCGCCGAAATGCTAAAGAAATTAACATTTGTAAAGAAGACAAAGTACTATTAAAGAGAATGGTGAAAACTAATAAGTTGTCATCAAACTTCGTACCAGGGATATACACGGTGGTCGATCGGAACGGAGGTGAAGCGGTTGTAGTATCCCATGATTCAGGAAAAGAGTATCGGCGTAACGTCTCCCATTTGCAGAAAATTATTGATCCCGAACCAGTCTCGACATCGACGAATAATAGCGCAACTAGTATATATGATCCAACGCAAGTATCAAGTGGGGACGAACAACAATTGCGACGGAAACGTAGCGAAACGTTGATAGAATCAAGAAGGGGTCGAACAGCGCGCAGGCCGGCATATCTTAAAGATTTCGAAATATAATAGAAAAGCAGCGGATATTTGATATCTGTTTTTCTTGATATTTAAAAGGGAAAGTAATGCAGTAACGCTAGAAGTGGCAACAATAATAGAGACTTGTAATATTGTTGTAGTGATGATCTGAAGTTTGAATAAACGTCAATCTTTGTATTTCTATGATGGCGTACAAACGTGTTTGATTTACATACGATTTTACAACATCGACACATCGGCACATCGGAACATCGACACATCGACACATCCACACATCGACACATCCACACATGCACACATGCACACATGCGCACATCCACACATCCAAACGTGCACAACTCCAAACATCGATATTTCCACACATCGACACATCCACACATCCACTCATGCCCACATGCACACATACGCACATACGCACATGCACACATCGACACATCGACACATCCACACATGCACACATCAACACATGCACACATGAACACATCCACACATGCACACATAAACACATGCACACATGCACACATCCAAACATGCACACATGCACACATCCACACATCCACACATCCACAAATCCACACATCGACAAATTAACATATCGACATATCCGCACATGCACACATGCGCACATGCACGCATGCACACATGCACACATGCGCACATGCAAACATGCACACATGCACATATCCACACACGCGCACATCCACACATCCACACATGCACACATCCAAACATGGACACATCCCTACATCCACACATCCACACATTGACACATCGACACATCAACACATCGACACATCGACACATCCACACATCGACACATGCACACATGTGCACATGCACACATGCACACATCGACACATCCACGCATGCACACATCCACACATGCACACATCGACACATCCATATATCTACACATGCACACATGCGCACATGAACACATGCACACATGCACACATGCACACTTGCGGACATGCACACATGCACACATCAACACATCCACACATCCCAACATCCACGCTTCGACACATCCAAACATCCACACATCCACACATCGACACATCGACAATTCGACACATACACACATCCACACTTCGACACATCCACACATCCACACATTCACACATCCGCACATCCACACATCGACACATACAAAAATCAACACATCAACACATCAACACATCGACACATCCAAACATCCACACATCCAGACATCCACACATCCTCATATCCACTAATCGACACATCCACAAAATTCACAAATGCGCACTATCACACATGCGCACATGCGCACATGCACACATGCACACATCGACACATCCGCACATGCACACATCCACATATCCACACATGCACACATGCACACACGCACACATGCACACATCCACACATCCACACATTCACACATCCACACATCCACACATCCACACATCCACACATCCACACATCCTCACATCCTCACATCCACTCATCGAAACATCGACAAATGCACACATGCGCACATGCACACATGCGCACATGCGCACATGCACACGTGCACACATGCACACATCCACACATCCACACATTCACACATGAACACATCCACACATCCACGCATGCACACATGCGCACATCAACACATCCACACATCGACACATCCACACATCCACACATGCACACATCTACACATCAACACATCCACACATCCACACATCCACACATCAACACATCCACACATGCACACATCCACACATCCACACGTGAACACATGCACACATCCAAACATCCACACATCCACACAACGACAAATCCACACATCCACACATCGAAAGATTCACACATCCACACATCCACACATGCGCACATCCTCACATGCACACATCCACACTTGCACATTTCGACCCATCCAAACATCCACACATCCACACATCCGCACAACAACGCATCCACACATCCACACATTGACACATTCACACATCCACACATAAACACATCCACACATCGACACATCCACACATCCACAAATCCATACATCCACACAGCCACATATCCACACATCCACACATTCACACATCCACACATCCACACATCCACACATCCACACATCCACACATCCTCACATCCTCACATCCACTCATCGACACATCGACAAATGCACACATGCGCACATGCACACATGCGCACATGCGCACATGCACACGTGCACACATGCACACATCCACACATCCACACATTCACACATGAACACATCCACACATCCACGCATGCACACATCCTCACATCCTCACATCCACTCATCGACACATCGACAAATGCACACATGCGCACATGCACACATGCGCACATGCGCACATGCACACATCCACACATGCACACATCGACACATCCACACATGCACACATGCACACACGCACACATGCACACATCCACACATCCACACATTCACACATCCACACATCCACACATCCACACATCCACACATCCACACATCCTCACATCCACTCATCGACACATCGACAAATGCACACATGCGCACATGCACACATGCGCACATCCACACATGCACACATGCGCACATCCACACATGCACACATCCACACATTCATATTTCGACTCATCCACACATCCACGCATCCGCACATCCACACATGCACACATCCACACATCCACACATCCACACATGCACACATGCGCACATTCACACATGCACACATCCACACATCCACACATCCACACATCCACACATGCACACATGCACACATCCACACATCGACACATCCACACATCCACAAGTCGACACATCCACACATCCACACATCGAAACGTTCACACATCCACTCATCCACACATCCGCACATGCACACATCCACACATGCACACATGCGAACATCCACACATGCACATATCCACACATGCACACATCCACACATCCGCACGCATCTAAACATCCGCACCTCCACACATCGACAAAGCCACACGTCCACACATCGACACATTCATACATGCACACATCCACACATCGACACATCCTCACATCCACACATCGTCATATCCACACATCCACAATTCGACACATTCACACATCCACACATCCACACATGCACACATACACATGCACATATCGTCTCATCCACACATCCACACATCCGCACGACAACGCATCCACACATCAACACATCGACACATTCACACATCCACACATCCACACATCCACACATCGACACATCCACACATCAACAAATCCACACATCCACACATTTACACATCGACACATCCATACATCAACACATCCACACATCGACACATTCACACATTCACACATCCAAACATCCACACATCCACACTTCCACACATCGACACATCAACACATCCTCACATCCTCACATCGACACATCCTTACACACGCACATCCACACATGCACACATCCACACATGCACATTTCGACTCATCCACACATCCTCATATCCACACATCCGCACAACCACGCATCCACACATCCACACATTGACACATTCACACATCCACACATCGACACATCCACACATCCACAAATCCACACATCCACACATCTACACATCGACACATCCACACATCCACACATCCACACATCCACAAATCCACACACCCACACATCCACACATCCACACATCCCAACTTGCACACATGCACACATGCGCACATGCACACATGCACACATCGACACATCCACGCATGCACACATCCAAACATACACACATCCACAAATCGAAACATTCACACATCGACAAATCATTACATCTACACATCGACACATTCACTCATCCACACATGCACACATCCACACATCGATACATCCACACATCGACAAATCCACACATCGACACATTTACACATCCACACACCCACACATGCGCAAATCCACACATGCACACATGCGCACATCCACACATGCACACATCTACACATGCATATTTCGACTCATCCACACATCCACGCATCCACACATCCACACATACACACATCCACACATCCACACATGCACACATGCGCACATTCACACATGCACACATCCACACATGCACACATGCACACATCCACACATCGACACATCCACACATCCACAAGTCGACACATCCACACATCCACACATCGACACGTTCACACATAAACTCATCCACACATCCCCACATGCACACATCCACACATGCACACATGCGAACATATACACATGCACATATCCACACATGCACACATCCACACATCCGCACACATCCAAACATCCGCAACTCCACACATCGACAAATCCACACGTCCACACATCGACACATCCATACATGCACACATCCACACATCGACACATCCTCACATCCACACATCGTCAAATCAACACATCCACAATTCGACACATTCACACATCCACACATCCACACATGCACACATCCACACATGCACATTTCGTCTCATCCACACATCCACACATCCGCACGACGACGCATCCACACATCAACACATCGACACATTCACACATCCACACATCCACACATCCACACATCCACACATCCACACATCCACAAATTCACACATCCACACATTTACACTTCCACACATCGACACATCAACACATCCACACATCCTCACATCGACACATCCACACACACGCACATCCACAGATGCACACATCCACACATGCACACATCCACACAGCCACACATCCTCACATCCACTCATCGACACATCCATACATCAACACATCCACACATCGACACATTCACACATTCACACATCCAAACATCCACACATCCACACTTCCACACATCGACACATCAACACATCCACACATCCTCACATCGACACATCCACACACACGCACATCCACACATGCACACATCCACACATGCACACATCCACACAGCCACACATCCTCACATCCACTCATCGACACATCCACAAATGCACACATGCGCACATGCACACATGCGCACATGCGCACATGCACACGTGCACACATGCACACATCGACACATCCACACATGCACACTTGCACACATCCACACATCCACACATCCACACATGCACACATGCACACATGCACACATCAACACATCAACACATCCACACATCGACACATCCACACATCGACACATCCACACATCCACACATCCACACATCTACACATCCACACATCCACACATCAACAAATCCACACATGCACACATGCACACATCCACACGTGCACACATGCACACAACCAAATATCCACACATCCACACATCGACAAATCCACACATCCACACATCGACACATTCACACATCCACACATCCACACATCCACACATCCACACATGCGCACATCCACACATGCACACATCCACACATGCACATTTCGACTCATCCACACATCCACATATACAAACATCCGCACAACCACGCATCCACACATCCACACATTGACACATTCACACATCCACACATCCACACATCGACACATCCACACATCCCCAAATCCACACATCCACACATCCACACATCGACACATCCACAAATCCACACACCCACACATCCACATATCCACACATCCACACATCCCAACTTGCACACATGCTCACATGCGCACATGCGCACATGCACACATGCACACATCGACACATCCACGCATGCACCCATCCAAACACACACACATCCACAAATCGAAACATTCACACATCCTCAAATCGACACATCCACTCATCCACAAATCCACACAGCCACACATCCACAAATCCACACATCCACATATGCACACATGCACACATGCGCACATGCGCACATGCACACATGCACACAGCGACACATCCACACATGCACACTTCCACACATCGACACATCCACTCATCGACACATCCACATATCCACTCATCGACAAATCCACACATCTACACATCCATACATCAACACATTCACACATCGACACATTCACACATTCACACATCCACACATCCACACATCGACTCTCATCCACACATCGTCAAATCCACTCATCCACACATCCACACATGCACACATCCACACATGCACACTTGCGAATATCCACACATGCACACATCCACACATCCACACATCCACACATCGACATATCCACACATCCACACATCCACACATCCACACATGCACACATGCGCACATCCACACATGCACACATCCACACATCGTAAAATCCACACATCCACACATCGACACATTCACACATTCACACATCCACACATGCACACATCTACACATGCACATTTCGAATCATCCACACATCCTCACATCCGCACGACAACGCATCAAAACATCAACACGTTCACACATCCACACATCCACACATCCACACATCGACACATCCACACATCCACACATCCACACATCCACACATCAACACATCCACACATCCACACATCCACACATGCACACATGCGCACATGCACACATGCGCACGTGCACACATGCGCACATGCACATATGCACACATGCACAAATCGACACATCCACACATGCACACTTCCACTCACCGGCACTTCCACAAATCGACACATTCACACATTCACACATCCACACATCCACACATCCACACATCCACAAATCGACACAATCACACATCCACACATCCACACATCCACACATAAACACATCCACACATCCACAAATCCACAAATCCACACATCCACAAATCCACACATCCACACATCCACACATGCACATATGCGCAAATGCACACATGCGCACATGCACACATGCACAAATCGACACATCCACACATGCACACTTCCACTCACCGGCACTTCCACAAATCGACACATTCACACATTCACACATCCACACATCCACACATCCACAAATCCACACATCCACACATCCACACATCCACACATCCACACATCCACACATCCACACATCCACACATCCACACATCCACACATCCACACATGCAAACATGCACACATCCACACATCCACACATGCGCACATCCGAACATGCACACATCCACACATGCACACATCGACATATCCACACATCGAAACATTCACACATCCACACATCGACATATCCACTAATCCACAAATCGACACATTCACACATCCACAAATCCATGCATCCACACATGCACACATCCACTCATGCACATATGCGAACATCCACACATGCACCCATGCACACATCCACACATGCACACATCCACTCATCGACACATCCACACATCCACACATCGACACATCCACAAATCGACACATTCACACATCCATACTTCCACACATCGACACATCCACACATTCACAAATCCACACATCCACACGTCCACTCATCGACACATCCACATATCCACTCATCGACACATCCACACATCTACACATCGACACATCCATACATCAACACATCCACACATCGACACCTTCACACATTCACACATCCACACATCCACACATCGACACATCCACATATCCACTCATCGACACATCCACAAATGCACACATCCACACATTCACACATACACACATACACACATCGACACATCCACACATAAAAACATCCACACATCCACACATCGACACATCCACACCCACACATCGACATTTCCACACATCCACATATCGACACATCCACACACGCGCACATCCACACATGCACACATTCACACATGCACACATCCACACATCGACACATCCCCACATCCACACATTGACACATCCACAAATCCACACATCGACATTTCCACACATCCACACATGCACACTTGCGCACATCCACAAATCCACACATCCACAAATCCACACATCCTTCCATTCACACATCTACAAATCCACACATCCACGCATCGACACATCGACACATCGTCACATCCACATATCCACACATCCAAACATGCACACATCCACACATTGATACATCCACACATGCACATATGAACACATGCGCACATGTTCACGTGCACACATCTACACATCCACACATCGACACATTCACACCTGCACACATGCACACTTCCACACATCCACACATCCACACATTCATATATCCACACATCCACACATCGAGACATCCACACATCCACACACGCGCACATACGCCCATGCACACATGCACACATCCACACATTGATACATCCACACATCGACCCATTCACACATGCGCACATGCCCACATGCACATATGCACACATGCACACATGCGCACATCCACACATCCACACATCCATAAATCCACACATCAACACAACCACACATCCACACATGCACACATGCGCACATCCACACATCCACAAATCCACACATCCCCACATCCACACATCTACACATCCACACATCCACACATCCACACATCCACACATGCGCACATGCACATATGCACACATGCACACATGCGCACATCCACACATGCACACATCCACACATGCACATTTCGACTCATCCACACATCCGCACATCCACAAATCCACACATCCGCACATCCACGCATCCACACATCGACAAATTCACACATCCACACATCGACGCATCCACATATCCACAAATCCACACATCCACACATCCACACATAAACACATGCACAAATGCGCACATGCGCACATTGATACATGCACACATCCACACATCGACACATCCACACATCCACACGTCCACATATCGACACATCCACACAACGACACATCCACACATCCACACATGCACACATCCATACATGCTCACATCCACACATCGACACATCCACACATCGACACATCCACACTTCCACACATCCAAACATGCACACTTCTACATATGCACACATCCACACATCCACACATCAACACATCCTCACATCCACACATCCACAAATCCACACATTCACACAACCACACATCCACACATGCACACATGCACATATCCACACACCCACACATGCACACATCCACACATCGACACATCCACACATCCACACATCCACATATCGACACATATACACAACGACACATACACACATCCACACATGCACACAGGCACACATTCACACATCCACACATCAACACATCCACACATCGACACATCCACACTTCCACACATACACATCCACACATGCACACATCCACACATCGACACATCCACACATCGACACACCCACACTTCCACACATCCACACATAAACATATCGACATATCCACACAACCACACATTCACACATGCGCACATCCACACATGCACACATCCACACATGCGCATTTCGACTCATCCACACATCCACACATCCACAAATCCACACATCCGCACATCCACGCATCCACACATCCACACATCGACACATTCACACATCCACACATCAACACATCCACACATCCACACATCCACAAATCCACAAATCCACACATCTACACACCCACACATGCACACATGCGCACATGCACATATGCACACATGCACACATGCGCACATCCACACATCCACACATGCACATTTCGACTCATCCACACATCCACACATCCACACATCGATATTTCCACACATCCACACATCGACACACCAAACATCCACATATCCACGCATCCACACATCCACACATGCACATATGCACACATCCACACATGCACACATGCCCACATCAACACATGCACACATCCACACATGCACACATCGACACATCCACACATCCACACATCGACACATCCACACATGCACACATCCACACATCGACACATCCACACATCAACACATCGTCAAATCCACACATCCACACATCGACACATTCACACATCCGCACATCGACACATCCACACATCCACACGTCAACACATCCACACATCCACACATCGACACGTTCACACATCCACTCATCCACACATCCACACATGCGAACATCCACACATGCACATATCCACACATGCACACATCCACACATCCGCACACATCCACACATCCGCACCTCCAGACATCGACACATCCACTCATCCAAACATTGACACATCCACACATCCACACATCCACACATGCACACATACGCACATGCGCACATCGACACATCCACGCAAGCACACATGCACATATCCACACATCCGCAAATCGACACATTCACACATCCACACATCCACACATGCACACATGCGCACATCCACAAATCCACACATCCACACATCCACTTAGGCAAACATGCACACATCCACACATGCACACATGCGCACATCCAAACATGCACACATCCACACATGCACACATCGACACATCCACACCTCGACACATTCACACATCCACACATCGACATATCCACACATCCACAAATCAACACATTCACACCGCCAAAAATCCATGCATCCACACATGCACACATCCACACATGCACATATGCGAACATCCACACATGCACCCATGCACCCATCCACACATGCACACATATTCTCATTGACACGTCCACACATCCACACATCGACACATCCACACATCCACAAATCGACACATTCACACATCCATACATCCACACATCGACACATCCACACATCCACAAATCCACAAGTCCACTCATCGACACATCCACATATCCACTCATCGATACATCCACAAATGCACACATCCACACATGCACACATCCACACATCGACACATCACCACATAAACACATCCACACATCCACACATCGACACATCCACACATCGACATTTCCACACATCCACACATCGACACAACCACACATCCACACATCCACACATCCACGCATCCACACATCCACACATGCACACATGCACACATCCACACGTGCACACATGCGCACATCAACACATGCACACATCCACACATGCACACATCGACACATCCACACATCCACACATCGACACATCCACACATGCACACATCCACACATCGACACATCCACACATCCACACATCAACACATCGTCATATCCACACATCCACACATCGACACATTCACACATCCACACATCGACACATCCACACATCCACACGTCGACACAACCACACATCGACACGTTCACACATCCACTCATCCACACATCCACACAATCACACATCCACACATGCACACATGCGAACATCCACACATGCACATATCCACACATGCACACATCCACACATCCGCACACATCCACACATCCGCACCTCCTCACATCGACACATCCACTCATCCACACATTGACACATCCACACATCCACACATCCACACATGCACACATGCGCACATGCGCACATGCACATATGCACACATGCACACATCGACACATCCACGCAAGCACACATGCACACATCCACACATCCGTAAATCGACACATTCACACATCCACAAATCCATGCATCCACACATGCACCCATCCACACATGCACACATATACTCCTTGACACATCCACACATCCACACATCGACACATCCACACATCCACAAATCGACACATTCACACATCCATACATCCACGCATCGACACATCCACACATCTAAAAATCCACAAGTCCACTCATCGACACATCCACATATCCACTCATCGACACATCCACACATCTACACATCGACACACCCATACATGCACACATCCACATATCGACACATCCAAACATGCACCCATCCACACATTAACACATCCACATATGCAGACTAGCGCACACCCACACATCCACAAATCCACACATCCACAAATCCACACATCCTTGCGTCCACACATCCACACATCGACAGATCGACACATCGACACATCCACACATCGACACATCCACACATCCACACATCCACACATCTACACATCCACACATCCACACATCAACAAATCCACACATGCACACATGCACACATCCACACGTGCACACATGCACACAACCAAATATCCACACATCCACACATCGACAAATCCACACATCCACACATCGACACATTCACACATCCACACATCCACACATCCACACATCCACACATGCGCACATCCACACATGCACACATCCACACATGCACATTTCGACTCATCCACACATCCACATATACAAACATCCGCACAACCACGCATCCACACATCCACACATTGACACATTCACAGATCCACACATCCACACATCGACACATCCACACATCCCCAAATCCACACATCCACACATCCACACATCGACACATCCACAAATCCACACACCCACACATCCACATATCCACACATCCACACATCCCAACTTGCACACATGCTCACATGCGCACATGCGCACATGCACACATGCACACATCGACACATCCACGCATGCACACATCCAAACATACACACATCCACAAATCGAAACATTCACACATCCTCAAATCGACACATCCACTCATCCACAAATCCACACATCCACATATCCACACATCCACATATGCACACATGCACACATGCGCACATGCGCACATGCACACATGCACACAGCGACACATCCACACATGCACACTTCCACACATCGACACATCCACTCATCGACACATCCACATATCCACTCATCGACAAATCCACACATCTACACATCCATACATCAACACATTCACACATCGACACATTCACACATTCACACATCCATACATCCACACATCGTCAAATCCACTCATCCACACATTCACACATGCACACATCCACACATGCACACTTGCGAACATCCACACATGCACACATCCACACATGCACACATCCACACATCGACATATCCACACATCTACACATCCACACATGCACACATGCGCACATCCACACATGCACACATCCACACATCGTAAAATCCACACATCCACACATCGACACATTCACACATTCACACATCCACACATGCACACATCTACACATGCACATTTCGAATCATCCACACATCCTCACATCCGCACGACAACGCATCAAAACATCAACACGTTCACACATCCACACATCCACACATCCACACATCGACACATCCACACATCCACACATCCACACATCCACACATCCACACATCCACACATCCACACATCAACACATCCACACATCCACACATCCACACATGCACACATGCGCACATGCACACATGCGCACGTGCACACATGCGCACATGCACATATGCACACATGCACAAATCGACACATCCACACATGCACACTTCCACTCACCGGCACTTCCACAAATCGACACATTCACACATTCACACATCCACACATCCACACATCCACAAATCGACACAATCACACATCCACACATCCACACATCCACACATAAACACATCCACACATCCACAAATCCACAAATCCACACATCCACAAATCCACACATCCACACATCCACACATGCACATATGCGCAAATGCACACATGCGCACATGCACACATGCACAAATCGACACATCCACACATGCACACTTCCACTCACCGGCACTTCCACAAATCGACACATTCACACATTCACACATCCACACATCCACACATCCACAAATCCACACATCCACACATCCACACATCCACACATCCACACATCCACACATCCACACATCCACACATGCAAACATGCACACATCCACACATCCACACATGCGCACATCCGAACATGCACACATCCACACATGCACACATCGACATATCCACACATCGAAACATTCACACATCCACACATCGACATATCCACTAATCCACAAATCGACACATTCACACATCCACAAATCCATGCATCCACACATGCACACATCCACACATGCACATATGCGAACATCCACACATGCACCCATGCACACATCCACACATGCACACATCCACTCATCGACACATCCACACATCCACACATCGACACATCCACAAATCGACACATTCACACATCCATACTTCCACACATCGACACATCCACACATTCACAAATCCACACATCCACACGTCCACTCATCGACACATCCACATATCCACTCATCGACACATCCACACATCTACACATCGACACATCCATACATCAACACATCCACACATCGACACCTTCACACATTCACACATCCACACATCCACACATCGACACATCCACATATCCACTCATCGACACATCCACAAATGCACACATCCACACATTCACACATACACACATACACACATCGACACATCCACACATAAAAACATCCACACATCCACACATCGACACATCCACACCCACACATCGACATTTCCACACATCCACATATCGACACATCCACACACGCGCACATCCACACATGCACACATTCACACA
This sequence comes from Chloromyia formosa, assembly GCA_964017055.1. Classification (NCBI taxonomy): domain Eukaryota; kingdom Metazoa; phylum Arthropoda; class Insecta; order Diptera; family Stratiomyidae; genus Chloromyia; species Chloromyia formosa. The sequence continues at coordinate 71,198,769 of OZ024814.1, forward strand.
TGCACACATCCACACATCGACACATCCCCACATCCACACATTGACACATCCACAAATCCACACATCGACATTTCCACACATCCACACATGCACACTTGCGCACATCCACAAATCCACACATCCACAAATCCACACATCCTTCCATTCACACATCTACACATCCACACATCCACGCATCGACACATCGACACATCGTCACATCCACATATCCACACATCCAAACATGCACACATCCACACATTGATACATCCACACATGCACATATGAACACATGCGCACATGTTCACGTGCACACATCTACACATCCACACATCGACACATTCACACCTGCACACATGCACACTTCCACACATCCACACATCGACACATCCACATATCCACAAATCGACACATTCACACATCCATACATCCACACATCGACACATCCACACATCCACAAATCCACAAGTCCACTCATCGACACATCCACATATCCACTCATCGACACATCCACAAATGCACACATCCACACATGCACACATCCACACATCGACACATCACCACATAAACACATCCACACATCCACACATCGACACATCCACACATCGACATTTCCACACATCCACACATCGACACAACCAAACATCCACACATCCACACATCCACGCATCCACACATCCACACATGCACACATGCACACATCCACACGTGCACACTAGCGCACATCAACACATGCACACATCCACACATGCACACATCGACACATCCACACATCCACACATCGACACATCCACACATGCACACATCCACACATCGACACATCCACACATCCACACATCAACACATCGTCATATCCACACATCCACACATCGACACATTCACACATCCACACATCGACACATCCACACATCCACACGTCGACACAACCACACATCGACACGTTCACACATCCACTCATCCACACATCCACACAATCACACATCCACACATGCACACATGCGAACATCCACACATGCACATATCCACACATGCACACATCCACACATCCGCACACATCCACACATCCGCACCTCCTCACATCGACACATCCACTCATCCACACATTGACACATCCACACATCCACACATCCACACATCCACACATGCACACATGCGCACATGCGCACATGCACATATGCACACATGCACACATCGACACATCCACGCAAGCACACATGCACACATCCACACATCCGTAAATCGACACATTCACACATCCACAAATCCATGCATCCACACATGCACCCATCCACACATGCACACATATACTCCTTGACACATCCACACATCCACACATCGACACATCCACACATCCACAAATCGACACATTCACACATCCATACATCCACACATCGACACATCCACACATCTAAAAATCCACAAGTCCACTCATCGACACATCCACATATCCACTCATCGACACATCCACACATCTACACATCGACACACCCATACATGCACACATCCACATATCGACACATCCAAACATGCACCCATCCACACATTAACACATCCACATATGCAGACTAGCGCACACCCACACATCCAAAAATCCACACATCCACAAATCCACACATCCTTGCGTCCACACATCCACACATCGACAGATCGACACATCCACACATGCACACATCCACATATCCACACATCAACACATGCACACATCCACACATTGATTCATCCACACATGTACACATGAACACATGCGCACATGCACACATCGACATATCCAGACATGCACACATCCACACATCCACACGTGCACACATCCACACATCGACACATCGACACAACCACACATCCACACATCCACACATCCACACATCCACACATGCACACATGCACACATCCACACATGCTCACATGCGCACATCAACACATGCACACATCCACACATCCACACATCCACACATCGACACATCCACACATGCACACATCCACACATCGACACATCCACACATCCACACATCAACACATCGTCAAATCCACACATCCACACATCGACACATTCACACATCCACACATCGACACATCCACACATCCACACATTAACACATCAACACATGCACACATCCACACATCGACACATCCACACATGCACACATCCACATATCCACACATCCAAACATGCACACATGCTCATATCCACACATCGACACATCCACAAATGCATACATCCACACATGCACTCATCCACATATCGACACATCCAAACATGCACACATCCACACATTAACACATCCACACATGCACACATGCGCACACCCACACATACACACATCCACAAATCCATAAATTCACACATCCACACATCCACACATCGACACATCCACACATCCACATATCGACACATCCACACATGCACACATCCACACATTAACATATCCACATATGCACACATGCGCACATCCACACATCCACACATCGACAAATCCACACATGCACACATCCACATATCCACACATCCAAACATGCACACATGCACATATCCACACATCGACACATCTACACATGCATACATCCACACATCCACACATGCACACATGCGCAAACCCACAAATCCACACATAAACACATCCACAAATTCACACATCCACACATCCACACATCCATACATCGACACGTCCACAGATGCAAACATCCACACATCCACACATGCACACATAAATACATCCACACATTGATTCATCCACACATGTACACATGAACACATGCACACATCCACACATCCACACGTGCACACATCCACACATCGATACAACCACACATCCACAAATCGACACATCCACACATCGATACAACCACACATCCACAAATCGACACATCCACACATCGACACATTCACACATCAACACATCCACACATCCACACATCCACACATCCACACATGCACACATGCACACATCCACACATCCACACATGCACACATGCACACATCCACACATCCACACATGCAGACATCCACACATCCACACTTCCAAACATGTACACATCTACACATCCACACATCGACACATCGACACATACACACATCGACACATTCACACATCTGCACATCCACACATCCACACATACACACATCCACACATCCAATAATCCACACATCCACACGTCCACACATCCACACATCCACACATCAACACAGCCACACATCCACACATCGACACATTCACACATCCACACATCCACACATGCACACATGCACACATCCACACATGCACACATGCGCACATGCACACATGCACACATCCACACATCCACACATGCGCACATGCATTCATCCACACATCCACACATGCACACATCCACATATCGACACATCCAAACATGCACACATGCACACATCCACACATCCACACATCCACACATCAACACATCCACACATCCACACATCCACACATTCACACATCTACACAACCACACATCCACACATGCGCACATGCATACATCCACACATCCACACATGCACACATCCACATATCGACACATCCAAACATGCACACATCCACACGTGCACACATCCACACATCGACACATCGACACATTCACACATCCACACATCCACACATCCACACATGCACACATCCACACATGCACACATGCGAACATCCAAACATGCACACTTCCACACATCCACACATCAAAAAATCCACACATGCTCACATCCACACATCGACACATCCACACTTCGACACATTCACACATCCACACATCCACAAATCCACACATCGACACATCGACACATCCACACATCCACACATCCACACATCCACACATCCACACATCCACACATCGACACATCGACACATCGACACATCCACACATCCACACATCCACACATCGACACATCGACACATCCTCACATCCACACATCGACACATCCAGACATTCACAAATCCACACATTCACACATCCACACATCGACACATCGACATATTCACACATCCACACATGCACAAATCCACACATCGATAAATCCACACATTCACATATCCACACATCCACACATGCACACATGCGAACATCCATGCACATGCACACTTCCACACATCGACACATCCACACTTCGACACATTCACACATCCACACATGCACACATCCACACATCCACACATCCACACATCAACACATCCACTCATCCACACATCGACACATTCACACATCTACACAACCACACATCCACACATGCGCACATGCATACATCCACACATCCACACATGCACACATCCACATATCGACACATCCAAACATGCACACATCCACACATCCACACATCCACACATCCACACATCAACACATCCACACATCCACACATCGACACATTCACACATCTACACAACCACACATCCACACATGCGCACATGCATACATCCACACATCCACACATGCACACATCCACATGTCGACACATCCAAACATGCACACATCCACACGTGCACACATCCACACATCCACACATCGACACATTCACACATCCACATAGCCACACATCCACACATGCACACATCCACACATGCACACATCGACACATCCACACATCCACACATCCACAAATCGACACATTCAAACATCCACACATCCAGTCATCGACATATCCACACATCCACAAATCCACACATCCACTCATCCCCACATGCACACATGCACGCATGCACACATGCACACATGCACGCATGCACACATCCACACATCGACACATCCACACATTCACACATCCACACATGCACACATCCACACATCGACAAAACCACACATTCACACATCCACACATCCACACATGCACACATCGACACATCCACACAGCGACACATTCACCCATCCACACATCCAAACATGCACACATGCACATATCCACACATCCACACATCCACACATGCATAAATCCACACATCCACACATGCACACATCCACATATCGACACATCCAAACATGCACACATCCACACATTAAGACATCCACACATGCACACATGCGCACACCCACACATCCACACATACACACATGCACACATGCGCACATCCACACATCCACACATCCACACATCGACACATCCAAACATGCACACATCCACACATTAACACATCCACACATGCACATATGCGCACACCCACACATCCACACATCCACAAATCGACACATCCTCACATCCACAAATCGACACAACCAGACATCCACAAATCCACACATCCACACATCGACACATCGACACATTAACACATCCACACATGCACACATCCACACATCGACAAATCCACACATTCACACATCCACACATCCACACATGCGCACATCGACACATCCACACAGCGACACATTCACACATCCACACATTCAAACATGCACACATGCCCATATCCGCACATCGACACATCCACACATGCATACATCCACACATCCACACATGCACACATCCACATATCGACACATCCAAACATGCACACATCCACACATTAACACATCCACACATGCACACATGCGCACACCCACACATCCACACATCCACACATCCACAAATTCACACATCCACACATCCACACATCGACACATCCACACATCCACATATCGACACATCCAAACATGCACACATCCACACATTAACACATCCACACATGCACACATGCGCACATCCACACATCCACACATCGACACATCCAAACATGCACACATCCACACATTAACACTTCCACACATGCACACATGCGCACACCCACTCATCCACACTTCCACACATGCACAAATTCACACATCCACACATCCACACATCCACACATCGACACATCCACACATCCACACATGCACACATAAACAAATCCACACATTGATTCATCCACACATGAACACATGAACACATGCGCACATGCATAACTGCACACATCGACATATCCACACATGCACACATCCACACGTCCACACATACACACATCGACACATCGACACATCCACACAGCGACACATTCTCACATCCACACATCCACACATCCACACTTGCACACATGCGCACACCCACACATCCACACATCCACACATGGACACATCCACACATCCAACCATCCATAAATCGACACATTCACACATCCACACATCCAGTCATCGACATATACACATCCACAAATCCACACATCCACACATCCCCACATGCACACATGCGCACATGCACGCATGCACACATGCACACATGCGAACATCCATACATGCACACTTCCACACATGCACACATCCACACATCAAAAAATACACACATTCACACATCCACACATCGACACATCCACACATCGACAAATCCACACATTCACATATCCACACATCCACAAATCGACACATTCACACATTCACACGTGCACACATGCACACATGCACACATGCACACATGCACACATGCACACTTCCACTCATGCACACACGCACACATGCACACATGCACACTTCCACACATCCACACATCCACACTACCACACATCCACACATCGACACATCCACACATCCACACATCCACAAATGCACACATGCACACATCCACACATCCACAAATCGACACATTCACACATCCACACATCCAGTCATCGACATATCCACACATCCACAAATCCACACATCCACACATCCCCACTTGCACACATGCGCACATGCACGCATGCACACATGCACACATGCGAACATCCACACATGCACACTTCCACACATGCACACATCCACACATCAAAAAATACACACATTCACACATCCACACATCGACACATCCACACATCGATAAATCCACACATTCACATATCCACACATCCACAAATCGACACATTCACACATTCACACGTGCACACATGCACACATGCACACATGCACACTTCCACTCATGCACACACGCACACATGCACACATGCACACTTCCACACATCCACACATCCACACATCCACACATGGACACATCCACACATCCAACCATCCACAAATCGACACATTCACACATCCACACATCCAGTCATCGACATATCCACACATCCACAAATCCACACATCCACACATCCCCACATGCACACATGCGCACATGCACGCATGCACACATGCACACATGCGAACATCCACACATGCACACTTCCACACATGCACACATCCACACATCAAAAAATACACACATTCACACATCCACACATCGACACATCCACACATCGACAAATCCACACATTCACATATCCACACATCCACAAATCGACACATTCACACATTCACACGTGCACACATGCACACATGCACACATGCACACTTCCACTCATGCACACACGCACACATGCACACATGCACACTTCCACACATCCACACATCCACACTACCACACATCCACACATCGACACATCCACACATCCACACATCCACAAATGCACACATGCACACATCCACACATCCACACATCGACACATCCACACATCCACACATCTACACATCGACAAATCCACACATTCACACATCCACACATGCACACATCGACACATCGACACATCCATACAGCGACACATTCACACATCCACACATCCACACATGCACACATCCACACTTGCACACATGCGCACACCCACACATGCACACATCCACACATGGACACATCCACACATCCACAAATCGACACATTCACACATCCACACATCCAGTCATCGACATATCCACACATCCACAAATCCACATATCCACACATCCCCACATGCACACATGCGCACAAGCACGCATGCACACATGCACACATGCACACATGCGAACATCCACGCATGCACACTTCCACACAAGCACACATCCACACATCAAAAAATCCACACATTCACACATCCACACATCGACACATCAGCACATCGACAAATCCACACATTCACATATCCACACATCCACAAATGGACACATTCACACATCCACACATCCAGTCATCGACATATCCACACAACCTCACATCCACAAATCGACACATCCAGACATCCACAGATCCACACATTCACACATCCACACATCGACACTTCGACACATTCACACATCCACACATGCACAAATCCACACATCGACAAATCCACACATCCACAAATCCACACATCCACACATCCCCACATGCACACATGCGCACAAGCACGCATGCACACATGCACACATGCACACATGCGAACATCCACGCATGCACACTTCCACACATGCACACATCCACACATCAAAAAATCCACACATTCACACATCCACACATCGACACATCCACACATCGACAAATCCACACATTCACATATCCACACATCCACAAATGGACACATTCACACATCCACACATCCAGTCATCGACATATCCACACAACCTCACATCCACACATCGACACATCCAGACATCCACAGATCCACACATTCACACATCCACACATCGACACTTCGACACATTCACACATCCACACATGCACAAATCCACACATCGACAAATCCACACATCCACAAATCCACACATCCACACATCCCCACATGCACACATGCGCACATGCACGCTTGCACACATGCGCACATGCACACATGCGTACATGCACACATACGAACATCCACACATGCACACATCCACACATGCACACATCCACATATCGACACATCCAAACATGCACACATCCACACATTAACACATCCACACATGCACACATGCGCACACCCACACATCCACACATCCACACTTCCACAAATTCACACATCCACACATCCACACATCCACACATCGACACATCCACATATCGACACATCCAAACATGTACACATCCACTCATTAACACATCCACACATGCACACATGCGCACATCCACACATCCACACATCGACACATCCAAACATGCACACATCCACACATTAGCACATCCACACATGCACACATGCGCACACCCACACATCCACACATCCACAAATTCACACATCCACACATCCACACATCCACACATCGACACATCCACACATGCACACATCCACACATCCACACATGCACACATAAACACATCCACACATTGATTCATCCACACATGTACACATGAACACATGCGCACATGCGTACCTGCACACATCGACATATCCACACATGCACACATCCACACGTCCACACATCCACACGTGCACACATCCACACATCGATACAACCAACCACACTCACATCCACACATGCACACATGCACACATTACCACATCCACACATGCAAACATGCGCACACCCACACATCCACAAATCCACAAATTCACACATCCACACATCGACACATTCACACATGCACACATCCACACATCCACACCTCCACACATCCACACATGCACACATAAACACATCCACAAATTGTTTCATCCACACATGTACACATGAACACATGCGCACATGCACACCTACACACATCGACATATCCACACATACACACATGCACACATCCACACATCCACACGTGCACACATCCACACATCGATACAACCACACATACACACATCCACTCATCGACACATCCACACATCGATAATTTCACAGATCAACACATCCACACATCCACACATCCACACATCCACACATCCTCACATTCACACATGCACACATGCACACATGCACACTTCCACACATGCACACACGTACACATGCACACATGCACGCTTCCACACATCCACGCATCCACACATCCACAAATCCAAACATCGACACATCCACACATCCACACATCCAAACATCCACACATGCACAGATGCACACATCCACACATCCACAAATCGACACATTCACACATCCACACATCCACACAAGCACACATTTACACATGCACACATCCAAACATCCACACATGCACACCTATACACATCCACAAATCCACACATCGACACATCCCCACATCCACACATCCACACATCCACACATCCACACATCGACACATTCACACATTCACACATTCACACATTCACACATCTACACATCCACATATTCACACATACACACATCCACACATCCACAAATCCACACATCCACACGTCCACACATCAACACATCCACACATCCACAAATCGACACATCCAAACATCCACACATCCACACATCCACACATCGACACATTCACACATCCTCACATCCACATATCGACACATCCTCACATCCACACAACGACACATCCACACATCCACACATCCACACATCCACACATGCACACATGCACACATCCACACATGCGCACATGCACACATGCACTCATCCACACATGCACACATCCACACATCCACACATCCACACATCCACACATCCACACATCGACACATTCACACATCCACACTTCCACACATGCACACATCCACACATGCACAAATGCGAACATCCACACATGCACACATCCACACATGCACACATCCACTCATCGACAAATCCACACATTCACATATCCACACATCGACACATCCATATATCGACACATTCACACATCCACACATCCACAAATCCACACTTGCACACATCCACACATCCACACATCGACACATCAACACATCCACACATCCAAACATCCACACATCCACACATCGACACATCGACACATCCACACATCCACACATCCACACATCGAAAAATCCACACATCCACATATCCACACATCCACACATCGACACATCGACACATCCACACATTCACACATCCACACATCCACACATCCACACATCGACACATCGACAAATCCACACATCGACAAATCCACACATCCACATATCCATACATCCACACATCCACACATCGACACATCCACACATTCACACATCCACACATCCACACATCGACAAATCCACACATCGACTCATCGACATATCCACACATCCACACATCCACACATCCACACATCCACACATCGACACATCCACACATCCACAAATCGACAAATCCACACATCCACACATCGAAAAATCCACACATTCTCACATCCACATATCCACACATCGACAAATCCACACATTCTCACACCCACACATCCACACATGCACACATCCACACATGCACACATGCGAACATCCACACCTGCACACTTCCACACATGCACACATCCACACATCAAAAAATCCACACATTCACACATCCACACATCGACACATCCACACTTCGACACATTCACACATCCACACATCCACAAATCCACACATCGACACATCCACACATCCACACATCCACACATCGACACATCGACACATCGACACATCCACACATCCACACATCCACACATCGACACATCGACACATCCACACATCCACACATCCACACATCGACAAATCCACACATCCACATATCCACTCATCCACACATCGACACATCGACACATCGACACATCCACACATCCACACATCCACACATCGACACATCGACACATCGACACATCCACACATCCACACATCCACATATCCACACATCCACACATCCACACATCGACACATCCACACATTCACACATCCACACATCCACACATCGACAAATCCACACATCGACTCATCGACATATCCACACATCCACACATCCACACATCCACACATCCACACATCGACACATCCACACATCCACAAATCGACAAATCCACACATCCACACATCGAAAAATCCACACATTCTCACATCCACATATCCACACATCGACAAATCCACACATTCTCACACCCGCACATCCACACATGCACACATCCACACATGCACACATGCGAACATCCACACCTGCACACTTCCACACATGCACACATCCACACATCAAAAAATCCACACATTCACACATCCACACATCGACACATCCACACTTCGACACATTCAAACATCCACACATCCACACATCGACACATCCACACATTCACACATCCACACATCCACACATCGACAAATCCACACATTCTCACATCCACACATCGACACATCGACACATCCACACATCCACACATCGACACATCCACAAATCGACACATTCACACATCCACACATCCATACATCGACACATCCACACATCCACACATCCAAACATCTACACATCCACACATCCACACATCGACACATCCACACATCGACAAATCCACACATCCACATATCCACACATACACACATCCACACATCGACACATCCACAAATCGACTCATTCACACATCGACACATCCACACGTCCACACATCCACACATGCACACATCCACACATCGACACATCCACATATCGACACATTCACACATCCACACATCCACAAATCCACACATGCACACATTTACACATCCACACATCAACACATCGACACATCCACACATCGACACATCGACACATCCACACATCCACACATCGACAAATCCACACATCCACATATTTACACATCCACACATCCACACATCGGCACCTCCACACATTCACACATAAACACATCCACACATCGACAAATCCACACATTCTCACATCCACACATCGACACATCCACACATCCACAAATCGACAGATTCACACATCGACACAATCACACGTCCACACATCCACACATGCACACATCCACACATCGACACATCCACATATCGACACATTCACACATCCACTCATCAACACATCCACAAATCCACACATGCACACATCCACACATCCACACATCGACACATCCACACATCCACACATCCAAACATCCACACATCCACACATCCACACATCGACACATCGACACATCGACACATCGACACATCCACACATCCACACATCCACACATCCACACATCCACACATCCACACATCCACACATCGACAAATCCACACATCCACACATCCACACATGCACACATCCACACATGCACACATCCACACATCCACACATCGACACATCTACACATCCACACATGCACACATCCACACATCCACACATCGACACATCCACACATCCACAAATCGACACATTCACACATCGACACATCCACACGTCCACACATACACACATGCACACATCCACACATCGACACATCCTCATATCGACACATTCACACATCCACACATCCACACATCCACACATCCACAAATCCACACATGCACACATCCACACATCCACACATCGACACATCCACACATCCACACATTCAAACATCCACACATCGACACATCGACACATCCACACATCCACACATCCACACATCCACACATCCACACATCCACACATCCACATATCGACACATCGACACATCCACACATCGACAAATCCACACATCCACATATCCACACATCCACACATCGACACATCCACACATTCACACATCCACACATCGACAAATCCACACATTCTCACATCCACACATGCACACATCCACACATGCACTCATCCACACATCCACACATCGACACATCCACACATCCACACATCCACACATCCACACATCGACACATCAACAAATCGACACATTCACACATCGACACATCCACACGTCCACACATCCACACATGCACACAACCACACATGCACACATCCACACATCAACACATCGACACATCCACACATCCACACATCCACACATCCACACATCGACACATACACACATCCACAAATCGACACATTCACACATCCACACATCCATACATCGACACATCCACACATCCACACTTCCAAACATCGACACATTCACACATCCACACATGCACACTTGCGCACATCCAAACATGCGCACATCCACACATCCACACATGCACACATCCACACATGCACACATCCACACATTCACACTTCCACACATCCACACATCGACACATCCACACATCCACACAGCGACACATTCACACATCCACACATCCACACATGCACACCTCCACACATGCACACATGCGCACACCCACACATGTACACATCCACATATCCACACATCGACACATCCATACATCCACACATCCACACATCGACACATCCACACATCCACAAATTGACACATTCACACATCCACACATCCAGACATCGACACATCCACACATCCACAAATCCACACATCCACACATCCCCACATGCACACATGCGCACATGCACACATGCACAAATTGATACATCCACACATGCAAACATGAACACATCCACACATCGACACATCTATACATCCACAAGTCGACACATTCACACATCCACACATCAACATAACCATTCACTCACACATCCACAAATCCCCACATCCACACATCCACACATACACACATCCACACATGCACAAATCTACACATCCACATATTCACACATCCACACATCCACACATCGACACATCCACACATCCACACATCCATACATCGACACTTCCACACATCCACACATCGACACATCCTCACTTCCGAACATCGACACATTCACACATCCACACATGCACACTTGCGCACATCCACACATGCACACATGCACACATCCACACATTCACACATCGACACATCCACACATCCACAAATCGACACATTCACACATCCTCACATCCAGACATCGACACATTCACACATCCACACATCCACAAATCCACACATCCACACATCCACACATCCCCACATGCACTCATGCGCACATGCACACATGCACAAATTGATACATCCACACATGCAAACATGAACACATCGACACATCCATACATCCACAAGTCGACACATTCACACATCAACATATCCATTCATTCACACACCCACAAATCCACACATCCATACATCCACAATTCGACACATTCACACATCAACATATCCATTCATTCACACATCCACAAATCCCCACATCCACACATCCACACATGCAAACATGCACACATCCACACATGCACACATGCACACATGCGCACATCCACACATGCACACATCCACACATGCACACATGCACACATGCGCACATCCACACATGCACACATCGACACATTCACACATCCACACATCGACTTATCCACACATCCACAAATTGACACATTCACACATCCACACATGCACACATGCGCACATCCACACATGCACACATCCACACATGCACACATCCACACATCGACACATCCACACATACACACATCCACACATCCACACATCGACACATCCACACATCTACACATCCACACATCGACACATCCACACATCCACAAATCGACACATTCACACTTTCACTTATCCACACATCCACACATCGACGAATCCACACATCCACAAATCCACACATCCACATATCCACTCATTGACACATCCACAAATTCACACATGCGCACATGCACACATGCGCACATGCACATGCACACTTGCACTCATGCACATATCGACACATCCACACATGCACACATGCACACATCCACACATGCACACATCAACAAATCCACACATCCACACATGCACACATCCCAACTAACAATTTTGTGGTATTAAAGTATCACTTAATCCTATAGCTCTCCTATAGTCATACAAATTGAAAATTTACGTGTGAAACTCCCTTATAGGAGTATTTGATCCAATAAGTAATCCATAAAGCACTTAGTGGTGTAAATTATAGTGGCGTTACTCCATTAGTTGTTCTGTTCTTCAATAATCATTTTATACTCATACTATAAAATTGTTATAGGGGTAAAACATGAAGATCATACAATAAGAGTTCTATAACAAGGCGGCTAAAAGTGAATCTACAAAAGTCATTCTATAATTTTTTGACATGGATATGTCTTATAGCTGGGGGTCATCCTAATTATCTGTCCGTCACACGAAATGTCTGTTTTTCTACTAGGGGGTCAGAAGAGGAAACAAGCCCATTGAAAATTTTGCCGAGTTATATGAATGTAGTGGCCAATCCTCAGTCAATCCGAGTCAGTCATCAAAGGGAACTCACGAAAATCGGAAAACTTCGCATCATGAACTGACTAAACAACCAGGCACCCATAAAACAAGTCAACATCATTCAACTGCCATCCCCTCGTGATTCAAATCTGCTCACAACACCAGCCACATCCAGACAACCTGTCTCCCTCACTCGTGCACAGCGCTATGGCTCCTCCTTCACAGCAATCTTTTTGTTTTCATCAATTAGTCACTAACCTGACTCAGTAAGAAAATCGTTGGAGTAGGTCGGGAAATAGTTTCAACTTCACACACACACATACACACACACTCGTATGCAGGCAATGGAGAGACGGTTGAGTCGAAGAAGTTCATTGGATGGGCGTTGCTTCGTCATCGGCGACAGTGCGAAAGAGATGCTTGCTCCACGGACCTTGGACTACACTTCCGCGGCGGATCCACCCATTTCTTGTGATGGCCAATCCCATCCAGCCGACTGAAATCAGTGTCAACAAGGTCACCAACGTGTTTTTCCCGTGGATGTAAGGAACTTACGACCGTACTTGTATCGCGCATACCGCGTACTATCACGATCGATGATATATCAACTAACAGTGCACAATTCTGATTTAGTGAGGAGAATAGTGCAGATGATGCAGTTTGTGCAGCGCGGATAACGTAAACGTTAATGCAATAAAATTGTGTTGTCGCGCTTACCGTCTTTAGACTTAGACGAGTACTATCTAAGTATCTAATAGTAAGTGTGTTTAGCTAGACCGCGGCTTGACGCGATCGATCGTGGATTGACGTACTAACGAAGCACAGGCGCATATAAATATGTAGAGTGTATGATCGCTTGATCCACACACGGGGCAACGGTTGGGTTAATTTGTATTCTCCTGTACACTATGCG
Source organism: Chloromyia formosa (assembly GCA_964017055.1). NCBI lineage: Eukaryota > Metazoa > Arthropoda > Insecta > Diptera > Stratiomyidae > Chloromyia > Chloromyia formosa. Next base: position 71,215,431 of record OZ024814.1, read on the forward strand.
GGACGGTATGTCTTGAAAATGATACAAAGTATTTTATCTACACTGCATGCAGATACATCGGTACATCTTATGCCTACCGAAAGCGTGGGACGTGTTTTGTCGAATGAATTTATCCAGTATAACTATACTGGGATCTTTATAAAACTTACGTCTTACTTACTTACTTACTTACAACAGGTTCCACGCAGTCGGTAGCCAAAGACATATCCATGTTCCGATGTATCTGCATGCAGTGTAGATACTTTGTATCATTTTAGTATATTTATACCATTACTCGTAATGTTCCTCCTAAAACGTAAGGCAAACAAATATTATATGAACTTTATCGGATGACTTTATTTTGTATTTCTATAATCATCCGATAATATTTAAGTGACATTCTTATGGGGGATTCTTTTTGCAACTTTTCCTATAATACTGTCATATTCTGTCTTATAGAAGATATTTCGATAAGATACTAATTGTGAAACCTTACATTTTAATGAAAATCACAATTTCAAAACATTTTCAGCTTATACGGTAGGAAGGTTGTAAAAGTATCGCCATGAAAGACAGTGGTTTTCATAAAAAAATTTTCATTGGCCTGAAAAAATCAATCAAAACTGGTTTTAAGGTTTTTAATCGGACCAGCGCACCAGATATATATATCTTCTATAACACAGAGGCCCGTTTTCTCAATGTCTGATTAAAATTTAAACTCCAGTTAAACAGACATTGAACGTACCCATCTGTCAAATTTTACAGGGAAAACAACAACAATAACTAATTTTATCTCGAGTTTAAATTGTAACTGGACATTGAGAAAACGGGCCAGAATCTGATAGTATTATAAGAGGAATTACATAATTCATCCCCATAAGAATTGTATTAAAAAGATACAAAGTATCTACACTGCATGCAGATACATCGGAACATGGATATGTCTATGACTACCGACTGCGTGGAACCTGTTTTGTTGAAGATATCGACGTAAGTTTTATAAAGATCCCAGTATAGTTATACTGGATGAAATCATTCGAAAAAACACGTCCCACGCTTTCGGTAGGCATAAGACATATCCATGTATCCATGTATCTGGTGGCAGTGTAGATACTCGTCATAAATTCTGCTTTGCTTTGTCCTGTCCGTTTGGGCTCCTTTCTCTCGCGGGATCGTTTCGTTTTCGTTTGCATCGCGTGTGTGCAATATTCACCTCCTCTCGTGCACCCTGTTCCATCTACCCGTTCGGTACAGTTTGCAGACTGCAGCCTATCGACATTTCTCTGAGTACGTTTCTGCTAATCGCAATCACGCTTCCCACCATCTTTTCCCAA